>JBAIAC010000014.1:79657500-79730966 GCA_037349315.1 Chelydra serpentina
AGCAGGTCACCGAATCGTCTCCAGCTCCAGAACACGGGATGACCGTCCCGAGCCATCGCCGGGCCATACACAGGGCAGGATGGGCGTCTTACTCCCTCCCTTCCCTGCCGTCTGTGCCCACTTGAGAGGGAAGTTGTAGCCCGGCCTTCGCCACGGAGCGGCTCCCCTGCCTTGCGAGCGTGTGCATGGGGGTTCGTGTCTCTCCAGGCGCCTCTGTCCGAGCAAAGGCCACATCGGGGCGGGTTAGCTGCGGGTTTAATTCCAGTCGCTCCGTGGGGAGCGGGGCAGCCAGGTGGCTCTGGGAGCAGCTTGGAGCCCGGCTGGGCGATCCAGGACTCTCTCTCGTTCCTGTTCCTTCGTTGTCTGGCCCGGGATCGGGTTTCTGCTGTGCCGTCGCCCGCCGCACACTCCCTGCCCCGGGGAAGGGTCTGGCTCCGTCCTGCTGCCGCGGCCCTGGCAGCTCCGCGTGGCCCTCGGCCAAACCGGTCCCACCCAGCTGCTAGGCCTGGACTTTGGACGGGGCCCTCGGTGGATTCTTGCCGACGCTTGCCCGGCTGCGTGCTGACGCGGGGGCAGCAGGGGCAGGGGAGGCCCCGATCCGGCAGACAGACTCATGCGAGTCGTGATGTACCTGGGGCCCTAGGGAGCTGTGATCGTGTGCAGGGTCAGCGCTGGACCCACCCGATCCCGGCCCCTCTAGTCACGGCTGCCTCATTTCAGGTGAAAAATCCCCCCCAAACTAAACAGCAGCAGCAGCGAAATCACTTTCCCTGAAACTTACCAGCCCTCCCCGGAGCCTTCGAGCGAATGGACAGAGGGGAGCAGTGGGAGGAAGTGGGGTCTCAGCAGAGGGGGCTGCATGGCTGGGGGTGGGGGGAGAGGGCTTTTTAAGAGCTGCTCACCTGTGTCCCCTGGGATTTATTCGTGAGAAATGCTGCAGCTAAACAGGCTGTTTACCTGCGGCGGGGTGGGGGTGGGGGGGACGCGATCCAGCTGTCAGCTCCGTTCCCATCAGCCCCTGGCCGGGAAGAGTCGGGCTCGCTGTCTTCCCAGCAGGGATTGTGCAAGGAACCCAAAAGCAAAGGGGAGGCAGCCGTCCGGTTACCGTGCATCGGGCCGCAGCATGGCTGGGGGCTAAGTCCCATTCTACAGCGCCCGTCTCGGGCGCGGGGCCCAGAGGCATGAATCCTGAGTCCTGCCGTGCTTTCCTCTCCGCCTCGCTCACGCCTGGGGGAGCCGCAGCTCCCCAGGGCAACGCTGCCCATTTTCAGTCCCTCCTGCAAACGGCCTTGAACCTGAGCCTGGGTCGGTCCCGGGCGCCTCGGCACGTTCGCCAGCTCTCCTGAGCCATCCGGCGAATTGGTTCTGCCGGCCCAGTGGATCCTTCGTTTATTTCCTTCTTCCAAACTGGGCCCCGGCCCAGGCTCTAGCCCAAGACCCCGCAGCCGTGCTCGGACAAGCCAGAGCTTCCAGGGACCCGTCTGAATATTGGGCTAATCGGGATGCTGGCCAGAAGGCTCTGAAGTGAACCCCCGGGGTGCCCTCAGCTGGCTTTGAGCGTCCCCCAGGGCTGGCTGCCCCGTCCGCACCCTGCTGTGGGAGCTGGCACGGGGGCAGTGGAGGGGGCAGGTTTTCCCAGGGGGGCCTGGCGCGGTGAAGGCCGGCGGGTTTCTGGGCAGGGTTCGGCTGGCGGGGGTTTGCCGCCGGTCCTGGGCGCGTCCTGGAATGGCCCTGAGGTGCTCTAGGTCAAGTACCGTCTGCCCCCTCTCCATAGTATCACCCCTCTTCCCTGGCGTCATCCTCGCACCCCTGGGAGGCAGGGCAGGGCCAGTCTCCCCAGCGTACCGAGGGGAAACTGAGGCACGAAGCGCCTGGCCCACGTTACACACGGACTCCGTGGCGGCGCAGGAATTAAACTCAGGTCTCGCGAGTCCCCGTGAACGGCCGTCGCCGCGGGGCTGCCCTGCTTCCCCTTCCTGGTGCGCTCGCACGGACGTTCACCAGGCGCACGGTCCCAGCCATGGAGTTGGCCAACCGCTGGTCGAGAATCTCCCACAGGGGATTGGCGAGCCGGGGCGGGGGGGGGGGGGGGCTCCGGCCCCCCCAGCCTACCAGAGGACGAGGCTTATGAACTGGGGGGCGGGGGGGGGCGCTTTAAAAGGCCGGCGGCTGCTGCCGCTGTGGGGAGCCGCTGGCCTTTTAAAGCGCCCCCCCCCCCAGCCCCGCTGCCGGAGCTGGGCTCAGGCGGGGATTTAAAAGGCCGGGGGCTCTTGAAGCCGCGGGGCCTTTTAAATCCCCGCCCGAGCCCCGCTGCCGGAGCCGGGTTGGGGGGGGGGGCGCTTTAAAAGGCCAGCGGCTCCTGCCGCTGTGGGGAGCCGTGGGCCTTTTAAAGCACCGCCGGGGTGAGTACAGGGGGAGCGGGGAGGCGCCTTTTCATAGCGCCGCTCCCCCTGTGCTCTAAACCTGGCTACCCACTGAGCAGCAGGGTTGCAGGGAGCCGCGTGCTGGGAGAGCTGCCCACCATGGGGCAGGGTTACAGCAGCCCGGAGGCGGGAGACGCGCTGCCCGTGGGCGTCTGAGAGGGGCTCGCGGAGGGCCGGGTACACGTGCCTAGAGAGACGGGCAGGGGGCTAGGTGGCGTCATGCCCCTCCAAGTGAGCAGCTCCTAGAGCCGGCAGCTCCACGGGGGGGGGGGGGGGGGGGGAGCTGCCTAGACCTTGGGGCGCGGCTCCCCCTGCCCCCCGAGAGGGCTCCCTGGTTCAGGGCTCTGGGGACACTGTGGGGAAGGTGCCCACAGCATGGCTGTGCCCCTCCCTGACCCAGGGCTATCTTGTCTCCACAGCCCTCCCAGCCCCCCGGATCAGTCTCCGAGGGGGGTGCTATGGAGCAGGAGGAGAGGGGGCTGGGGGCAGAGAGGACGGCAGCCATGGGTCCCACACAGCCCACCCCCAGGTTGGCCCTTGGCCTGGGACAAGAGCACGGAGCTGCTGAGAGCCCGCAGGACTGATAGGCCCAGACAGACAGACACGGGGGGGCCGTCCCTCTGTGGACGTGGGGAGGCGGGTCGCAGTCTGATGACCCCTGAGTGGGCAGGTGAGCCCGGGCATCGCGGGAGTGGGCTGGCCAGGGAGGAGGCTGAGGTGAGCCTGAGTCTGGCCCCAGAGGGTGGGTGGGGGTGTGTGTTTACACACACGTCCGGTTGTGTAGCTCTCTGCGTGTGTTTGCGGGGGGGTGGGGAGGGGAGAGATCAGGACTCCTGGGTTCTGTCCCTGGTGCTGTCCGGACTCCTGGATTCTGTTTCCAGGTCTGCCACTGATTTGTTGTGGGGCCTCAGCTGAGTCACGCCCCCTCGCTTGGCCTCAGTGTCCCTGTCTGTACAAGGGGGGTAATGTGCCCAGTTGGGGGAATGGGGGAAGGGCTGTGCGAATTAACTCGTTGCTGCCTGTAAAGCGCTCTAAGCCCCCCGGATGGAAGGAGCCGGAGGCGGGCACCGGACAGTCAGTACGGGGGAGCCCTGGAAATACCCCCGGCACAGGGCAGAGGGGGCAGCCCCTGACACACACACACACACAGACACCCTGGGAGCATGCGGACCCGTGGGCACAGGGGCGCACTAGGGCGCAGGCCAGAGGGGGCCTGGGCAGCCTGGACCATGGAGCCCCTTAGGCCCAGCGCTGCCGGCTGTCCCCCCGGATGCCCTTCCCAGGCTACGCGGTGCGTTCTGCCCCCAAGGCCCCCCCAACACAAAGCACGCATGGGCCCTGTGAGCTGGTTTCTGTCGCTGCTGAGCACAGCTGGATCGCAGCGGGTGCCCCCTGCCACCCCCCCACCCCTCCCCCCCCGCCATGGCGCCCCACAAGCCAGGGGCTGGTTCTCGGTGGCTCGGTGCTGGGGCTAAGGGGGCCATGCACCTCCGCACTCCTCGGCCTGTGGTGATCAGGGCTCTCCCCGGCCTCGGGGGTCCCCCCACCCATCTGCCGCCCACCCGGAGACCCGGGGGAGTCTCCAGGGGTCAGCCCCAGAGACATTATCTTGCCAGTGGGGCCCACAGGGGCTGAGCCTGCCTGGGGCGTGTAACGTTCTCGGACCAACCCCGGCAGGCCGGGGCGCGGGGGCCCAAGCCAGGGGCTCGATGAAACGGGGCATGGGAAAGCCACTGGGGCATGAGGCCTCCTTGGGGACCCCTGAGGTCACGGAGGTGCCTTGTTTTTAGATACACGTCGAAGGAGTCAGAAATGTGGAGATTCCTCTTGGGAGGGCGAAGGTGGGTCTGTGGGGGGCACCCCCAGAATAGCTCTGATTCCGGGATCCGGGGGGGGGTCAGCTGCAGAGTGGTGGGGGGGAGCCTGGGGCTGGAATAGCAGGGGGGCTGTGGGTCAGGATTGAGGAGCGTCGGCCAAGCAGTGTGGTAGCCCCCTCCCCCCCCTCCAGTGTGGGGCAGTCACGCCAAGACCAGGGGGCGTAGTGTACTGCCGGGCGCTCCAGGGCCGGGGGCCGGTCACAGGCTCAGAGATCCCACTGCCCTTCCCAGGAAGCCTGGTCCTTTGGCCCTTCGCTGGGCCGGGATTTCCTGGCCGTCTCCGGGTAGCGTCCGCTCCCTGGGCCTCGGCTGAGACCCTGTGCTGGGGGGGTGGGGGGAAAGGTGGGGGGGGGGTTTCACAGGCTGCCACCAAAGGGCTTTTCAACATGGGGCTTGGCCCATTGTGTGGTGCTCTGTGGTGGAGAAGGGCACCTGGGGGGATGCTGGGTGTGTTTTTTGTCTGAGATATCAGGGGTGTTGGTTTGGGCGGAGGAGGAGCTCTTCAGGCTGTTCCTGGCAAGCCCTCTTCCAAGGCTGCAGGGTGGAGTGTTTAGCAAAGAGGCTCTTTCTCCCCAGTGTGTGCCAAGTGTTGGAGTTAAATAGATGGGACCCAAACCCGCCGGCCTCTTCAGTCGCTGACTAGAATTCGCTTCCTCTGAGCAACGTGGTTACGTGTCTTGTCATTCCCTGGCTCGCCGGGGCGGATCTAGTGTGGAAAACAAGCAGGGAAAAGGGGCTGTTTGAAGAAACCTTCCAGCCTTTCTTCACCTGTCCTGAAGGAGCAAAACGAGACACAAACGCCCGATCGTGTGACTCGCTCTCCCAGCCGTGTGGGTCGGGGACGGTGTGTGGGAGTGTTTGTGGGGGAGGGGGGTTAGTGATTTGGGACCTGCGTGTCCTTGCTCGGGTGTGCTGTGATCTGGTGTATCGCGAGTCTCGTGGTATTTGGTGTCTCTCAGAGCCCCAGCTCTTGGAGTCAAGTGATGGGTTTAGAGGAAAGCTCAGATGCACGTGCAAAGTCCGTGTCTGCCCTGCCTGGCTGTGGGGAGACTTGGAGACGTGACCCCAAGCGGGGAGGGAGAGGCCAGGGGCGGGGGGGCAGGGAAGGGGGTTTGATTTCTTTAAAAATCACAAAACATTTAGATTCATGCACAGCTTTTGTCAATGGGCCTGGCTGGCAGGGAGCCAGTCCCTGGGCTGCAGCTCCCCACTGGCTCTTTGAGAGAGTTGGGTGTAACCTCCTTGTTCCAGGCGGCCAGTCTGAGGATGGGGTTCAGCCGGGGGGGGCCCTTGTGACAACCCGCGGCCGCGCAGCTCTGACTTCTCTGCTCGCCAAGGCTGCCTGGAACCCGATGTCGGCAGCTGGAGTAGGGTTGGGCTCCTCCAGCTTTCAAAGGCACCTGAGCTGCAGGAGAATCGCCGTTAACAGTATAGGGCCCATGACACACAGCCAGCCGTTCTGATCCCATCTGGTGGAGGCAGGTGGGCACACGCCAGCCGGCTCATGACTAGTGTTCGTGTGTCGTGGCAGCGTCAGGTCGGTGGTGTGGGTGTTCCAGGAAGTGCCCAGCCGGAGGTGCGGGAGGGGGAGCTGTGACCTGATGGGCTGTCTGGAGATGGGGCTCCTCCAGAGGAACAGGGGGTTGATGGTGGGGAGTCACAGGGGTCCCTTTGACCCATCGTCCCCTAGACTGAGAGTTCTGGGCTGGGGCTGGCTGTGCTGCATGGGAACCCCAACATGGACGTTTAGGGGTGCTCACTGTTTCTCTAGCTTCCCACAGTCCTGCTGCGAAGGGCTAAGGGCTGGTTCCTCCCCTGCCCTGTGCGCATGGAGGCCGGGCAGCAGTCGACCTGGGACAGGGAGGATCTGGGCCGGGAACTGAATGTTGTGAAAGTGAGGGGTTGGTTAACGCCCGACCCGCAGCCCCCTGGATTTCTGCAAAGTGTGCAGTGATTTTCGGATAGGTCTAAGCCACCTGATTTGGTTCCGTGTGGTGACCTGACCCAGAGACGTGCAGCAGGTGGGGCAGGTGCAGCTGGGGCTGGCTGCAGAGGGGGAGCCCTGGGGCTGCCCCGTTGACATCAATGGCAAACTCGCACTGGGGTTCAAGGCACGGGCTCAGCCACTCGGCTATGGAGAGAGGGGTCACGGGGGGGGCGCTGCCCCACCCTACAGGGACCTGGGCACCCTCGCACCCGGGGCCCTGAGGGCTCCCTGCGCCCTGTCTGTCTGTCCATCCAGTCACCGGGGCATCGAGGCTCTGTGGACTGTGGGCTCTGCCCTAGGGGAGTGGGTACAGCCTGGCAGACCCCTGCCCGGGGGCATTGCCAGGGTGCCAGCCTGGGCCGGCGGGGATCCGGCCTCGGGGAAGCACTGCAGGGCCAAGGCAGGGGAGAAGTCCCGGCGCACTTCGCAGAAGGGCCGACAGGTGGCGACGGTTTATCGGCCGTGCTCCTCGGTGCGCAGGGCTGGCCCGAGGCGCTGGGCAGACGTTCTTGGAGCCCGACGCCCCCTCTGTGTCGTCCCCCCCAGCCCCAGCCTGGGCAATGGCCGGCCCGGCTGCCCCCCGGCCCTGCCCCAGAGGGGACCCCTCTCTGGGTGCGAGGGGAGCCCCGGTAGCCGCCCCGCCCAGGCTGCCAAGGCGGGGTCCGGTTGGTGCCGGATGCCGGCTGAGCCCCCCGAACTCACGGCGTGTGGGGTCACCCAGCAGCCGTTCACCAGGGGTGGCTCCTGGACTCGAACCAGCAAATGCGGCCCCGGACGGGGCAGCAGGACACGGCCCCTAGGGAGAGCAGGCGCCGCTGCCCCGGGGATGCCCACGGAGCTCCCTGCTGTGGGCAGAGGGGCCAGGCCGGGCCCACTTCCCTGCAGTGTCCCTGGGGGGTTCCTTGCATGACATCATATTTAAATAAAGATGAATCTTTCGTCCCTGGAGATTCCTGGCCACCCAGAGAAAAGCCCTGGCTGTGTGACCCCAGCCCGACCGCCAGCCTCCGAACCCCCACAGGTCAAACCGACAGGGAGTTTTGGTGCCCGGCTGGTGATTTTTGAACACCCGGGCTGGTCAGCGCTGCAGGTTTCCCCCCGTCCGGGCAGGTTGGCCGGGCCGACCCCTGTGCGCGCCGATGGGAGGGACTGGCCCGCAGGCCCCTCTGCAATCCGTTGGCTTGGCAAATCGTCTCCCTAAGCGGTTGGGTGGCGTTGCTGTGAGCTGTTAAACAGCTGCCGCGCCCTGTTTCAGAGGTGGCTGCATTTTGGTGGTAGGTGAAGTGATTTGTGTGAGTGTGTAAAGGCTGCAAAGCATTCTGGGATCTGCCGGGGGTGAGGCGTTGTCGGACGGGCAGACGTGGTGGTGGCTAAGCAGCTTCTGGACGCGTCGTGGTGCCGGCAGGGGCTTGGTAAACGGCGTGAAATGAGTCAGTCGTTTCCAGCTGCCGTGTGTCTAGGCACAAACCAGCCCCTCCGGGCCGGTGCCCCAGGGCGGGCTTTCACACGTGGGTTTAACACCCGGTCCGTCTCCCTCAGTGTGACGAGGACAACGCACACGTGTGGGAACCAAGCAGAGATTTTCCCCACACACCTTAGACAGACGCTCACCGGTTTGGATTAAAACAACCTACGTTTATTAACAACAAAAGATGGATTTTGAGTGATTATAAGTGAGAGCAAACAGCTCAAAGTAAATAAACAAAACCGCAAACTGATCTTAACACACTTGATAGGCAAGAGATGAATTAGCCAATTCTCACCCCGGTGATAAACAGGCTGGCAGATTCCTAAGGCCTTGGCTTTGCAGCGTTGGTTTCCCAGGTTTTCCTACACAGGCTAGAAATCCCTTAGCTTGGGACCGTCACTTCCCCCAGTTCAGCTCTTGCCCCTCAGGTGTGTCCAGGTGGGGTGTTGTAGGGAGAGTGAGGTCCCCTTCTGGCTCTGTCAATCTGGTTCTTCACTTCACCACGAGGGTATTGTCGTTGTAAGAGCTTGATAGAGATCTTGTAGGTGTTTGTCTCTGTCTGAGGGATCGGAGCAAATGCGGTTGTATAAATGCACGTCTAATGAACACGGGTCTAGTGGTGAACACTGGGGTGCCGGGGTGTCACGGCTCTGGTGGTCGGTGCTCTCCTGGGGCAGGCTGTGCCGTGTCCAGCCGGGCAGGGGGAGCTCAGCCATGCGTCTGGCATCTTCGACGCGCCTCAGCCACGGCCACTGGGCTCTCCTGGGCTCTCTCCCGCCCTGGTTCTGGACGCAGGCTCGTAGCAGGGGGCTGTGGGGGGTCTCTGGAGGCCCGTTCACTCAGGGCAGCTGCAGGGGGTTTTGGGGGGAGAAGCCTCTGTCACCACCAGAGCCTGGGCCCCGCGGCATCGCACTCATTAGCTGCGCGTTGGTTAAGTCAGGCCACGGCTGCGCTAGGCGCTGCACAGAGCACGGGGCGGACCCAGACCCTGCACCTCCCGCCTTGCGGCCAGGGTCTGCGTGGCCCTGATGGGTGCTGGGGGGTGCAGTGGATGACGGAGCCCGGGCTGTGCTCGGGAGAGGAAGGTGGGCCCAGCGGATGGGGAGACCCGCTTGGTGGGATTGTGGGTGTCTGGGAGTAGCGTTGCGCCGGCTGTAACAGGGTCCCTGGACACCCTGGGGAGGGGGCCGGCCAGGGTGTTTCTCTGCAGGGAGCTGGGGGGCAGCGAGGGGGATGGGGTCTGGGCAGGTGGGCCCTGCGAGGGGGAGCCCAGGGGTCCCTGCGGGGAGCCGGGCGAGGGAGGCTGGCGGAGCTCGCGGCAGGGACACCGGGCGCTGGGGTGGGCATGGCTCGGGGGGCCCTGAGAGGGGGAGCTCAGGGGTTCCCGGAGGGAGCCGGGTGAGGGAGGTTGGGGCGCTGGGAGCGAGGGGTGGGCATGGTTGGGGGGCCCTGCGAGGGGGAGCTCAGGGGTTCCCGGGGGGGAGCCGGGCGAGGGAGGCTGGCGGAGCCCGCGGCAGGGACACCGGGCACTGGGAGTGAGGGGTGGGCACGGCTGGGGGGCCCTGCAAGGGGGAGCTCAGGGGTTCCCGGGGGGAGCCGGGTGAGGGAGGTTGGGGCGCTGGGAGCGAGGGGTGGGCACGGCTGGGGGGCCCTGCGGGCGTCTGGCGCTCAGCACCCCGTGCTCTCCCTTGCAGCGGGGTGGGCCTGGCCCGCGCCCATTTCGAGAAGCAGCCACCCTCCAACCTGCGGAAATCCAACTTCTTCCACTTCGTGCTGGCCATGTACGACCGGCAGGGGCAGCCGGTGGAGATCGAGCGCACCTCCTTCATCGACTTCGTGGAGAAGGACAGGGTGAGAGCCCGCCCCGCCCCCTCCTTGGTCCACCCCCTGCCCCGTGGCCAGCCCTGCCCCCACCCCTGTGCCCCGCTCCTGCCCCATGGTCAGCCCCGTCTCCTCCCTGTGCCCCACCCCCACCCCATGTGCCCCAGCCCTGTTAGAGTCGCCAGGCGTCTGGTTTTCGACTGGAACGTCCGGTCGAACAGGGACCCCGGCAGCTCCGATCAGCACCGCTGACCGGGCCGTTAAAATTCCGGTCGGCGGCGCAGCTGGGCTAAGGCAGCTCCCTGCCAGCCATGGCGCCGCGCGGCTCCAAGAAGCAGCGACATGTCCCCCCTCCGGCTCCTAGGTGTAGGGGCAGCCGGGGGGGTCCGGGAACCGCAGCCAATGGGAGCTGCAGGGACGATGCCTGCGGACAGGGCAGCGCGCGGAGCCGCCTGGCCGGGCCTCTGCATAGGAGCCAGAGGAGGGGACATGTCGCTGCTTCCAGGAGCTGCCTGAGGTAAGCGCCGCCCAGAGCCTGCACCCCGACCCTCTCCTGTGCCCCAACCCCCTGCCCCAGCCCTGATCCCTCTCCCACCCTCCGAAGCCCTCGATCCCAGCCCGGAGCTCCCTCCTGCACCCCAGCCCCCCTTATCTCCAGCCCCACCCCAGAGCCCCCCTCACCCCAACCCCCTGAGCCAGCCCAGGGAAAATGAGCGAGCGACGGTGGGGGGAGGGGGATAGAATGAGTGGGGGGCGGGACCCCAGAGCAGGGGTGGGGCAGGGGCAGGACAAGGGAGTTCGGTTTTGTGCGAGTAGAAAGTTGGCAACCCTACCCCCGCCCCGCTCCCACCCCTGCCCTATGCCCCGCCTCCTCCCCGTGGCCAGTCCCGCCCCCTCCCTGCAACCTTGTCCCCTCCCTCCTGTGCTCCCCCAGCGCCCCGCCCCTCCCCATGGCCCTAGAGCGAGTGGGACTGTGGCACCTCATGGGAAGGCCCCAGGGCAGCGGGGGGCTGTGGGTCGGGAGTGAGGGGCATCGGCAGAGCCGTGGGTGGGGAGCGGTGCCGGGCTGGAGCTGTTCTGTCCCCTGTCCGGCCTGGGCCCATCAGCCCGGCCTCGGGGCGAGTGGGGAGTCCAGCCCCAGCCTCCCGCTCAGACCTATCCCCCAAGGGCGGGGGACCCAGTGCAGCCAGGAGATCCTCAGCCCATCGCACCCCGCCCACCCCAGCTCCGCAGAGGGGGCAGAGAGCCGAGTCCCCGGTACCCCGGGCGGGGGAGGGGGCAGAGAGCCGAGTCCCCGGTACCCCGGGAGGGGGAGGGGGCAGAGAGCCGAGTCCCCGGTACCCCGGGAGGGGGAGGGGGCAGAGAGCCGCGTCCCCGGTACCCCGGGCGGGGGAGGGGGCAGAGAGCCGAGTCCCCGGTACCCCGGGCGGGGGAGGGGGCAGAGAGCCGAGTCCCCGGTACCCCGGGCGGGGGAGGGGGCAGAGAGCCGAGTCCCCGGTACCCCGGGCGGGGGAGGGGGCAGAGAGCCGAGTCCCCGGTACCCCGGGCGGGGGAGGGGGCAGAGAGCCGAGTCCCCGGTACCCCGGGCGGGGGAGGGGGCAGAGAGCCCAGTCCCCGGTACCCCGGGCGGGGGAGGGGGCAGAGAGCCGAGTCCCTGGTACCCCGGGCGGGGGAGGGGGCAGAGAGCCGAGTCCCCGGTACCCCGGGCGGGGGAGGGGGCAGAGAGCCGAGTCCCCGGTACCCCGGGTGGGGGAGGGGTTGGGCTCGGCTCCCAGCCACCGGCCAACGTCTGACCTCCTGCCTCCCTCCCCAGGAGCAGAACGGTGAGAAAACCAACAACGGCATCCACTACCGCCTGCAGCTGCTGTACAGCAACGGTACGGGGGGGCCTGGGGGTGCAGGACGGGGCCAGTGGCAGGGGTTACGGGGCTGGGGGCCGGGGGGCCGGGGGGCTACAGAGCAGGGGGGCTGCAGGACGGGGCCAGTGGCAGGGGTTACGGGGCTGGGGGCCGGGGGGCCTGGGGGTGCAGGACGGGGCCAGTGGCAGGGGTTACGGGGCTGGGGGCCGGGGGGCCGGGGGGCTGCAGGACGGGGCCAGTGGCAGGGGTTACGGGGCTGGGGGCCGGGGGGCCGGGGGGCTACAGAGCAGGGGGGCTGCAGGACGGGGCCAGTGGCAGGGGTTACGGGGCTGGGGGCCGGGGGGCCAGGGGCTGCAGGACGGGGCCAGTGGCAGGGGTTACGGGGCTGGGGGTCAGGGGGCCGGGGGGCTATGGGGCTGGAAGGCAGGAGCCTGTGGGATCAGGAGGTTTTGGGGCTGGGGACCAGGGCCTCAGCACCATGTATTGCACCCAGGGGTGACTCACTGCCCCAGCCCAGCGCCTGCGTCCCATCCCCCTCTCATGTGGGGGCCGGGCGGGTCTCCTGCCTCCCCAGCGATGTGCCGAGCTGCACGTTCTCAGCTGCTGAACTCCCCGGACAGTCGCCTAGAACTACAGGGGAAATAGCAACCCCTGGGAGGGTCCTGGAGTATGTGGGGCTGCGGGTTGGGAGTGAGGGGCACTGGCAGAGCTGTGGGTGAGGGGAGCTCAGGGCTGGGATAATGGGGGGCTGCGGGTCTGGAGTGAGGGGCACCGGCAGAGCTGTGGGTGAGGGGGGCTCAGGGCTGGGGTAAGGGGGGGCTGCGGGTCGGGAGTGAGGGGCACCGGCAGAGCTGTGGGTGAGGCCAGGGCTGGGGTAAGGGGGGGCTGCGGGTCGGGAGTGAGGGGCACCAGCAGAGCTGTGGGTGAGGCCAGGGCTGGGGTAAGGGGGGGCTGCGGGTTGGGAGTGAGGGGCACCGGCAGAGCTGTGGGTGAGGCCAGGGCTGGGGTAAGGGGGGGCTGCGGGTCGGGAGTGAGGGGCACCAGCAGAGCTGTGGGTGAGGCCAGGGCTGGGGTAAGGGGGGGCTGCGGGTCGGGAGTGAGGGGCACCGGCAGAGCTGTGGGTGAGGGCAGGGCTGGGGTAAGGGGGGGCTGCGGGTCGGGAGTGAGGGGATCGATGGAGCTGCTCAGGCCAGGTGAGAACGTCTCCTCTCCCCGCTTGCAGGGCTGCGGACGGAGCAGGATCTCTACGTGCGGCTCATTGACTCCATGTCCAAGCAGGTAATGGTGACCAGCAGGGGGCAGCGACCGGGTCACCCCTCCACCCCCCCCAATAACTCCTGTGCCTCTGTGGTGCCACCCAGCCCCCGTCTCTCGGGCCTTCTTCTGCCCCCAGGGCTTCCCCAGCAGCACCCGTGTCCTTCCCCGCGGCCCCCTGGCTCCGGTGCCCCCAGCCCTGCCCCGTCCAGACCCTCCCAAAGGTGCCCCCTTCCCTGGCACCCTCCGCGCCACGCCCCTGTGGCTGGCCCTGCCCGTCGGTCGCCCTCCCTGGGCAGGGGCTGTCCGTGCCCCGTACAGCGCCGAGCGCGCCGTGGACCCGGCACAGCCAGTGGGGGTCATGGCAAAGTGAGCGAGGGCAGGCCGGGGTGAGACAGGCTGGGCTGGCCGTATGTACCGGCCGGGGGCGCTCGGCCAATGTGCCCACTCCTCTCTGCCCGCGGCGAGGCCTCCACTGGCTTCCAGGCTCAGCCTCCGGCAGCAGGTTCCTCGCCCACTCCCCGCTCGCGGCTCTCCTCGGCCTGGGGCTGGGAGCCCTGGGTCCCCCCGGAGAGGCGGCCCTGCGCTGTCCCGAGGGCCGGGCGGGGAAGCGGAGCGAGGGGGAGCAAAGTCGCCTGGGGGCTAGGGGGGCTCTAGCCAGGCCCCGCAGCCGGGCCGGGGGGCAGGGAGCTGGGCCGGGGGGCGGGAGCTGGGCCGGGGGCGGGAGCCGGGCCGGGAGCAGGTGCCGGGCCGGGGGGCAGGGAGTCGGGCCGGGGGGCAGGTGCCGGGCCGGGGGGCGGGGAGTCGGGCCGGGGGCGGGGAGTCGGGGCGGGGAGTCGGGCCGGGGGGCAGGAGCTGGGCCGGGGACAGCTGCCGGGGCGGGAGCTGGGCCGGGGGCAGGGAGCCGGGCCTGGGGCAGGTGCCGGGCCTGGGGCAGGTGCCGGGCCGGGGCCAGGGGGCAGGAGCTGGGCCGGGGGCAGGTGCCGGGCTGGGGGCAGGGGGCAGGAGCTGGGCCGGGGGCAGCTGCCGGGGCGGGAGCTGGGCCGGGGGCAGGGAGCCGGGCCTGGGGCAGGTGCCGGGCCTGGGGCAGGTGCCAGGCCGGGGCCAGGGGGCAGGAGCTGGGCTGGGGGTAGGTGCCGGGCTGGGGGCAGGGGGCAGGAGCTAGGCCGGGGGCAGGTGCCGGGCTGGGGGCAGGAGCTGGGCCGGGGGCGGGGAGCCGGGCCAGGGGGGCAGGGAGCCGGGCCAGGGGCGGGGAACTGGGCCTGGGGGCAGGGAGTCGGGCCGGGGGCGGGGAGTCGGGCCGGGGGGCAGGAGCCGGGCAGGGAGCCGGGCCGGGGGGCAGGAAGTCAGGCCGGGGGGCAGGAGCCGAGCAGAGAGCTGGGCCGGGGGGCAGGAGCCGGGCAGAGAGCTGGGCCGGGGGGCAGGAGCCGGGCAGAGAGCTGGGCCAGGGGGCAGGAAGTCAGGCCGAGGGGCAGGATCCGGGCAGAGAGCTGGGCCGGGGGGCAGGAAGTCAGGCCGGGGGGCAGGAGCCGGGCAGAGAGCCGGGCCGGGGGGCAGGAGCCGGGCAGGGAGCCGGGCCGGGGGGCAGGGAGCCGGGCCGGGGGGCAGGAGCCGGGCAGGGAGCCGGGCCGGGGGGCAAGAGCCGGGCAGAGAGCCGGGCCGGGGGGCAGGAGCCGGGCAGGGAGCCGGGCCGGGGGGCAGGAAGTCAGGCCGGGGGGCAGGAGCCGGGCAGAGAGCTGGGCCGGGGGGCAGGAGCCGGGCAGGGAGCTGGGCCGGGGGGCAGGAAGTCAGGCTGGAGGGCAGGAGCTGGGCAGGGAGCCGGGCCGGGGGGCAGGAGCCGGGCCGGGGGGCAGGGAGCCGGGCCGGGGGGCAGGAGCCAGGCAGAGAGCCGGGCCGGGGGGCAGGAGCCGGGCAGGGAGCCGGGCCGGGGGGCAGGATCTGGGCCAGGTTCAGCGCAGGAGGACGCGGTGCTGGTGGGCAGCAGAGATGCCCCCGGCGGGCGCCCAGGGCCTGCCTGGCTGCAGAGCGCGGGGCTCCAGCGGGGGTGGCCTGGCCGGCCCACGCGGCCCCCTGGCCAGGCAGCGCCCGGTTTGCTCTGTTCTCCCGGGGGCTGAGAGACGCTCGGTCCCGGGGTCCCCGGCCTGCGAGGCTCCGAGCCGCCCCCGGCCGGTGCCCCCCCGGGCTGCGCTGGCAGAGACGCTCACCCGGCGCTCTCTCCCGCCAGGCCATCATCTACGAGGGGCAGGACAAGAACCCCGAGATGTGCCGTGTGCTGCTGACCCACGAGATCATGTGCAGGTAGGTGCCGGGTCTCTCGCGCCGCGCCCAGCGTCAGCCGCCCGCCTCTCTGCGGCTCAGCGTTCCCGCCGGGGTGCCCCGGGGCCCCCCAGCCAGGCTGGGCACGCAGGGCACCTCCCGAGGGCGCGGCCGGGTTGTTGGGCGCATTGGTGGCAGGAAGGGGGCAAGTGGGGGGTGCCCGTGCCTGGCCCGCCCGGAGCGCTGCCCTGGAGCGCTGGAGACCCGGGCCGGGCAGGGACGGGGGGGCAGCGAGCCAGTGGGGCCGGGAGCGTCTCTCCCCCCAGCTGCGTCTCCGCCGTGCTCCCTGGTGCCCCATTAACGCTCCTTGTTTATGACACTCGTGCTGGGTGTTTGTGGGAATTAGCGGCTGTGTCAGCTCCGGCTTTCCCAGCTAATTGATCTCCAGGAACCTCACTAATGATCTCGGGGCTCAGGGGATAGGGGGCGTCGGGGGGGGCGGGGGGGGGCTGCTTACCCAGCCTCGGCTTTGTTTGTGTCACTGACTCGCCCGGGGGCTCTGCCCGGCCTCCCGCTCCGTTGTTTATCCGCTCGGCTCCCGCCCAGCCCTGAGTTCGGTGCCGGGAGCCCTGGGGGCCAGGCCGCAGCCCCCCGGCCTCAGCCAGCCCCGGCCATGGCTCCCGCTGCGACTGGGGGCCGGGCCGGGGGTTCAAACCCACCTGGCTGGCACCCCCCCCCATATGTACCCAGGGCTCGGGGTGTGTAGCTAGAGGGGCGCAGGGGAGCCGGGGGTCTGAGCGCCCCCAGCCGACGAGCCAATCGATCGGTGCTTTGCCCCCAGGCCGGGAAGGGGTGTGGGTCACCCAGGCTCACAGCAGGGCCCCAGAGCACCCCCAGAGCCGTGCCATGACAGCCGCTCCCACCCTGGGAACAGCCTTCCTGGCCCCCCGGGCACCCCCCGGCTCTCGGGGGCTTCTCACAGGGGTCTTGGAGCCTGGCTGCTGCTGCCCCAGGCAGGCTCCCCACAGCCCTGGCTCTGCTCCCTCCATGGGGCAGAGCCCGGCACGGCCGTGGGGGGTGGAATTCGTGGGGGTGTCAGAGGGAGGGAGATGGAGAAGCGGGGGCGGGGGAGAGGGACGGAGCAGGGATGGGAAAGGGGATGGGGGGTTCCTAGCCTGAGCCATCCTGTCCCCCTGCCCCCATCAGCCGTCCCTGGGGGTGGGAGGGGCGCCAGGCCCAGGGGGTGCTGGGTTCTCCTCCCCCACTCACCCCGACTTCTCTCCCCCCTCGCCCTGGCCCAGCCGCTGCTGTGACAAGAAGAGCTGCGGGAACCGCAACGAGACGCCCTCCGACCCCGTCATCATCGACAGGTGAGCGGGCCCCGCGGGCCGTCCCCTGGCCAAGGACCCCCCCGCTACGACTGTCCTGGGGTCCTGGCCCTGCGGGCCGTCCCCGCCCAAGGACCCCCCCACCCCCACGACTGTCCTGGGGTCCTGGCCCTGCGGGCCGTCCCCTGCCCAAGGACCCCCCCCCCCCCCACGACTGTCCTGGGGTCCTGGCCCTGCGGGCCGTCCCCTGCCCAAGGACCCCCCCACCCCCACGACCGTCCTGGGGTCCTGGCCCTGCGGGCCGTCCCCTGCCCAAGGACCCCCCCCCACCACCACACCCTGCCAGTGTCTGAAGACCCCCAGCGCTGCCAGGGGAGCTGGGCACAGGCTTGAGCCCCGAGAGACTGATGGGCACCTGGCTTGGCTGAGCTGGGGGGGGGAGGTACCCAAAGCCCCATCCTCTCCCTCCCCCTTGGGGTGCCCTTAGCTGCGTCTCCCTGGCCTGTGGAACTCACTGCCACAAGAGAGCTCTGAGGCCAAGAGCTTTGCAGGATCCCAGTGGATCGGGCGTTGGCATCGGTAAGGAGAACACCCTGTCCCATTGAGGGGGTGAGGGAAGGAGATGTAACTCCTGCGGCTACTGGGCATGAGCCAACCTCCCACCTCTGAGCCTGGGATGGAACCCCCCTGGGGAGGGTTATTCCATAACTGGCCATTGCGGGATTTCTTGGGCATCCGATGCTGGCCGCTATCAGACAGGATACTGGACTGGACTAGCCAGACTCTGTGTGTGTGACTGCGCTCTGTTGGATGGACTCAGAAGTGTCCTTCTCCGTGTCATAGGCCCTATACTGCTGATAGTGGCGATTCTCCGTTAGCTGCTGTGGCAGGAGAAGCTGAGTTCTGTCCCTGCGGTTGCCGTTCAGTGCTTCCAGCATGGCATGGGGCCAGCTCTGGGGCTGACTCCTAGGGGCCCATGGCTTTGTGTCACTGTTATTGCTATGTGCTGTGGACGGGTGTGTGACGTGTGGCGAGGACATTTCCTGACAGCCAGTGCAGAGAGCAGGGGAGAGCTGGCCTGGGAGCACGAGCCAGACCTGTGCTCCCCTTCCCGGTGTCTCCCCCCACCCCGCTGTGCACCGCGTCTCGTCCCCAGCGTGTTCCCCTGGAGAAGAGCCATCCCCAGCCACCTCCGGTTCCCTGCTGCAGAACGGCCATTTCCCTCTTGGCAAACCGGCCCGTCCAGGCGACGAGCCAGGGGGCTGGGGCCTCCCGGCAGCACCCAGACACCTGCGTGCCCCTATTGTGAATGGGGCGGGGGGCAGGGAGAGGTGGTGACCCGGGGGGAGGGCCCCTTCCTGCATTCCCACCCCAGATGGCTCAGGGGTGCACAAACTGGACCTTGGGAACCAAACGCCTCAGCAACGGTGGCTTGAAAATGGACCCGGGCGCCAGTGACCAGACGCCGTTCTCAGCCGGTGGCCCCAGGGCGAGCCGAGTTTGGGGGGCCTCTGCCCTGGTGCTTTCAGCAGAGTCCAAGGACCCGCTGGGCCATGGAGACAGAAGTGCCCTCTCCGATGGCGTGTCCCAGGAAATCCCCCCGTTCCTGCTGGTTGGGGCGGTGGATTGGGACGGAGGGGCACCGGCAGGGCTGGGTCAGCAGGAAGGATTGAGGGGCAGTGGGGGAGCACTTGCCATCTGTCCCACTGCTCCCTGCCAGGGCTGGAAATTCCCCCATTGAAAGCGTCTCACCCCAAAGCCCCCCAAGCCACAGGCTCCCCTGGGGATGCTGGAAGCGGGTCGGGGGAACCTCGGGGGTCCGTTTCCTTGGTGGGCTGATGTGACGAACTAGGACTGTTGTTAATGTTTTCCCTGAGTACTGTGTGGGTGCCTCGGTTTCCCTATGCAGTGCTTGAGTATCTAGGTGATGGGACAAGGGGGCATGAGTGTTACAGAGGGGCCTGGACACAGAGAATGGCTGACACTCTGTATCCTAGCAACCGATGGCCCGGGGCTCTCCCCTGCAAAGGTGAGAGCTGAAGGTGTTCGAACAAAGGGATCAGGTGACCTCCTGGCCCGGGAAGGAGACAAAGGAGAGAGGAGGGGCTGGACAGTTTCAGTTTGGAGCTGGCTTGGGAAGAGGAGGGGAGGGGGCAGACAGGGTCTGGCCTCCCTGCCCCCCCGTTTGGAGCTCTGGGGTGAAATGCAGGGAGCCCCGAGCTGGGGTCTAAGCTCCCTGCCCCCCGGAAGGGCCCGACTGAGGGGTCCTGGATGTACTGACAAGCTCTGTTTGGACTGTGTTCCTGGCATCTCTAATAAACCTTCTGTTCTACTGGCTGGCTGAGACTCCCAGTGACTCCGGGGAAGAGGGGTGCAGGGCCGGACTCCCCCACACTCCGTGACAGCTGAGCTCTGCGGGGCCAGCGCCAGCCCCGGTTTTGAGGCTCCGACCCGGGTTCTTTCTCTTTGTCCCAGCAGCGCTGGTTCTGTGCACCCCCCGGCTCGGGGCCCGAAGATGGGCCATAAATCAGGCCAGCGAGGGAGCCCCTGTCCCCGCCACAGACCATTAGCGTCAGTTGCCTCCGTGGCGGCTGATGGGCCGAATTCATGGTCTCGTCCCAGCCGCTGCTGGTAGCCAAGTAGCCTGTGCTTGGTAAATCGCCCTGGCCTCTTGCTGTCCCCCACGCGAGGCGATGGCTCCTGCCTGTGTCAGCGCCCGCGTGGGGCTGGCTGGCCAGGCGAGGGGCCCACGGGCGAGGGATGGTGCTGGCAGAAGCCTGTCGCGGAGCACTGGGGACCCCAGGGTGTTTGGGTCAGGGCAGGTCCCTTAGATCCTGCATTGGAGCAGATGCCAGGGTGGAGCGAGATCCCTGCACTGACTCCGTTCCCGGTTCGGAGGTGTCTGGGCGACGCCCCGGCTTGTGTTGTGTCTCTCTCTCAAGGGGGGTTTCCCCGGGGAGGTTTGGCTCACGAGGCCTCCGTCTTGTCGCCTGCGTGGAGCCCCTTCTGCAGGGACACAAGCCGCATCCTCGAAAGCAGGTTCCCCTCCGGGCTGCCTCCCTCCCGCTCACTGCTGCGCGGCAGCCAGGCAGCCAGACGCGGCAGATGGTGGAAGTGACATTTGCCGTCAGCGCAGCGCTTTACTGCAAATAAAACAAATCAATAATACAAACATGGAGCTGCCTCGCTTCGGCAAACGGGGAACGTGTGTCAGCCCCGCGCCCGCTGCCCCGGGATGCGATGGCCTCCCCGAGCGTAGGACACGCGCCGTGCGGGGCTGAGACCCCCGTGCCCCTGCCCCATCCAGTCCTAGCCAGGCTGTGGCCAGCCAGATGTGACACAAACCACACAACAGATGCAGACATGTCTCGCACAGGCCGTTTGCACACAGCCTATGCAGATCATACATGCACACGTGAACAATCCGTGTGCACAGCCTGTCCCTGTGCAGCTCTGCCGTGCGCGCACACGCCTACTCACCAGTCAGCTGCACAGACACACGCTCGTCCATGCCATGAAGTCGACACGCCCACACACAACTGTGCCGTGCCCGTGTGACGTGCCAAAAGCACCCCTCATAGCGGTGCAGACGTGCCATGCTCCAGTACCCCTCCTGGAACATGCCATGAACACACGGGTGTGCTGAGAGGCACAGGCCAGGCTGTGGTTTTCTGCCGCGGGGCCAGTGGTAGTGGCAGGTTTTGCAATGCAGAGACTTGTCCACTAGGGACTTGGCTGAGGCCCCCCGGACTCATTGCACGTGAGCTGCCTCACCGCTTGTGCGAAGGCAGTGACGCCGTGGGACGGGTGGGGCTAACGGCTTTGTAGCCTGCTCCGATTCCCGGAGACGCCCAGCACTCTGACTCAGACTTTTGAGACCCAGGTGGTCTCTGGGCCTGAACCCCCCAGCTGCATTGAAGGGGAGTCCTGGGAATATTTAGTTTTGTATAATCCCAGGTGACCCTTGTCAAATGACTTAATGTGATCAAAGAGACTCCAATACGGAACCCCCAGAGGAGACAAGAGTGCCTGGGTAGCCCCCCACCCGGTCCGACCGCCCAGGGAATTACCGAGGGTGCTGCTAGCAACGGCTGCCTCACCGTGCCCCTCAGACTCGCCTGTTCTCAGTCCCACGTAACTTTCGGAACTTGCAGGCTGAAATGTCCCGTGTTTGGATTCGGCCCACGGGAGAATATTTCTGGAAAATTTGGGTACAAACAGTTTAGCTGTTTTTGAGTAAGAATAAAATGACCAAAAACCCCCACAACAAACAAACGCAAAACACGCACACGTTCCCCCGTGTCAAAAAAACTCCCGCAACATTATTTTTTTTTGCCACCTTTAAAGCCAAAGGGTGAAAGTTAAAAACTGGCTCCCTGGGGAGGATCATAGAATCTCAGGGTTGGAAGGGACCTCAGGAGGTCATCTAGTCCCACCCCCTGCTCAAAGCAGGACCAACCCCAACTAAATCATCCCAGCCAGGGCTTTGTCAAGCCGGGCCGTAAAAACCTCTAAAGAAGGAGATTCCACCACCTCCCTAGGTAACCCATTCCAGTGCTTCACCACCCTCCTAGTGAAAAAGTTTTTCCTAATATCCAACCTAAACCTCCCCCTCTGCAACTTGAGACCATTACTCCTTGTTCTGTCATCTTCTACCACTGAGAACAGTCTAGATCCATCCTCTTTGGAACCCCCTTTCAGGTAGTTGAAAGCAGCTATCAAATGTCTGGGAATGTCTGGGTGAAAACAGGTCTGGATTTGACGAAATCAGGATTAGGGCAGTGAGTCTCTAAGGTGCCACAAGTATTTTTCTTATTTTCTTTTTGCTGACACAGACTAACATGGCTACTACACTGAAACAGCTAAAGGAGGGTGTGTTGGGCATACACGCAGGCTAGTTCAGCTGGTGTGTGGGTGTGTAGTGACTGGGACAGGAACCCTTGGCCATTGACTGAGTATCCTGGAAGACAAAATCTGCCCGGCTCCGAAGGGATCCACGGGAAAGTGATTGTTCCCACTGACCTCCTAAGCGGTGTCCCTGTTCCGAGCGTGTCTAGCGTCTCGCCAGCAGTGACACGGGAGGGCGTGTTCCTTTTAAACAACCTCGGCAATGCCACCCAGGCAAAAACTTTGTGAAGGGCATTTGAAGGATTAACAATCAAAGGGCAGGAAAAAGCCAAAGCGACGGGCTGGGTTCTTCCTTGACTAAAATAACCCCTGGCTCCGAGCACCTCAGTTCGCCTGCTTGTGGAGTACGTTGCTGCTGAGCATGAGGAAGGGTGCTAGAAAGTTACCCGTTTCCTTACCCCTCCCTCTGCGCCCTTAGGTGCGTGCGTCACAGAGCAGTCTGGAAGTACACGCTGGCTTGCCGGCTGGCAGGCAGTACAATCCAACCGGCTGCTGCTGAGAATCACGTGCAGCGTTTCCCCGTCCTCGTCTTCCTCGATTTCCCTTTTCGTCCTGGCCTGACCTGGCTTTTGCTTTGCGTTTTTCCCGCGTGGCGGTTTCTGCGAGGCTTGTGTCTGCAGTGTTCTCCCAGAGCCTGGCACGACGCGGTTTCTTTTCAGGCAGGAGCGGTTTTTCCCGTGCGGTTCAGGGAGGAGACGACTCGGAGGGGACAGGATAGGCAGCACGGCCCAATGGGCAGGGCAGCAGGCTGGTGCTCGGAAGAGCTGGGGCAGTTCCTGGCTCTGCCGGCTGACCCCCCCCTCCCCCCCCCCGTTGTTTCTCCGTCCTGTCGATGCCGATGGGACACTGCTCGGGGCAGGGACGGTCTCTCCCCGCGTGTGCAGCGCCTAGCATGGGGGCACCGCTTGCTGCTACCGTTCTGTAGAGACACTGACGTGATCCTGGCGTGCAGACCGAGGGGCGGGACGGGAGCTCTCGGGATACGAGCGCCGTCAATGGAGCCGAAAATGCGTAACTCTGAAATAGCCGCAGGGAGCTGAGCTGGCCGGGCTCTGCCAGGAGAGAGCGCCAAGGCCAAGAGCGCCGTCAGGGATTCAGCCAAGACGGTCTGGGAGGCAGCCCCGGGCTCTGCGTGTCCCCAGCCTCTCTTTGCTGGACTGGGAATGGGCGACAGGGGATGGATCACTTGCTAATTGCCCTGCTCTGTTCATTCCCTCTGGGGCACCTGGCACTGGCCACTGTCGGCAGACAGGACACTGGGTGAGAGGGACCTTTGGTCTGACCCAGTCTGGCCGCTCTCATGTTCTGTGGGCAGGTGGTTCCGTAATTGTCACCGGTGGCGTTTCTTCCGCTGACTCATTGGTCACTGGCCTCTGGTGGAGGCAGGAGACTAGATGGGCCACTGGTCTGACCCCGGCTGGCCCAGGCGAACAGGGTGGGGCACTCTGCCCGCTCTAGTGGCAGAGAGGTTTGCCCAGCAGGGCTGGCCCTGGCGCTCCGGCTTGTAGATCCCCGCAGGCTGCTCACCCAGTCGTTACAGGTGATGGTCCATACGGGGAAGTGACCTCTGAGGCTCCGGAGGAGCTTTCCCAGTCTGTAAGAGTCTCTGACCCTCCTGCTGGCTAACGCCCCCGGGCCCTCCGTGCAGGCAGGAAAGCCTGGTGCGTTTGCTCCCGGAGCTCCTGGGTTCGACCCCCACAGCTGCCCCACACGGGGGCACCATTGCATCCCCGCTGCCCCAGGTGCCGCGTGGGGGGCGAGGCAGCGGAGATCCCTGCAGGTAACAGCCTGCTGGGGGGGGCAGGGGGAGTTCCATCCCTGCGAGCTAGGGAACGCGCTTTGGGAAGTGTAGAGGGGCCCGCCCCCCGCCAGAGTCCGGGGTGTCTTTGCAGCACCCCGAGTCTCCGGTTCTGCAGCTCTGCAGTAGCCAGGGAATGTGGGCTGGGACCCGGGACCAGGGGCGGGAAGTAGGGGGGCAGGGGGAGCTGCAGCACCTCTGGCCTGCACCGGGGGCTCTGCTCCCGGCCCCGCGCCTGGGGTCCCAGCTGTGGCCCCAACCCTGGCCACCTTACCCCTGTCTGGGGGGCGGGGGTGCAGAGAGGTAAGAGGGGACCAAGGTAAAAAGTTTGGGGCCAGTTTCGCTGGCTCTCAGCAGCCCCACTATCAAAAGTATTCCAGTGTCCCTGAGCAGGGACGCTCCTGGGACGGGGCCATCTGGGGGGGGAGCTGGTCCTGCTGGCCCCGTAGCCTGTAGTTCCCTAAAACAATCCCTCTGAGCTCCGCACCTGTCACCCTGCGGGACCCAGTGAACAGACCTGAGCAGGAGTTACACCCAGGCATCTTCACCGGCCTCCGCAATGCGGCTACCTCTGGGGTGCCAGCCGCCGCCCAGCAGTGCCACTCAGCAGGGTAGGAGAGGCAGCAAGGAGGAATCCTGTGTCCAGCTGAGGCAGATGGGGATGGGCTGGACACCCAGCTCTGGAAGGAAAGTGCCAGGGGACCCCAGGGGCCAGGGCCACGCTACCTCTGGCTCCCCGTGGGGAAGAGCTCAAGGTGAGGGGGAGCCGGGGCCGGGGGGGGAGGAGGACGCGCCGAGCAGAGAAGGGAAGGCTGACAATTAATTTTGTGGGCGCCCGGGTGCATTGTGGGAGAGCGATAGGAGCCCAGCTGTCAGTTTGAGAAATGAGGTGTGATGCGGGGAGCCAGATGTGCCGACAAAGGGAAGGGAGCTCGTTAGCTAATTGCACATGCAAATCACCGCTCCCTGTCCCTGGGCACCAGGACCGATCCGCGCAGCTGGGACGGTGGCGGCCCGGTGAAGGGGAGAGTGAGAACCCCCCCACTTGGGCTGGGTTGTGAGTGTCCTGCTCCCGGGAGAGACCGTACCCCTCCTGGGGGGCAGCGGGGGGCAGCCTTCCTCTGGGGGGACGGGTGGGATGTAGGGACCCGGAAGGGCCAGCTGAGGTCAGGGGACGCTGGGTCTGAGCCGTTCTCCTTCTCTGGGGAGCCCCAGCCCCCACCAGTGTGGGCACCGGGGCCTTTTCTGCCCTTAGAGTCACAACAGGGGAATCCAGGGAGACCCCCTCCTTTGCGTCCCATCCCTAGCACTTCGGGAACATGGCAGTGCCATGCTGGGCCAGACATCAGCCCAGCTCCGGCAGGATCCCCCCGCCCTAGCCAATCAGGACAGACCATTGGCCCATCTCCTGTGGGAGCCGCCCTTCCTGGCCAATCAGGACAGACCATTGGCCCATCTCCTGTGGGATCCCCCCACCCTGGCCAATCAGGACAAACCATTGGCCCATCTGCTGTGGGATCCCCCCGCCCTGGCCAATCAGGACAAACCATTGACCCATCTCCGGTGGGATCCGTCCTCCCTGGCCAATCAGGATGGACCATTAGCCCAGCTCCAGAGGGATCCCCTCTTCCTGGCCAATCAAGTCAGACCATTGGCCACCTACAGCAGGATCCCCCCTTCCTGGCCAATCAGGACAAAGCAGTGCCCCTGTAGTCTGGTAACCCCCTCCCCGACCCGGCCAGCAGCAGATAATTCAGGGGAAGATGGCCCCCTCCCGCCATGTGCCGGGGATGGTGCACCATGGCCAGTGGGTGCCGAAATCCCCTGCTGCCCAATCCGGTACAGGCGCTCGGTGGGCTCCCTGGTGGGTCACGTCATGGTCACCCCGGTGGGCCGGGGACAGTCGGCTCGAGTGCAGCAGGCCCCCCAGCCCCCCAGCGCCGCGTCCGCCTGGCGGCAGGGCACGGAAGGGCCAAGAGGTGGGCGCAGGGGGTGAGATGTGACCCTGCGTCCGGGCCTGCGCCCCCACCCCACCCCCACCCCGCCCCGGCGCTGTTCCCACTAACTTTCCCCATGCGGGTCTGTCACGGGGGCGCCCGCTGGGCTCACTCCGAGTCCTGCCGCCTCTCTGCAGGGGGCCTTGGTGAGGGGTTTGGACGGTCAGCGGGGGTGTGGCTGTGTGTCTGCAGGAGTCGGGGAGCAACATGTGTCTGGGTATGCGATGTGAGCGCGTGTGTGTGCGGTGTTAGCGGGTGTGTGCGAGCAGTAGCACACACCTGGGATCATCGACATGTGGGACCCCGAGAGACGAGTGTGCCTAGCCCAGCCCCGGCCGGTGTCCGTCCGGCTGTTCTTACAAACCTCCAGTGCCGGGATTCCTCAGCCGCCCTTAGCCACACGCCTGGGCCAGAGCTTAATGAGTTTCTCCCTGTATCTGACCTAAATCTCCCTGGCTGCAGATTAAGCCCATCGCTTCCTGTCCTGCCTGTATTGGACATAGAGAACAAATGACCCCCGTCCCCTTTCTAACAGCCCTTAATATACCGGAGACTGGGATCAGGTCCCCTCTGTCTTTTCTCAAGACTAGACATCTCGTTTTTTTAACCCTAGAATGGCCAGACTGGGTCAGACCAAGGGTCCATCTAGCCCAGTAGCCTGTCTGCCGGCAGTGGCTGATGCCAGGTGCCCCAGAGTATATGGACAGAACGGGGCAATTAGCGAGTGACCCGTCCCGTCGCCCAGTCCCAGCTCGGGCAGTCAGGGGGCAGCTTTTTGAAACCTTTCTCCGTTTTGTTGCTCTCCTCTGGACTCTCTCCACTTGATCCACATCTTTCCTGAAGAGGGGCCCTTAGACCCGGACACTGGCCCTTAGACCCCAACACTGGCCCTTAGACCCAGACACTGGCCCTTAGACCCAGACACTGGCCCTTAGACCCCGACATTGGCCCTTAGACCCGGGCACTGGCCCTTAGACCCGGGCACTGGCACTTAGACCCCGACACTGGCCCTTAGACCCCGACACTGGCCCTTAGACCCCGACATTGGCCCTTAGACCCAGACACTGGCACTTAGACCCGGGCACTGGCACTTAGACCCCGACACTGGCCCTTAGACCCCGACACTGGCCCTTAGACCAGGACACTGGCCCTTAGACCCCGACATTGGCCCTTAGACCCGGGCATTGGCACTTAGACCCGGGCACTGGCACTTAGACCCAGACACTGGCCCTTAGACCCCGACATTGGCCCTTAGACCCGGGCACTGGCCCTTAGACCCGGGCACTGGCACTTAGACCCCGACACTGGCCCTTAGACCCCGACACTGGCACTTAGACCCGGGCACTGGCACTTAGACCCCGACACTGGCCCTTAGACCCCGACACTGGCCCTTAGACCAGGACACTGGCCCTTAGACCCCGACATTGGCCCTTAGACCCGGGCATTGGCACTTAGACCCGGGCACTGGCACTTAGACCCAGACACTGGCCCTTAGACCCCGACACTGGCCCTTAGACCCAGACACTGGCCCTTAGACCAGGACACTGGCCCTTAGACCCCGACATTGGCCCTTAGACCCGGGCATTGGCACTTAGACCCGGGCACTGGCACTTAGACCCAGACACTGGCCCTTAGACCCCGACACTGGCCCTTAGACCCAGACACTGGCCCTTAGACCCCGACACTGGCCCTTAGACCCAGACACTGGCCCTTAGACCCGGACACTGGCTCTTAGACCCAGACACTGGCCCTTAGACCCGGGCACTGGCACTTAGACCCCGACACTGGCCCTTAGACCCGGGCACTGGCACTTAGACCCCGACACTGGCCCTTAGACCAGGACACTGGCCCTTAGACCCCGACATTGGCCCTTAGACCCGGACACTGGCACTTAGACCCAGACACTGGCCCTTAGACCCCGACACTGGCCCTTAGACCCAGACACTGGCCCTTAGACCCAGACACTGGCCCTTAGACCCGGGCACTGGCACTTAGACCCCGACACTGGCCCTTAGACCCGGGCACTGGCACTTAGACCCCGACACTGGCCCTTAGACCCGGACACTGGCACTTAGACCCGGGCACTGGCACTTAGACCCGGGACACTGGCACTTAGACCCGGGCCACTGGCACTTAGACCCGGGCACTGGCACTTAGACCCGGGACACTGGCACTTAGACCCGGGCACTGGCACTTAGACCTGGACACTGGCACTTAGACCTGAACACTGGCACTTAGACCCCGTCATTGGCCCTTAGACCCGGACACTGGCACTTAGACCTGGACACTGGCACTTAGATCCGGGCACTGGCACTTAGACCCTGTGTCACGGAGTGTGGAGGAGTCAGGCCCTGCACCCCTCTTCCCTGGATTCACAGTGACTCTCAGCCAGCCAGTAGAACAGAAGGTTTATTAGGGATGCCAGGAACACAGTCCAACCAGAGCTTGTCAGTACAAACAGGGCCCCTCAGTCGGGCCCGTCTGGGGGGCAGGGAGCTTAGACCCCAGCCTGGGGCTCCCTGCGTTTCACCACCCAGCTCCAAACTGAAACCAGCCAGACAAAAACTCCAGCAGGCTCTTCCCCTCCCCCTGGGGCCCCTCCTCTAGCCTGTGTCCCTTCTCCCAGCCAAAGGTGTCACCTCCCAACCCCCCTCCTGGCTCATGTTACAGCCCCAGGTAAAGGCTCGCATTCCCAATGCAGCAGGTCCCAGGGAACCTCCCCCGCAAGCCTCCCAGGTCAGATCCACCTCGCTCCCTACTCCGTCACACCCTGACACTGGCACTTAGACCTGGACACTGGCACTTTAGATCCGGGCACTGGCACTTAGACCATTTAGAAAAGCTGGACGAACACAAGTCCATGGGGCCGGATGCACTGCATCCGAGGGTGCTAAAGGAGTTGGCCGATGTGATTGCAGAGCCATTGGCCATTATCTTTGACAAATCATGGCAATCGGGGGAGGTCCCGGATGACTGGAAAAAAGCTAATGTAGTGCCCATCTTTAAAAAAGGGAAGAAGGAAGATCCGGGGAACTACAGGCCAGTCAGTCTCACCTCAATCCCTGGAAAAATCATGGAACAGGTCCTCAAGGAATCAATTCTGAACCACTTAAAGGAGGGGAAAGTGATCAGGAACAGTCAGCATGGATTCACCAAGGGCAAGTCATGCCTGACTAACCTAATTGCCTTCTATGATGAGATAACTGGCTCTGTGGATGAGGGGAAAGCAGTGGATGTGCTATTTCTTGACTTTAGCAAAGCTTTTGATACAGTCTCGCACAGTGTTCTTGCCAGCAAGTTAAAGAAGTATGGGCTGGATGAATGGACGGTAAGGTGGATAGAAAACTGGCTGGATGGTCGTGCTCAACGGGTAGTGATCAATGGCTCCATGTCTAGTTGGCAGCCGGTATCAAGTGGAGTGCCCCAAGGGTCGGTGCTGGGGCCGGTTTTGTTCAATATCTTCATCAACGACCTGGAGGATGGTGTGGACTGCACCCTTAGCAAGTTTGCAGATGACACTAAACTGGGAGGAGTGGTTGATACGCTGGAGGGTAGGGATAGGATACAGAGGGACCTAGACAAATTAGAGGATTGGGCCAAAAGAAATCTGATGAGGTTCAACAAGGACAAGTGCAGAGTCCTGCACTTAGGACGGAAGAATCCCATGCACTGCTACAGACTAGGGACCGAATGGCTGGGCAGCAGTTCTGCAGAAAAGGACCTAGGGGTTACAGTGGACGAAAAGCTGAATATGAGTCAACAGTGTGCCCTTGTTGCCAAGAAGGCTAACGGCATTTTAGGCTGTATAAGTAGGGGCATTTCCAGCCGAATAGAGGGGACGTGATTATTCCCCTCTATTCGGCACTGGTGAGGCCTCATTTGGAGTACTGTGTCCAGTTTTGGGCCCCACACTACAAAAAGGATGTGGATAAATTGGAAAGAGTCCAGCGGAGGGCAACAAAAATGATTAGGGGGCTGGAGCACATGACTTATGAGGAGAGGCTGAGGGAACTGAGATTGTTTAGCCTGCAGAAGAGAAGAGTGAGGGGGGATTTGATAGCTGCTTTCAACTACCTAAAAGGGGGTTCCAAAGAGGATGGATCTAGACTGTTCTCAGTGGTAGAAGATGACAGAACAAGGAGTAATGGTCTCAAGTTGCAGAGGGGGAGGTTTAGGTTGGATATTAGGAAAAACTTTTTCACTAGTAGGGTGGTGAAGCACTGGAATGGGTTACCTAGGGAGGTGGTGGAATCTCCTTCCTTAGAGGTTTTTAAGGTCAGGCTTGACAAAGCCCTGACTGGGATGATCTAGTTGGGGTTGGTCCTGCTTTGAGCAGGGGGTTGGACTAGATACCTCCTGAGATCCCTTCCAACCCTGAGATTCTATGATTCTATGACCCCGACACTGGCACTTAGACCTGGACACTGGCACTTAGACCCGGGCACTGGCACTTAGACCCGGGCACTGGCACTTAGACCCCGACACTGGCACTTAGACCCGGACACTGGCACTTAGACCTGGACACTGGCACTTTAGATCCGGGCACTGGCACTTAGACCCGGACACTGGCACTTAGACCCCAACACTGGCACTTAGACCCCCAACACTGGCACTTAGACCCGGGCACTGGCACTTAGACCAGGACACTGGCCCTTAGACCCGGACACTGGCCCTTAGACCCCGACACTGGCACTTAGACCCCGACACTGGCCCTTAGACCCGGACACTGGCACTTAGACCCAGGACACTGGCCCTTAGACCCCGACACTGGCCCTTAGACCCGGGACACTGGCCCTTAGACCCGGACACTGGCTCTTAGACCCAGGACACTGGCCCTTAGACCCCGACACTGGCCCTTAGACCCGGGACACTGGCCCTTAGATCCGGACACTGGCTCTTAGACCCAGGACACTGGCCCTTAGACCCCGACACTGGCACTTAGATACGGACACTGGCCCTTAGACCCGGGACACTGGCACTTAGACCTGGACACTGGCCCTTAGACCCGGACACTGGCACTTAGACCCGGACACTGGCCCTTAGACCCGGACACTGGCACTTAGACCTGGACACTGGCACTTAGATCCGGACACTGGCCCTTAGACCCGGGACACTGGCACTTAGACCCCCAACACTGGCACTTAGACCCAGACACTGGCCCTTAGACCCCGACACTGGCACTTAGACCCGGACACTGGCTCTTAGACCCAGGACACTGGCACTTAGACCCGGACACTGGCTCTTAGACCCAGGACACTGGCCCTTAGACCCCGACACTGGCCCTTAGACCCCGACACTGGCACTTAGACCTGGACCCTGGACTCCAGCCGAGGCCTCCCCAGTGCCGAGCAGAGCGGGACAGTGACCCCCCTGGGTCTGCCGTACGCACTCCTGTTAATACACCCCAGACTATATTTGCCTTTTTTGGAACAGCCTCACCCTGTTGTCTCGTGCTCAGTCTGTGATCCACTAGATCCCCCTGCTGCTCTCCAGCAATACAGCCGCCTGGGCATTGGTCCCCGTTTGGTAGCTGTCCGTCTGGTTTTCCCTCCCCACGGGAAGTACTTTGCACTTGTCTTTGATTTTCATCCTGTTGATTTCAGACCAGTTCCCGTAGTGTGTGAGTCTGTTGAATGGCTGGATACTTGTGTGCATACGTGTGAGTGCGTGTGTGCTAGCGTGTGTGTAATAACAATCACCTGTCTGTCTCCTTCCCCCCTTTCTCCCTGCGAGGGCTGGCGAATGGGCTGGGAAGAAAGGCCCTTCCCGGCGGGGATGGGGGAGCGCTGATAGCGCGGTGACATTTCTCCGGGTTTTGTCTGCCTCGATAGCATCTGATGTGTCCTGTTGAGGCTGGAGCAGCGGGGACACCGCCTGTCACTCAGCCGGCAGCCGGGCGGAGGAGAGAAAAGGGACTGACAGGGCAGCCGAGGAGATTAGAAGGAGAAGAATCAAACCCATTACAGCCAGGCCACACACCCATTGTGTGCTCAGGCCTTTCATACTCCCCTCCCCCCCGCCCGCCTTAACCCCTTGGGCCCCGGTGCAGGGAGCAAACGCAGCACCCTCCGAGTGCTGGGGAGGGTGGTTTGCACAGGGAGGTTGGGGGTCGTCCTAGGGAGGGCACGCTGGCTGGCTGGCTGCCCCTATACCCATCAGTCTGTCTGTCTGCCTGATCGTCTTCTTCCATCCTGTGCTCTGCTGCCCTGGGGTGGATCCAGGGACGCTCTGTGGAAGCACCCAGGGGGTAAGAGGGGTTGGGTCTGAGCCCCGGTGTTACATTGCCCCCGTCAGCGCAGGTTTGTAGCACGTAGCTAAAGCCAGCGAGCTTCCCCTGCGCGGGCCACGGAGCCCCGTCCAGGCTGCCCCGTTGGGCCAGCGTGGCCGGAGGGGGTCAGTGCCGGGGCGGGGCTCCCAGAGCGGGGAGGGATTGGGCGGTGGCAGACAGGGCTCTGGGCGTTCAGAGCACTTGCCCAGGGCAAGGGCAGCAGACCAGCCTGCGGGAGCAGATCCGGCCCCTCTGCCCGTCCCTTTAACGGAGGGCGGGTGACAGGGCACCTTTAAGCCGAAGGTGCCAGCGAGGGGCCGGCCAGGCACCATTGTCCCTGCAGGGAGCATTGTGCTGAGAATGCCAGGAGTCAGATTGGCTTTTCCCAGCCCGTGCAAACGGAACCCGCCCTCCCTGGCCGAGGCATTGCACAAAGGAGCCCAGCGGCAATGGAGGGGAGCCGGGCCGGGCGGGCTGGGGAAATCGGAGGCTGGCGTGACATTGACAGACGGGCCCATTAGATGGAGTGGACGGGGAGCCCGCTCGGGGGAGGCAGCGAAGCTGCTGGAGACGAGTGCTTAGGTCTGAGTCTGCGGCCGGACCTGGCAACTGCCGCGGCGGCTTGTGCCGGGGTCTCACCTCACGCAGCTGGCAGGTGATAGACGGGCGGTGCCCGCGCCCGGGACACTGCGTCATTTCCTGGGCTGTCCGGCAGGCGGCAGGGCAGAGGAGAGCAAGGCCGGCCTGTGGCACAGTGGCTGCCCCGGGGGCTGGCACAGACACAGCCTTAGCCGGGGACAAGAGACCTGGCTCCTCTGTCCTCTCCCGGCGGAGGGCTCAGCTGACGGCTCGCGTGGGCACGGCCCAGGGAGGGCGCTGGGCATAGAATCATAGAATCTCAGGGTTGGAAGGGACCTCAGGAGGTCATCGAGTCCAACCCCCTGCTCAAAGCAGGACCAACCCCAACTAAATCAAATCCCCATGATGAAGGGGGGCCCGGCTCAGAGCGAGGGGATGGGCCGAAGGAAGGTAATGGCGGCCAGGGACCCGAGGGCGTGGGTGAAAGTCCCGGGAGCCGGGCCAAGCTGAGTAACGTCGCAGGGGCCGGAGGGGCGAGAGGCCAGCGGGCTCTGCCGTCTCCACACGGGACACTCGCCGTGACTCGCTAGGGAAGCGGAAAAGCCGTCTCTGAGCGGCTGACCGTGGACGGCGTTGTCCTAGGGGGCTGGGAAATCGCCCCGTGCGTTGTAGGGTCACTGCTAGCTAAGTAACGCCAATAAGCAGTAGCTTGTGACTTCCTCCATTCGTGCCATGGATAACCCTCTGCAGAGCTGCCCAGCTCTCCGGCCCTGTCCCTGCAGGGTCTGAACACCCCCTAGCCTTGGAAATAACAGCAATAACCATCTCTCCCTCCCTCCCCCGTGTGCCAGTGAAACAACCGGCTTAGTTCAGAGGGGCTTCTCTGGTTCTTTGGGTGAGGGGGGGGAAGGGGGGCTGGGGGGGTGTCTGGGTGGGGGGGAAGAGCTCACTGAAGAAATGAATGAGCCGTTTGGGTCTTTACAGGCTGTGGCCTCGTCTCTCTAGTGGCAGGGAGTTCCACAGGTCGGGCCCAGCTCCTGTGTCAATTCTGTCTTCTGCGCTGCGGCGCTTCCCCTGGCTGGCTTCATTGCTCTGGTGGGCTCTGTATCTCGCGGAGAGGCGGAACGAGGCCCAAGGCTGGAAGTTGAAGCCAGACACACTCCAGCCAGAGAGAGATGGACACTTTTCACCTCTGGGCCGAGCTGCCGGGGGCAGGGGGAAATCGAGACTGGCAGACGCGTTAGCCAAAGCAAGTGCCTGGGCTCCCACGGGGCAGCTGGGTGTAGAGGTCAGAGCGGACGATCTAACGGTCCCTCCGCCCCGGGCATGTCTGACTCTGTTGCTGTTGAGGCCGTGGGCGGTGCCGGTCGCGGAGGGGGAGCTGGGGCCAGTCCCAGAGAGGGATGCGAACGTCGGGACACAGACCGTGGGTCTGTTCACACTGACGCTGGAGGGGCCGTTCCAGCTCAAGCAGACGTGCCCGAGGCAGCGCGCCGCACAGAGAAGTGTGGCCGCAGCCGTGCGAGGGGCTGGCTGCCCCGGAGGATGATCCCGACCGGCACCGTGGGCACACGCTCAGCCGGCCAGCCCGTCCCACGGCCTGCCCTGCCGCAACTGGCACACGCTCGCTCAGCCGCGCTAGACGCGGCCCCTCCAGCCCCTTGTTCTGGACTCGGCGGTCAATCGGGAGCCAGCGCGGTGACGTCTGGCTACGTGGGCAGGCGGTCGGGTTTGTGCTGGCTGGAGCTTTTCCCGGGTGGATCGAGCGTCCCTGGCGCTCCCCTGCTTGGCCCCTGGCCTGGCGGACGTGCCCATCCATATGGGTTAGAACTGGGCCGGCCCCACGGCGTGGCTTCTTCTGGCCTTGCCGGCGGGAGAAGTTGTTTTTCCGCCGAGCTGGGGTGGGTTCTTGCGTTTCTTACGCCCCGTGCTAGCGAAGGGCCAGGCCTGGGGCAGGGCTGGCTCTACGTGGGGGGCTGGAGACTGTCGGCGGGAACCCTCCGGGGGACCGTTCAAACGGGAGGTCCAGGCTGCCGGGTCGGAGGGGTTGTCCGCGTGGAAGGGGCCGTCTCAGAGGACGAGTCTCGTGAGCTTTGTCACTAAGTCAGGCAGCATCTCCATGGGCTCTTCTGGGAGCCGTTGTTGGCTGGGGCCTTGGACAGGGGTTAGTCTAGTCTCTGCTCTCCCAGCCTCAGCAGATGCCCTCGGAGGATTTTGCCCATGAGCCCGCCAGGGACTAGAATGGGGGCAGCACCTGCCTGGCTCTGTGGTGAAGGACGTGCCCTGGTGGGGGCTGAGGTGAGCTGGCCCCGGGTCACTGAGCCTGGCTGCGAGCGGGAGCCCTGGGCGGGGAACCGATCGATCGGGATGGCTGCAGATCTTGCGCTGACTGGCAGGAAGCTGGAGTCCTGGGCTGCAGGCCTGGCCGCAGGAAGTCAATGGGAGTGTGACATCTTGGGGCTCAGCCGGGCCAGTAAGGGGTTCGGTCACCGTCTGCCTTGGATGCAGGGCGTCCGGGGGCTCTGCCGCTTTCGTTCCGAGCTCTGAGCCCGGCAGCCTCAGCCTGGCTCTGCCCGGCCTGGGTACTCCTGGCAGGCCGGCCTCGGTATCTTCCAGCCCCAAATTCACCCCCAATCGCCGTCCTGCAGGGACCGGTCCCTCTCTGGGCCATCCCAGAGCCACCTGCACAGAGGCAGGAAAACACTCGGGCCTGGCAGCAGGGTGAAGTGATCCCAGGTGACGAGTAGCAAGGCAGCGGCGGTTACATGCATCCAAACGTAACCTAGCAGATCCAGTCTATGTCCATGATGGTTTCTCTCACCCCCAGGCTCCTTTCCAGGGACCCCATAGGGGAGGGGCCCGGCCCGGTGGTGATTCCCCCGTAGGTCAGGGGCCAGGCCCGGCGGTGATTCCCCCGTAGGTCAGGGGCCAGGCCCGGCGCTAAGTCCCCTGTAAGCGATGGGCCCGGACTGGCAGTAATTTCCCCGTTGGCTGAGGGGCCCGGCAGTGATTCCTATGTAGGTCGAGGGGCCCAGCAGTGAATCCCCCGAGGCGAGAGGCCTCGTGGAAAATCCCCTGTTGCCTGAGGGGCCCTGGCCCGGCAGCAATTCCCCCGTTGCCTGAGGGGCCCGGCAGTAAGTCCCACGTAGGTCGAGGGGCACGGCGGTGAATCCCCCATTGGTTGAGGGGCCTGGTCCGGCGGTGAATCCCCTGTAAGCGATGGGCCTGGCCCGGCAGTAATTCCCCCATAGGCGAGGGGCCCGGCAGTGAGTCCCATGTTGCCTGAGGGGCCCAGTCCGGCGGTGATTCCCCCGTAGGTCGAGGGGCCCGGCCCAGCGGTGAATCCCCCATAGGCGAGGGGCCCGGTGGTAAATCCCCAGTTGCCTGAGTGGCCCGGCCCGGAGGTGATTCTCCCGTAGGTCGAGGGGCCCGGCCCAGCGGTGAATCCCCCATAGGCGAGGGGCCCGGTGGTAAATCCCCAGTTGCCTGAGGGGCCCAGTCCGGTGGTGATTCCCCTGTAGGTCGAGGGGCCCGGCCCAGCGGTGAATCCCCCATAGGTGAGGGGCCCGGTGGTAAATCCCCAGTTGCCTGAGGGGCCCGGCCCGGAGGTGATTCCCCCGTAGGTCGAGGGGCCCGGCCCAGCGGTGAATCCCCCATAGGCGAGGGGCCCGGTGGTAAATCCCCAGTTGCCTGAGGGGCCCGGCCCGGAGGTGATTCCCCCGTAGGTCGAGGGGCCCGGCCCAGCGGTGAATCCCCCATAGGCGAGGGGCCCGGTGGTAAATCCCCAGTTGCCTGAGGGGCCCGGCCCGGAGGTGATTCTCCCGTAGGTCGAGGGGCCCGGCCCAGCGGTGAATCCCCCATAGGCGAGGGGCCCGGTGGTAAATCCCCAGTTGCCTGAGGGGCCCGGCCCGGAGGTGATTCCCCTGTAGGTCGAGGGGCCCGGCCCAGCGGTGAATCCCCCATAGGCGAGGGGCCCCGTGGTAAATCCCCAGTTGCCTGAGGGGCCCGGCCCGGAGGTGATTCCCCCGTAGGTCGAGGGGCCCGGCCCAGCGGTGAATCCCCCATAGGTGAGGGGCCCGGTGGTAAATCCCCAGTTGCCTGAGGGGCCCGGCCCGGAGGTGATTCTCCCGTAGGTCGAGGGGCCTGGCCCAGCGGTGAATCCCCCATAGGTGAGGGGCCCGGTGGTAAATCCCCAGTTGCCTGAGGGGCCCGGCCCGGAGGTGATTCTCCCGTAGGTCGAGGGGCCCGGCCCAGCGGTGAATCCCCCATAGGCGAGGGGCCCGGTGGTAAATCCCCAGTTGCCTGAGGGGCCCGGCCCGGAGGTGATTCTCCCGTAGGTCGAGGGGCCCGGCAGTGAATCCCCCGGAGGCCGAGTCACCTGGGCTCAGCAGTGATTCCCGTGCGAACCGGATGGGGAAATGTTCAGGCAGCAAGACGCTCTCGTGGCTCTGCCGGTGCCCACACGTGTCCCCCTCCCCTCTGCCCGGCTCCAGAGAAGGACCCTGTAAGCCACTCACCTGGCGCTTGTGAGCGTGGTGCCGTGTACTTGGGGCAGTAGAAACGCGAGGTGCTGAGCAAAAGGGCGTTTCCCTAAAAGGTCCCTTCAAATAAAGCCTGGCCCCTTATTTTTCCCACGGGTTTCCCTTCGCTCCGTCCAGCATCGGCGGTCACCATCTCTCCTTCCACCCTCCTCTCTCTCCCCGCCCCTCTCTGTCCCTCCTTCCCCCTCCGAGAGCAACCCCGGCCTTGCTCAGGTCAGCTGGGGGGCAAGGATCTCCCCAGCCCACCCCCTTCCTCCAGCCTTCCCTTCCCCTCGCCGCCCTGCTCCCGCGATCCCTGATGCCCAGCCCCACTGGTTTAGAGAGCCCGATAAGTGCCCTATCAACATGTTAATCAAATTACTTAGGAGCTAAAATTGACGCTTTTCATTAATTATACAAGATTATTCTAATTGCAAATTCAAATTTATGCGCTCGGAACAGAAGGTGTTCGGCAGCGTTGCTGGGAATTTGCATATTAAATGGGGAGCGTTGTGCATTATAGATGCTAATGTATGCACATTGTCTTTATTTTTAACTCCCAGGCCCATATGCGCGGCTGCCGCTGAAGGAGGTGAAGAAGTCCGACGTGGTTTTATTATTATTTTTTCCCCCTCTCCTCTTAGTCAAAGTCGGCGGTGCCGGAGGGGGGTGGGAGCAGCCATGGGGGGGTTCATTGGGAGATCAGAGCTCACTTGCTTGCTGTCAATCTTGGATCCTTCCCGGGATAGGGAGGGGGAATAGTGGTCCCCACCCCCCCGCCCCGCACCGCATTTCCACGTTCCTTCCGTTCTTTGATTACCACCTGGGACAATGGCCGGGCCGCCTAGAAACGGGATCCTTACCTAGGCGCCCTTCTCCCTTTCTGTCACTCTGTCGTCCACGTTCTCACGCTCTGGGACCTGACTAGCCTCACAGGCTGGGTGTTTTCTTTACCTTGAACGGGAGACACGACAAGAGAGACTTTCTCTCTTGCCTTCTTTGGATTCCCCGAGACCGCTTTGTATTTCCAGTGCGTTTAGTTGGATTGATGGACTTTTCCCGGGGAGGAATCGCCCGCGTGCCTGGGCCCTGCCGCCCGCTGGCGTGGGGGAGAGCTGCGCCGGCAGGGCGAGACAGGCCTGATGGAACATGGGGGGGGCGGGTGGCAGCTCAGGGAGCTGCCGTGTGCGTAGGGTTGATACTGTCTTAGAGGTGCTGTTCAGGCTGGGGCAGTACTGAGCGGTTCTAGTGAGGGCACGGAGCACGTGTTGTCGTGTGGGTGCTGCAGGTTCTGGCGCGTCTCTTATGGGGTTCTAAAGCAGCAGTGTGTGCTAAGGACTCTAGATCATGGTTCTAACGCTGTGGTGTGCACCCGGGTTCTAGAGCATGGTTCTAGAACAGTGACACACGAAGTTTTCTGGAGGTGGTTCTAGACCGGCAGCATGTGCTCGGGGTTCTAGACCACTCCCCCCTCCATTCTCTCCAGGAGGCAGATTTCCATGATCTGGGGCTGGAGGTGTAGGACACCTGCTCTTTGCACTGGGTTTGTCCGAGCTCAGTCTGCGAGGGAACGTTCTTGGGCACAATGTTCTGGATCAGTGGACGGGGCAGTCCCTCGCGGTACGGCTCTGCTGTGCCCGGGTCTGGGTTAGTGCCTCCGGGTCAGGACTCCACTTGACCAGGGGGGTATTGAGAAATGCTGGGGAGTTCCGAGAAGAGCCACGAGCAAGCTCAGAGGGGCTGGAGGGACGGAGTTTGCGTCACCTAGTTCCGGAAGCGCCCTCGGGTGGATTTCCACAGGCCCTGCCGACGTGAGTCCATCGCACCTGAGTACCCGCAGCGCTCGAGGAGCTAAGCTTGGCCGAGGCCCTGAAGCAGGAGGTGTAATATCCCTTCCGGAACTCGGGGGGTTCGTTGGGGTCACTTGGGATGTTCTTGTTATCCATGGGAAAGTCCAGCCCCTCTTTGGATCTTGCCATCCCGAGAGGAGTGGGGAGAGCTGGAGCCTGGCTGACGACCTGTGGGGCAGGCTCCTTCCTTTCCCGTTGTCGTTCACATGAGCGGTGATACCTTGGAGTGTCCCTCGCCCCCGGCCCCCCCTGCCATCCTTCTCTCCAGCGTAGCCATCCCAGGGGGCACAGACGTGGGGAGAGGACTGGGGGTAGCAAGGCCGTGGAGAACCGGCTGCGTTTGCTTTGGGGGCGGACTGGAGCTGGTGAGATCTGGGGGAAGGAGCTGGCAGAATGACTGCGAATAGGGCTGGGAAAGGTCTGTGTGGTCTGATCTTCCACTCCTGGAGCCGCTGCAGGTGGGTCCATCCTCCCAGGCTGCGTCCTGTCTACTCAGCTATGTCCCGGGGGCCGTCCTCCATTCACAGCCCGATGGACCCTGCTTCTGCAGCTGCCGGCCGCTCTCCCTTCGCCAGCCCAGAACACCCCGGCCTGCCGGGACCCTGATCTAATGGCTCCCGGTGCCCGGCTCCGCCACGCACCCAGACCTGTCAGGAACGGCTACAGTGAGGTGGGCGGGCCGGCTATGGACAGGGAGGGTCGGGCACCCAGGGAGGCGCCCGCACTGAGAGGGGGCGCGTGCTGGGGGCAGTTACCTGTGGGGGGGTTACTTTGCTGAGAGCCTCTCCCTGTGTCCAGCCCTGGGGAAAGGCGCCGGGCTGCCAGGACAGTGGTGGGGCCAGCTCCCCCCACATGCCCCGGCAATGGGCCCCCTCGGACAGGGGCTGCATCCCCAGGGCCTCTCTCGCTGATGGGGAGGGGGAGAGCGGGGGCGGGGGCAGGAGGTACCAGTGGTCTTTGAGGTGCAGACGCCCGTCCCATTGGGAGCCAAACAGACCCACACACACACGGGTCCGGGGCTGGGCTGGAGCCCCCTCAGGAGACAGGCCCCGTCCCCTGAGCCATCCAGTCCTCCCCCACCACCTCTGCTAACATGAGCCTGGTGCAGCCAGCTTCGAGGGGTCGCGGGGCCCAGGGGTCCCTGCACCTGAGTGGGGGGCTGGGTACAGGGCTGGCACTGGGCCAGGGAATGGCCCTGACCTGGCCCCCACTGCCCCCCCCCCCGACACTGCTTGGCTCCTGCGGGTGTCTCTCCGGGCCCAGAGACGCCCCAATTCCCCGGCTCGCCGCAGTGACCCCGGCTCCGCTGTGCCCCTCCCCCCCACTCCCGACTCGCTGCTCAATCAGCAGCTAATGGGGCTGCTGCAAAGTGGGCTCCTTCCCGCTGCGGCTCCTCCTCGGCTGAGTCACCCCCCCCCCCATCAGCTGCCTTCTCCTCACCCCCCACCAACCCCCCCTTCCCCTGCCCGCACCCCCCTCCCCTCCTTTCCAGTCTGCCCAGCCTGCTCTGCTCCCCTGCCCCGGCTCTGCCCCTTCCCAGCAGTGGGGCAGGAGCAGGAGCTGGGCTTTGCCGGGACGGGGGTGGGATTGGTGCAAGGTGGGATTGCGGAGCATTAGCAGAGCTGGTGGGGGCAGACGGGCCGGGCTAGCAGGGGCTGCGGGTCGGGATTGGGGGGGATCGGCAGGGCTGGGCTAGCAGGGGCTGCGGGTCAGGATTCGGGGGGATCGGCAGGGCTGGGCTAGCAGGGGCTGCGGGTCAGGATTCGGGGGGATCGGCAGGGCTGGGCTAGCAGGGGCTGCGGGTCGGGATTGGGTGGATCGGCAGGGCCGGGCTAGCAGGGGCTGCAGGTCGGGATTCGGGTGGATCGGCAGGGCCGGGCTAGCAGGGGCTGCGGGTCGGGATTGGGGGGATCGGCAGGGCCGGGCTAGCAGGGGCTGTGGGTCAGGATTCGGGGGGATCGGCAGGGCTGGGCTAGCAGGGGCTGCGGGTTGGGATTCGGGGAGATCGGCAGGGCCGGGCTAGCAGGGGATGCGGGTTGGGATTCGGGGGGATCGGCAGGGCCAGGCTAGCAGGGGCTGCGGGTCGGGATTCGGGGGGATTGGCAGGGCTGGGCTAGCAGGGGCTGCGGGTCGGGATGGGGGGGATCGGCAGGGCCGGGCTAGCAGGGGCTGCGGATCGGGATTCGGGGGGATTGGCAGGGCTGGGCTAGCAGGGGCTGCGGATCGGGATTCGGGGGGATCGGCAGGGCCCGGCTAGCAGGGGCTGCGGGTCGGGATTCGGGGGGATCGGCAGGGCCCGGCTAGCAGGGGCTGCGGGTCGGGATTCAGGGGGATCGGCAGGGCCGGGCTAGCAGGGGCTGCAGGTCAGGATGGGGGGGATTGGCAGGGCTGGGCTAGCAGGGGCTGCGGGTCGGGATTCGGGGGGATCGGCAGGGCCAGGCTAGCAGGGGCTGCGGGTCGGGATTCGGGGGGATCGGCAGGGCCGGGCTAGCAGGGGCTGCGGGTTGGGATTCGGGGGGATCGGCAGGGCCGGGCTAGCAGGGGCTGCGGGTCGGGATGTGGGGGATTGGCAGGGCTGGGCTAGCAGGGGCTGCGGGTCGGGATTCGGGGGGATCGGCAGGGCTGGGCTAGCAGGGGCTGCAGGTCGGGATTCGGGGGGATCGGCAGGGCCGGGCTAGCAGGGGCTGCGGGTCGGGATTTGGGGGGATCGGCAGGGCTGGGCTAGCAGGGGCTGCGGGTCGGGATGGGGGGGATCGGCAGGGCCGGGCTAGCAGAGGCTGCGGGTCGGGATGGGGGGGATCGGCAGGGCTGGGCTAGCAGGGGCTGCGGGTCGGGATTTGGGGGGATCGGCAGGGCCGGGCTAGCAGGGGCTGCGGGTCGGGATGGGGGGGATCGGCAGGGCTGGGCTAGCAGGGGCTGCGGGTCAGGATTCGGGGGGATCGGCAGGGCTGGGCTAGCAGGGGCTGCGGGTCAGGATTCGGGGGGATCGGCAGGGCCGGGCTAGCAGGGGCTGCGGGTCGGGATTTGGGGGGATCGGCAGGGCTGGGATAGCAGGGGCTGCGGGTCGGGATTCGGGGGGATCGGCAGGGCCAGGCTAGCAGGGGCTGCGGGTCAGGATTTGGGGGGATCGGCAGGGCTGGGCTAGCAGGGGCTGTGGGTTGGGATTCGGGGGGATCGGCAGGGCCGGGCTAGCAGGGGCTGCGGGTCGGGATTCGGGGGGATCGGCAGGGCCGGGCTAGCAGGGGCTGCGGGTCGGGATTCGGGGAGATCGGCAGGGCTGGGCTAGCAGGGGCTGCGGGTCGGGATTCGGGGAGATCGGCAGGGCTGGGCTAGCAGGGGCTGCGGGTTGGGATTCAGGGGGATCAGCAGGGCCAGGCTAGCAGGGGCTGCGGGTTGGGATTCGGGGAGATCGGCAGGGCTGGGCTAGCAGGGGCTGTGGGTCGGGATTCGGGGGGATCGGCAGGGCCAGGCTAGCAGGGGCTGCGGGTCGGGATTCGGGGGGATCGGCAGGGCTGGGATAGCAGGGGCTGCGGGTCGGGATTCGGGGGGATCGGCAGGGCTGGGCTAGCAGGGGCTGCGGGTCAGGATTCGGGGGGATCGGCAGGGCCGGGCTAGCAGGGGCTGCGGGTTGGGATTCGGGGGGATCGGCAGGGCCAGGCTAGCAGGGGCTGCGGGTCAGGATTTGGGGGGATCGGCAGGGCTGGGCTAGCAGGGGCTGCGGGTCGGGATTCGGGGGGGTCGGCAGGGCCGGGCTAGCAGGGGCTGCGGGTCGGGTTTCGGGGGGATCGGCAGGGCCGGGCTAGCAGGGGCTGCGGGTCGGGATTTGGGGGGATCGGCAGGGCTGGGATAGCAGGGGCCTGGGCAGTTAGATCAAGGGATTCAAGTTCTAGCCCCCTCCCCTCCGTGGCTGTGAAGTTCCACGGGGTGCAGCATGGGGCACCCCACATAGGATATGTTACTCCTGCAGGATCCTTCCACCTCCTTCCTGTTGCCTGTAGCCAGCTAAACAGGTTCCCCCCAGCCTGCCCCTCCCCTGGGGTGCAGGGGTGCCCTGGGGGAGGGGGCTATGGTGGGGGGCCAGAGGGGGCCAGCTGTGACAGCAGGGAGCAGGGAGGACGAAGGATCCCCTCCAGGTGTCACTTACAAACCTGGCCACCTGGAGCCCAGCCACATGCTAACGAACACCCCCGTGTCCCCAGCCCCGGGTGGGGTGAGAGGGGAAGGGGGGAGGAAGAATTATCCCTGGCTAGGGGCTGAGGAGCAGCGGCTGCCGCCTTTCGCCGGGAATGGGCCGTATCCTGGAGATCCGGCCAAGGCCGCTTGGGGCCTGGGTAAGCGCTTTAGCCCAGGAGATGAGGGGTCTCGCAATGGGGACAACTCAAGGGGGAGCTCGGTGCTGGGGTGGGGGCCCCGGGCTAGACTGGACACAGCATGTGTTGGTAGATCTTTGGGGCTGTCTAGGTATGTGTGGGTTTGTAGATCCCCGTGTGGCCGGGTGTGTATAGGTGTCTGTCTGTGTGTATAGGTGTGTGCTGCTAGATCCCTTGGGGTGGCCGGGGGGCGGAGGGGTGTTTGGATGTGTGGGGGTTGATAGATCCCTGTGTGGCTGGGTGTCCATGTGTGTATAGGTGTATGTGTCTCTGTGTGTAGATGTGTTGCTAGATCCATGTGTATCCGGGTATCGGTAGGTCCTGGGGTATCCAGGTGTCGGTAGGTTCCAGGGTATCCCGGTGTCAGTAGGTCCTGAGGTGGCCGGCTGTGCATATTTGTAGGTCCCTGAGTATGTGGGTGTCAGTAGGTCCCAGGGTGTCTGGCTGTGCATGTCGGTAGATCCTGGTGTGTCTGGCTGTGCGCCAGTAGGTCCCGGGGTGTCTGGGTGTGTGTTTCGGTAGGTCCCAGGGTGTCCGGCTGTGCATGTCGGTGGGTCCTGGGGTGTCCAGGTGTTGGTAGAATTCCTGAGTATCTAGCTGTATGTGTGGGTAGGTCCTGGGGTATCCAGCTGTGCATCGGTAGGTCCGGGTGTTTTTAGTTCCTGGGGTATCTGGCTGGGGGCGAAGGTCCCGGGGGTGTCGGGGTGTTGGGAGGTCCCGGGGCATCCATCTGTGCATTGTTACGTCCTGGGGTATCCAGGTGTTGGTAGGTCCTGGGGTGTCTGGCTGTATGTGGGGGTAGGTCCTGCGGTGTCTGGGTGTTGGTAGGTCCCGGGGTGTCCGGCTATGCATGGCAGTAGGTCCTGGGGAGTCTGGGTGTTTGTAGGTCCAGGGGCATCTGGCTGTGAGTGGCGGTAGGTCACGGGGTGTCCGGCTGTTGATAGATCCCAGAGTGTCTGGCTGTGCAATTGGATAGGTCCTGGGGTGTCCAGCTGCGTGTGGTGGTAGGCCCCAGGGTGTATGGGTGTGTGTTGAGGTAGGTTCCAGGGTGTCCAGCTGTGCATGTGGGGTGTCCGGCTGTGCGTGTGGCTATGTCCCGGGGTGTCCGGCCGTGCCTGGGGGTAGGTGGGTAGGGACCGGGGCATCCGGCTGTGCCTGGGGGTAGGGACTGGGGTGTCCGGCTGTGCCTGGGGGTAGGTCCCGGGGCGTCCGACTATGCCTGGGGGTAGGTCCTGGGGCGTCCGGCTGTGCCTGGGGGTAGCTCCTGGGGCGTCCGGCTGTGCCTGGGGGTAGTTCCTGGGGCGTCCGGCTGTGCCTGGGGGTAGTTCCTGGGGGGTCCGGCTGTGCCTGGGGGTAGTTCCTGGGGCGTCTGGCTGTGCCTGGGGGTAGTTCCTGGGGCGTCTGGCTGTGCCTGGGGGTAGTTCCTGGGGCGTCTGGCTGTGCCTGGGGGTAGTTCCTGGGGCGTCCGGCTGTGCCTGGGGGTAGGTCCTGGGGCGTCCGGCTGTGCCTGGGGGTAGCTCCTGGGGTGTCCGGCTGTGCCTGGGGGTAGTTCCTGGGGCGTCCGGCTGTGCCTGGGGGTAGTTCCTGGGGGGTCCGGCTGTGCCTGGGGGTAGTTCCTGGGGCGTCCGGCTGTGCCTGGGGGTAGTTCCTGGGGCGTCCGGCTGTGCCTGGGGGTAGTTCCTGGGGCGTCCGGCTGTGCCTGGGGGTAGGTCCTGGGTGTTCTCCTCCTTTGCCAGCCCCTGTGTGAGCGCCGCTGCGGCCCATTAAGAATTGACGGGGTGATGGCGATTACGGGGCCTGTACAAGCCTCCTGAATATTTCATCCGGCCGCGATGCTGCTGGGAATGGCCGGGGCTCCCTCCTCATCCATCTTCTGCAGGGGGCTCGGTGCGGGCTCTTCTCTGCGGCTGCCACGGCTTCTCCCTGGGGGGCCGGGCTGCCCCACACTCCTGGATTCCTCTCCCCTTCTCTGGCCTAGCTCATGCACCCCCCCACCCCAGCCCCTCTCACACCTGGGGCTCTCACCCCCTGCTCTCCATGCTGCTCCTCCGGCGGGCAGCAGCCAAGGGAAATGACTGGGGCCTCCCCAGCCCTCCGCAGCGATCCCCGCTCCCCCCTCCCGTGCAGGGCTCCTGGGACCCCCGGCTCGGGTTCCCTGATTGACCGGCTCTGCAGCATTAAAACCCATTAGCCGCCTGCGCCAGGGAGGGCTCAGGTGGGGATTGATACCCAGAGCGGCCGGGGAGAAGGCGCGGGAGGGGCCAGCCCGGCGCTCGCCGGCAGAGATGGCTGGAGGCGTGTTTGTGGGGACCGACGGGGCGCGGGCGGGCGGGGGCTGTGACTGGCATTGGGAATCGGGGGGCGTGTGGTGGTTCGTGCAGCCGGCCTTGGGTCTGCCTGGGGAATGGGGCTAGTTCCCCCTGTCACCCCAAGGGCGCTGGCCTGGTCCCAGTCATTTCCCCGGGACATCCCCACCCCACGGCCCAGGGGGAGAGACCCCAGGGCTCGGGGGGTGGGCAGCGGGCTCTGCCCCCGCTCAGTGGGTGCGGATCTCCCTAGGGGCCATGAGGGACGGGATGTGTTGGGCGGGGCTGAGGAATGGGGGGTGAAGCCATAGGCTGGGGGACCAGTAAGCCAGCCCCCCCCCATTAAATATCTGGATTTCTCCCCTTTTCTCTCAGGTTTTTCCTCAAGTTCTTCCTCAAGTGCAACCAGAACTGCCTGAAGAATGCGGGGAACCCCCGGGACATGCGGCGCTTCCAGGTGAACCCCCTCCCCCCGGGACATGCGGCGCTTCCAGGTGAACCCCCTCCCCCCGGGACATGCGGCTCTTCCAGGTGAACCCCCTCCCCCCGGGACATGCGGCGCTTCCAGGTGAACCCCCCCACACCCCCCCGGGACATGCGGTGCTTCCAGGTGAACCCCCTCCCCCCGGGACATGCGGCTCTTCCAGGTGAACCCCCTCCCCCCGGGACATGCGGCGCTTCCAGGTGAACCCCCTCCCCCCGGGACATGCGGCGCTTCCAGGTGAACCCCCCCCACCCCCCCGGGACATGCGGCGCTTCCAGGTGAACCCCCTCCCCCCGGGACTGCGGCACACCCCAGGCGCCAGATAGCGGGGGCTCGGTCAGGCCTCCAGCCAGGCCCCGGTGGGGGGAAAGGGGGTGTCGGACTGGGGAAGGGCCCCCCAGCAGGTAGCTACGAGCCAAGCCTGGGATGGGCCTGGCGGGGAAGGGCACAACCCCGGGGTGTTCCTGGCACTGGGTCTGGGGCTGTGGAGAGGGCTCCCCTGGGAGGGTTGGGGGGATCTGTCGCTGGGGCCCTGGCTGGGCCAGGCCTGGCTCGCGGGGACAGATGGCCTGGCTGCCTTCTCCGCCTCTGCTCCCCTCGGCCGGTTGCCTGGGGGGCGGCTGACTGGCTGGCTCAGCCCGTGCCCTGCGCGGGAGCTCGGGGGCCTGAGCGAGACCAGTCCTGGCTCTGGGAGAGGGGGGAGGGCACATCTGAGCCCCCGGCTGCTCAGCCCCCTCTCGGCCTGCAGCGAGGGGAGAACCCCGCTCCCCCAGGGGAGCCTCGCAGTCTGACGTGGCCAGGCCATGGGGCGGGGGCAGTCTGTGTCCTCGCTCACTGCCGAGGCTGCAGGCAGGCCTGCTCGGGGGACCCCGGAGAGCCGGCACGTGTGGGGCTAGGAAAGATGGGTGCCTCTGCTCTCGGGGGCTGTGGAGCCAGCTCCTCTCGCCAGCACAAAACCCACCAATAGATCCACGTGGCCCGGCGGCAGGCAGGGGGTTAAAACCCACCGCAGGACCGGCCGCGGCCCAGAGACCCTGCTGAGCTCAGGCCCCGGTAACCCCTGGCCGAGGTGGATTCCTGGAGGCTTGGGGGACGGGACTTCGGCTCTGATTCTAACCAGGCTCGTTAAGTGAAACGAGACACGTCGCCCTCTCGCTGGGTACCCCTGTCACGGAGTATAGGGGAGTCCGGCCCTGCACCCCTTCCCCGGAGTCACTGGGAGTCTCAGCCAGCCAGTAGAACAGAAGGTTTATTAGAGATGCCAGGAACACAGTCCAACCAGAGCTTGTCAGTACATCCAGGACCCCTCAGTCGGGTCCTTCCGGGGGGCAGGGAGCTTAGACCCCAGCTTGGGGCTCCCTGCATTTCGCCCCACAGCTCCAAATGGGGCAGGGAGGCCAGACCCTGTCTGCCCCCCTCCCTTCCTCTTCCCAAGCCAGCTCCAAACTGAAACCCCCCAGCCCCTCCTCCCCCTTTGTCTCCTTCCCGGGCCAGGAGGTCACCTGATCCCTTTGTTCGAACGCCTTCAGCTCATACCTTTGCCGGGGGAGGGGCCGGGCCATCTCTTGCCAGGAGACAGAGCCATTCTCTGTGTCCAGGCCTCTGCCTTCTAGGGCTTTGTAACAATCATGCACCGTTGTCCCACCACCTAGAAACTCAAGCCCCGCATAGGGGAAACTGAGGCACCCACACAGTACTCAGGGAAACCTTAACAACAGTCCTAGTTCGTCACAACCCCCCATTGCTGGCTGTGCACACCGGGATTCGGTTCTCCACTCACCGTGACATCTGAGCACCTGAGAGCTGGGGGAGTTTCTGAAGGGCCTAGGGGAGTTAGGAGCGATCCCCCCCGGAGTGACTCCACGGTCTGATCTCACTGGATTCTGGCACCGTTGCTCTCCTTGGAGCTGCTTACCTGCTCCCTCGCCCCAGCCCAGACGGAAGGAGCCGACAAGCGGCACCTTCCCCTTCCATTAGCCGCTGGGCCGGCTCAGTGCAGCAGCTGGCAGGGTGCTAGATGTCTGGGGGAGGGGTGGTTTGGGGCCGTCTCTGCTGCTCCTGGCGGTACGTGGGGTCAGAGGGCAGCAGTGGGGCGTTGGAGGCAGGGGCAGTTGCAGCTGTGCCCGGCGGGCCGTTCTCGGGGGGGCTGGTCTCTCTGCCTGTCCCGTCTGAGGGTGCCAGGGTGACTGTGACATTGGAGACGGTGAGAGTACCCAGCCTGGCACCATTGCCAGCTCCTGGGGGCATCGGCGGGCCTGCCGGCCCTGGGCCACCTCAGGGTCTCGGGAGCCGTGTGGCCGAGGCCCCAGCGACTCTCCCCAGCTCACCGCACTGAGCCGCGTTGGGCTAGGTGGCTGAGACCCAGCCCGCAGGAACGGGGCAGCCGGGAAGCTGGGTTCCTGACGGACCAGGGCGTTGGCCAAGGCGTGCCGTGGTTCGTTCGGTAGGACGGGGAGAGGGAATTGTATTGGATACCCTGGGGCAGCTGTTCCTCTTCTACCACCCGCACTGTGTCAGGCGACCAGGGGTCTGTAACCCCAAAGTGTCCGCTGGTATCTCGCGTCCTCCAGTTCTCACCCTTCACAGATGGGGAAACTGAGGCAGGAACAGTTAAGTGACTTACAGTCCCCCGCGGTGCAGGGGCAGAGCCAGGGCCCATGTGCGTAGCGTCACCGTTGGCTCTCCCAGCCAGAGGGGTACATACCCCCACCACAGCACCCCCCGTTGTATCACAGGGCGAGGGCTCGTTAGCAGCAGGCCGGCCCTGCCCCTGCCCGCCCCCTGCATCGCTTCCCGCGTCCCCTCTGCTCTGCCCTGCCCAGCTCCCCCGCGGCGCCTGGCGGGTGCAGCTCGGGAGGCGGAGCTCTGGCCCGTCTCCCCAACTCACACCCAGCGCGGCGCCTTCATTAGGGCCTCTCGGAAAGATATGATAATTGTGACATTTTTACATGATTAACAACCCATCCAATTTGCATAGCGCTGCGGCTCCTGGGAGAGCAGCCAAGCCCGCCACCCCGACGAGCCAGCGAGCGGGTGGGGGCAGGGAGGAGACCTGGCTGCCAGGCTGGGGGCTGGGGCTGGCCTGGCCCCCTCGCCCCCTGGAACGCTGACCCTGGTGTAACGAAGCGGCCTTTGGCAGGACACTACGGAGAGTATCAATTCAGGACAAATTGCTTAGAGCAGGGCAGTCACAGCCCCAGGCTGGGGGTCCTTTGCACACCAAACCAGCCAACCAGAGAGGATTTCGGTCTCACCCCACTGGCTAACCACAAGTCACACAAGCAATTCCCTTAGACACTCCAGTTTCCCAGTATCACCACCAGTGCCACTCGTTATGGGGATGAATGATTCTGAAAACCAATACCCCAGTAAAATAAAAATGGTTTTCCCGATCCCAAAGGGCCAAGCTCCAGAGCCAGGTCAATATACAAGTCAGATCTTACCCACAAATCACGCTGTTGTCAATCCTTTAGAATCTAAAATCTAAAGGTTTATTTATAAAAGGTCTAGGTGAGAGCTAGAATTGGTTAAATGGAATCAGTTACATACAGTGATGGCAAAGTTCTTGGTTCAGGCTTGCAGCAGAGATGGAATAAGCTGCAGGTTCAAATCAAGTCTCTGGAACATCCCCAGCTGGGATGGGTCATTCAGTCCTTTGTTCAGAGCTTCAGTTTGTAGCAAAGTCACTCTAGAGGTATGAAGCAGGATTGAAGACAAGATGAAGAAGCTGCAGCAGCTTTTTATAGTCTCCTGCCATGTGGTCTCTGCTTTCTTTGTCCCAAAGACAAGCCGTCCATCCCGTGGCATAGAAAAACCTCAGAGTTCTGTCCATAGGCAGGTCCCTGCATGCCTGGCTGAGTCACAAGGTGTAGCTGCCTTCTCTCGATGGGTCAGTTGTGTAGCTGATGGTCCTTAATGGGCCATCCAGCAGGCTGGACAGAGCTGACACCAACTCGTCTGGGGTGTCACCCAGAAGCAGAGCCCAAGTTTGAAATACAGACAGTATAGAGCCAATACTTACAACTTTAAATACAAAAATGATACCTGCATCCAGATGGCATCATCATAACCAGCAAACCATCACCTGGTCTTAGACACCTCATTTGACCCCCTTTGTACAAGATTTGGTGCCACTACAGGACCTTGGTTGCAACAATGATCTATACGATCCCCGTTCATGTCAATAACGTCACCCTCAGCACACAGGGCTGTTCACAGACAACTGCTTGGAGGCCGAGGTAGCTCCCTCCATAGGCACGTCAATACCCCTGACAGACACAGGCACATTCCCTTCACTGTCACCATTCTCCACACATACAACAGGTAAGGTAGAGGGACTCTCAGCTTCCACTATCCTCACCTTCCCAAACTGCTGATTAGACAAAGCCATCAGCTCACAAGGCTGCCTAGTCCCATCCAAACTTCCCCTGCCTTCCTCTCCCTTGTCCCAGCACCAAGGGCTGGTTACAGACAAATGCTGGCAGAGTGGGGCAGCTTTCTTACCAGGAGAACTGCTGTTCTCCACACTACACTGAGCTACGTCCAGCAAATCACAGTCACCTTTTTCGGGTTCACTTTTACAAGCTGTACTAGCCAACAATCCATCACCCATCAGAAATCTACCCTTTCCTTCCTCAGCCAGGGCCTCCACCTGACCATCCACTTTAATTTGTTCCTGAGAAACATTTTCCTGACCAGTGAGATTTTCTGGGCTTGATCTAATTCCAGATTCACTTCTGAGACATTAGACAGACATTCAGAAATTTCATTCACAGACAAACAGCTATTTCCCACCAGGTTAGAATCCCCCTCTCCCTGGCCATAGCAAAACTGTTCCGAGTAATACAACATGCCAACATGGTTATGAACTGGACTTCCAAGAGGATACCGTTTCTGCTGTTCTTCCATTGCTTTTTTCACTTGGAGCTTAAGTCTGGCCGTTTTTTGTTGCATCTGGAGAACCCTCTCCTCAGCAGCCAGCAGCTCCACACGCCCCTTATGAGCCCTTTCCTCTCTCTCAGCAGCTTCCTTCTCTGTCTCGGCTATCTTTGCTTTCCCAGCAATCGAAGATCTGCTAGATTCTGTTCATGCTCCAGTTGCAGTTTATTTGCTGCCTTTTGCATCCTACTTGCTTCTGCAGTTTCTGTAGTATCAGGTAAGGGCTGTGCTCCTGCCTTCTGATCACTGGCCATTAACAGATCTCTCAGTTCTTGATTTCTAGCTTTCTTTTTAAAGCTTATCCCCTTTTCTGAACACAAATCTTCCAGGGCTTTTTTGTCAAGGTCCTCGTATGCTCTTTGCTCACCCATTGCAACTGCTTTTTAACCAGCCAAACTCTCAATACCAAAATTCAAATTTGGATACGTGGGGTTCTGACCCAAAGCTTAATTGACCTGGTTCTGTGGATCCTTGCACGACTACGCCACTGTGACAAAGCGACCTTTGGCAGGACCCAACTGAGAGTGCCAATTCAGGACAAATTGCTTAGCGCAAGGCAGTTACAGCCCAAGGCTGGGGGTTCTTTGCACACCAAACCAGCCAAAGAGAGAGGACTTTGGTTTTACCCCAGTGGCTAACCACAAGTCACACAAGCAATTCCCTTAGACACTCCAGTTTCCCAGTATCACCACCAGTGCCACTTGTTATGGGGATGAATGGTTATGAAAACTAATACCCCAGTAAAAAGCCCCAGACCCAGGTCAATATACCAGCCAGATCTTGCCCACAAATCATGCAGTTGCCAATCCTTTAGAATCTAAAATCTAAAGGTTTATTCATAAAAGGAAAAAGGTCTAGGTGAGAGCTAGAATTGGTTTAAGGATTCAATTATATACAGCAATGGCAAAGTTCTTGGTTCAGGCTCATAGCAGTGATAGATCAAATCAAGTCTCTGGAGCACATCCACAGCTGGGATGGGTCCTTCAGTCCTTTGTTCAGAGCTTGAGCTTGTAGCAAGGTTCCTCCAGAGGTAAGAAGCGGGATTGAAGACAAAATGGAGGGGTTTCCAGGGCCTTTTATATCCTCTGCCATGTGGAAGGACCCCTTGGTTCTGTGGAAAATCACAGCAGCCAGGTGGCGTTTGGTGTCACATGGGCAAGTCACATGTCCATGCATGACTCAGTTCTTTACAGGTAGAGCAGCCATTGCTCACATGCTACCTTGAACATTCCCGGGGAGGCTCCTCAGATGTGGATGGCGCCTCCCAAGGTCCATTGTCAGTTAAGTGTTTCTTGATTGGGCACTTACTGAGAATAGTCCCTTCTCAAAAAGCTGGCCAAATGCTTCACTGGTGCTACTTAGAATCAAACACGTTGAGATACAAGTACGTAGCCAATATTCATAACTTCAAACACAAAAATGATACACACATACAGAGAGCATCAGCCTAACCAGCTAATTACATCCTTTCCATAGACACCTCACTTGAGCTCCTCTGTGCAAGATTTGGTGCCACTACCGGACCTTGGTTGCAACAATGATCTATACGGTCCTCGCTCATGTCAGTAATGTCACACCTGGCTCCGCAGGGCGCATGGCGGCACGGGATTGCCACGGCTCAGGGTTCAGGACTGAACAGCTCCCGTGCCCCAGAAGCTCCCCTCCCAGCTTTCCCACAATGCACCGGTGGGTGACATGGGCCATCGCCTAAGCAGCGTCCAACCCTGGTACTTAGCCCCTAGTAATGGCACCCACCCCCCCGTCTGAGGGGGCCACGGCAGGCATTTGGGGGCCTTGCAGTGCCTTGGACTGCCCCATTGGGGGAGGGAGATTCAACGGATGCTGCGATGCAGTGGGCTGCTCCATTTGGGGGTGGTTCTAAGGACTCTGCAGTGCGATGGGCTGCCCCATTCAGGGGGTTTCCAAGGACTCTATGGTGCAATGGGCTGTCCCGTTTGCGGGGGGGGCGGTTCTAAGGCCTGCGGTGTGATGGGCTGTCCCATTTTGGGGGATTCTAAGGACTTTGCGGTGGGATGGGCTGTCCCGTTTGGGGATTCATAAGGACTTTGCATTGCCATGGGCTGCCCCATTAAGGGGTGGTGCTAAGGACAACAGTGTGATGGGCTGTCCCGTTTGGGGGGTTCTAAGGTGTGACAGAGTAGAGAGCGAGATGGATCTGACCTGGGAGGCTGGCTGCATTGGGACAGGCTGCATTGGGAATGCGAGACTTTACCTGAGGCTGTAACATGAGCCAGGACGGGGGTTGGGAGGTGACACCTTTGGCTGGGAGAATGGTAACAGGCTAGAGGAGGAGCCCCGGGGGCGGGGAAGAGCCTGCTGGAGGTTTGGCTTTTTGTTTTCAGTTTGGAGCTGGCTTGGGAAGAGGAGGGGAGGGGGGCAGACAGGGTCTGGCCTCCCTGCCCCATTTGGAGCTGTGGGGCGAAATGCAGGGAGCCCCCAAGCTGGGGTCTAAGCTCCCTGCCCCCCGGAAGGACCCGACTGAGGGGTCCTGGATGTACTGACAAGCTCTGGTTGGACTGTGCTCCTGGCATCTCTAATAAACCTTCTGTTCTACTGGCTGGCTGAGACTCCCAGTGACTCCGGGGAAGAGGGGTGCAGGGCCGGACTCCCCTATACTCCGTGACAACTGGTGGCAGTGGTGGGATGTTCTGCACCCCGTGAATGGCACTTCCTGCAGTAAGTAACTGGGGAGCAGTAGAACGAAGGGGTGCTAACGAGGACCAGGCATGCTGAAGGCTCACGGAGGAACGGTTTCGGGGAGCGGAGGAGCTACGTTTAACCCCTGGGAGTGTGTGACCAGCGAGAAGGACTGTGCAATGATGGGGTCCCCCTGGGGGCTGCAGTGAGCAGTCCCAGGGGCGGAGGAGCCTGCAGCTTGGCCCTGGGAGAGAGAAGGATTTTTGCAGTGACAGGGTTCCCCTGGGGGTGCCGTGAGTGGACCCAGGGGCGGAGGAGCTGCAGCTCGAGCCTGGCAAAGAGGCGGTGACCTGGAGAAGGGCTGGCACACTTGGGGTTCTTCCTGGAAACAGTGGGGAGCTAAGAGCACACAGGCCTACGGATCCACAGCAACTTGGGAGCAGTGAAGTGATGGCCTATCGCCTTCTCCTTAAGAAGAGCATTGTAACCCTGTGCAAAAAGAGAGGGATACCCATTGGAAAGCTCACTAAAGCCCAGTTAATCACGCGGCTGGAGGAGGATGACCATTCCAGGGAGACCCTGCGGAAAAGCCCCGGGATCTAACCCCCTTGCTGGGTCCCAAGGCCATAATCTCCACCAGCCAGATGGGTGGGATGGTGGACGGATTTCCATTCCTGGCCCTGGACCCAAGCCCTATGGACCCCCAGTGGGAGCGGAAGCTGATGGTCAATGGAGAGACATTCGGGGGGTGGCAAGACCCCGGGACAGAGAGAATTGTGGTCAGGCCCCGGGTGGTGCACCCCCACCAGATGCTGAGGGGCTGTGTGACCTGGGTGGGGGTCCCAGGACCGGACCCATTCGCCCTGCCTATGGCCCAGATCCCTGTGCAGACCCAGGAGGGGTCGGGCTGGCTGGTGGTTGGGGGTCTCCAGGATATCAGCGGTGAGGTGCTGTTGGGGGGTGACTGTGTATCTTTGGGACAGGATCCAGGCCCTGGCCCTGTAACGGCCGAGGATTTGAATTTGAACTCAGGAAACCAATTGGCTAAGAGGAAATGGTCAGTGAAAATGCAAATGACCTGGCTGGCAGGGGGGAGGAGCTGCCAGGCCCCGGTTACCTGCCTACCTGTAACCAGACCCCTAGGGCGGGGTGCGACAGAGAGATGCTCCCCACCCCCCTGCACACTGGAGAGGTGGCTCAGGCAGTCTCTGATGCAGAGAGCAAAGCAGCGAGCTCGCTGCCTGGCCCCACAGGGACAGCCAGGGCAGCGCTGAGCACCGGGGGAGCAGAGACCCCAGCTGAGTGGGGGGACACACAGGCAGGGCAGGACAGCTGCCAACCAGGCTTGCCTGGTCCAGAAGTGCTGCCAGGAAGTGATTCCACGGCAGGGAGGGAGCCACCAGGGGCAGGGCTCAGTGGGGCGGTGACCCCAGGCCTGGCCAGTGAGCTACAGAGGGATCCCGCCTTGGAGAAGCTAAGGGAACTTGCTGGCCACAGCGCTGCAAACCCCCTTGGGGAAGACTGCAGAGACAGATCCCTGTGGGAGAAGGGATTCCTGTGCCGGGAATGGGCTTCCCAAGGGGAAGTAGAACTGTGGGGAATCAGGAGGCAGCCGGTGAGGCCCCAGAAGTATCATCACCGGCTATTACACCTGGCCCAGGGGAAGGAAGAAGATCCCTGGAGGTCCCTGCCCATCAGAGAGGAACCTTTCCAGAAGGTGGCTATGAATAGGGTGGGGCCCCTCAGCAGGGCAACCCAGTCGGGGAAGAAGTACATTCTGGTGGTGGTACATTTCGCCACCCGCTACCCCGAGGCGGTGCCCTTATCCTCCATTGAAGCAGACACCGTGGCGGATGCGCTGCTGACCATTTTCAGCCGAGTGGGGTTCCCCAAGGAAGTCCTGACAGACCAAGGGTCCAACTTCATGTCGGCCCTGCTCCGGTGCTTGTGGGAGAAATGTGGGGTCCGGCACAGTTGGGCCTCAGCATATCATCCCCAGTCCAATGGGCTGGTGGAGAGGTTCAATGGGACGCTAAAGATGATGCTGTAAACCTTTATGAACCAGCACCCGCAGGACTGGGACAAATACCTACCGCACCTGCTGTTCGCATACAGGGAAGTGCCCCAGGAGTCTACCGGATTCTCGCCCTTCGAACTGTTATACGGCAGGAGGGTACGGGGGCCCCTGGACCTGATGAGAGACGAATGGGAGGGGGAGGCGGCCCCCGAGGGAGAGTCAGTGGTGGAGTATGTCCTGACCTTCCGAGAGAGACTTACTGAGCTCATGGGCCTGGCCAAGGGAAATCTGGCCAGAGCCCAGAGGAAGCAAAAGGTCTGGTATGACCGCACGGCGCGGGCCCGCGCCTACGCCACCGGGGATCAGGTGATGGTTCTCATCCCCGTGAGGAAAAACAAGCTGCAGGCCGCTTGGGAAGGCCCTTTCAAGGTTGTCAAGCAGCTAAATGAGGTAAATTATGTGGTGGAGCTGTCTAACTGGGCACACCACTGCCGGGTGTACCATGGCAATATGATGAAGCCATATTATGACGGGGAATGTGGTGCTGGCCGTGTGTGGACATTGGGAGGAGCAGGGAAGTGACCCTCTAGTAGATCTATTCCCTGAGACAGGAGCTGGCTCCTCCCAAGAAACGATCCCCCTCTCTGATCAGCTAACCCTTGCCCAGCAAGCTGAGATCAGAGGGATGCTGCATCTGTACCGACAGCTGTTTTCCAAATAGCCTGGTCGCACTAATCTGACTCTCCACCGGGTGCAGACAGAAATGCACCAACCTATAAGACGCTCCCCCTTCCGAGTCACAGGGAAGACAGCTCGGGACCTGGAAAGAGAGGTCAAGGACATGCTGGCTTTGGGGGTGATCCAGCCATCGTCCAGCCCTTGGGCCTCACCGGTGGTGCTGGTCCCCAAAAAGGATGGGTCGATCCGGTTCTGTGTGGACTATCGGAAGCTCAATGCCATCACTGTATCTGATGCCTACCCCATGCCCCGGCCGGACGAGCTCCTAGACAAGCTGGGAGGGGCTCGGTACCTTACCACCATGGATCTTACAAAGGGCTACTGGCAAGTGCCACTGGATGCAGATGCCCGGCTGAAATCTGCCTTCATTACCCCTCTGGGGCTCTACGAGTTCCTGACCCTGCCTTTCGGCCTCAAGGGAGCGCCAGCCACCTTCCAGCGCCTGGTGGATCAGCTACTGAAGGGGATGGAGAGCTTCGCTGTGGCGTATATCGATGACATCTGTGTCTTTAGCCAGACCTGGGAGGACCATGTGTCCCAAGTTAAACAAGTGCTGGACCGACTCCGGGAGGCTGGGCTGACCGTAAAAGCGGAGAAGTGCAAGGTGGGGATGGCTGAAGTGTCCTACCTGGGACACCGGGTGGGGAGCGGCCGCCTAAAGCCAGAACCAGCCAAGGTGGAGGTGATCCGGGACTGGCCCGCTCCACAAACTAAAAAGCAGGTCCAGGCCTTTATTGGGATGGCGGGGTACTATCGAAGATTTGTGCCCCACTTTAGCGCCATAGCCACCCCCATCACTGAGCTATGCAAGAAGGGGAAGCCAGACAAGGTGGTCTGGACCGAGGAGTGCCAGAGGGCTCTCTGTGCACTGAAGGAGGCTTTGATCAGGGGCCCGGTTCTGGCAAACCCAGACTTTGACAAGCTCTTTCTGGTGTTCACCGACGCCTCCGACATGGGACTGGGGGCAGTGTTAATGCAGGAGGATGAAATGGGGCAGAGACACCCCATTGTGTATTTAAGCAAGAAGCTGCTACCCCGGGAGCAGAACTATGCGGCCATCGAGAAGGAATGCCTGGCCATGGTGTGGGCCCTCAAGAAACTAGAGCCGTATCTATTCGGGCGACACTTCACCGTGTACACCGACCACTCGCCCCTGACCCGGCTACACCAGATGAAAGGGGCCAACGCCAAGCTCCTGAGGTGGAGCCTGCTCCTGCAGGATTACGACATGGACGTGGTCCATGTGAAGGGAAGTGCCAACCTGATAGCGGATGCGTTGTCCCGGAGAGGGGGCCCTGAACTTCCCCAGGCCACTGGTCAGAGTGACCCCGCTCAGTTCAGTCTCGAAGAGGGGAGAGATGTGACGGAGTAGAGAGCGAGATGGATCTGACCTGAGAGGCTGGCTGCATTGGGAATGCGAGACTTTACCTGAGGCTGTAACATGAGCCAGGACGGGGGTTGGGAGGTGACACCTTTGGCTGGGAGAATGGACAGGCTAGAGGAGGGGCCCCGGGGGCGGGGAAGAGCCTGCTGGAGGTTTGGCTTTTTGTTTTCAGTTTGGAGCTGGCTTGGGAAGAGGAGGGGAGGGGGGCAGACAGGGTCTGGCCTCCCTGCCCCATTTGGAGCTGTGGGGCAAAATGCAGGGAGCCCCCAAGCTGGGGTCTAAGCTCCCTGCCCCCCGGAAGGACCCGACTGAGGGGTCCTCGATGTACTGACAAGCTCTGGTTGGATTGTGTTCCTGGCATCTCTAATAATGCCAGGAGAGTTTGCACTCTCGGGGTACAGGCAATGTACCAATCTGGGGATGGGTCCCTGAGAGCTGCCGGGGGGGCCCCGTGCCGCCCAGTGCACCGAATGCCGGGGTCTCCCCCTGGCCTGGCTTGCCTGCCGCGCGGCTGGAGTAACACGGCGATGCTCTCGGCCCCCAGGTGGTGGTATCCACGACGGTGAACGTGGACGGGCACGTCCTGGCGGTGTCCGACAACATGTTCGTCCACAACAACTCGAAGCATGGGCGCCGGGCGCGACGGCTGGACCCCTCTGAAGGTGAGCGCCCCCCGGCTCTGCCGGAGCCCCCAGCCCTCTGCTGCACTCAGCAGCGGCTCCAGAGAATGGGGACGAGGGGTGACCCTGCTGCAGCCCGGGGCATATCCCGCCAGCCTCCTGCATTCCCTCCCCCAGCGGGATGGGATCCGCGGCAGCCCCGACGCGGACCCGGCCAGGCTGGCGCTGGCCTGGGGTCTGTCTCCTGGCACGGCTCTGCCAGGGCTGTCTCTGGCCATCCTCAAAGCCGCTGGCCCCAGGGGTCTCCCCTGAGCCTGGAGAGCCGGACCCAAGGTCCACCGATGGCCCCCGGAGGCTTCCCAAGGATCTCACAGGGGTTCGGGTCCTCCCACCGTCCCGCCCGGCCTGCCGGGGCTGGTACCGGGAGCCCTGCGCGCGCTCCCTGACGCTGGGCCTTGCACAGGTCCCTGGGGAAGTGTGTGGCCCCCCACCCCCCCGCCCCACGAACCCCCACTTGCCCGCCATGCCCTGGGATCTCTCCCCGCCGTGGCTGCTGGGACACCGCACAAGCCCAACCTGTGTTCCTTCCTCTCCTCACCCCACTGGCATCTGGGGGCCCGGCCCCCCAGCCGGGCTATGTACGGCCTCTGTGGAACTGCCGGTCCCAGCTGGCAAACCCCCGGCCTCAGCATCTGCGTCTCCCCCAGCGCTGACCCCCCCATGCCCGGCAGGCTAGACCCTCTCTGGGGTCGGGAGCGCCCAGCGGCCCTGAGCAGTGCCCCACTCTAGAGCTCCCCCCAACCCCCTCCCAGCCCTGCTCCCCCCAGTAAGTCCATCTGCCCCACTCCCCGGGGCCTCTGCCCCGCTCTGGGACCCCCGCTCCCTGGCGGGTTTGCCCTCCCCTGAGCCAAGCCATGTCTGCTCAGCCCCAGCCTCTCTCCTCGGAGCACCTCTGGGACCCTGCGAAGCCGCCCTGGGCTCTCTGTCTCCCTGGCGCACTCCTCCCTGCGGGCAGCACAGCTGGGGGCTGGCCAGCGCCAGGGGACGGCGAGATGATCACCGCCGGGGAGCCTCAGCCTGCCCTGGGCTTGGACACCACCAGTCCGGTATAGGCCTCCCGCAGCCAGACCCATAATAGTAATGTGCCAATATCCACCTCTCTAGAGTTATCTGTCCCCATAGACACCCTCCTTCCATCCCTCCCCATACACACCCCTCCCTCCATCCATCCGCCCCCATAGACACCCTCCGCCCATCCCTCCATCCATCTGCCACTATACACACCCCTTCCTCCGTCCCTCCTTCCATCCACCCCCATACACACCCCTTCCTCCGTCCCTCCTTCCATCCACCCCCGTACACACCCCTTCCTCCGTCCCTCCATCCATCCCTCCCCATAGACACCCTCCGCCCGTCCCCCCATCCATCCCTCCCCATACACACCCCTCCTTCCGTCCCTCCATCCATCCCTCCCCATACACACCCCTCTGCCCATCCCCCCATCCATCCCTCCCCATACACACCCCTCTGTCCATCCCTCCCCATACACACCCCTCTGCCCATCCCCCCATCCATCCCTCCCCATACACACCCCTCCTTCCGTCCCTCCATCCATCCCTCCCCATACACACCCCTCCGCCCATCCCCCCATCCATCCCTCCCCATACACACCCCTCCTTCCGTCCCCCCATCCATCCCTCCCCATACACACCCCTCTGCCCATCCCCCCATCCATCCCTCCCCATTCACACCCCTCCTCTCTGTCTGTCTGCCTCCCATCCCAGCCCGGCAGTATCTGAGCACCGCTCTCTCCTCGCCTGCTTTCTCCCCCTCCCGGCTCTCCCCGCTCTCTGTCACCCCCTGACGACGGCCTGTCTCTCCCTCCCCGCCCGCAGCAGCCACCCCCTGCATCAAGGCCATCAGCCCCAGCGAAGGGTGGACGACGGGCGGCGCCACCGTCATCGTCATCGGCGACAACTTCTTTGATGGGCTGCAGGTCGTCTTTGGCACCATGCTGGTGTGGAGCGAGGTGGGGAGCGCGGGGGCCCCCTGCCCTGCCCTTCCCCCGGTGCCTCTCCGCCCCACACGCCCGCCAGCCACACCTCTGTCCATCCCGAGGCCTCCCTGGCGCCTGTCCACCAGCGGGCCCAGGCCGTGCCTTGTGTTGTGCAGCACCCTGAGGAGTGGAGCCAGGCTCCCCACCCGATCCGGTCTCAGCAGGCACCACGCCGGATCCCTCCTGCCCCATCTCCCAGCGCTCAGCCCGTCAGCCCCTTCCCCGGAGGGAGCCCTGGCCCAGCCTGGCCTGGGGAGCTGAGCAGGGGCAGAGGGCCTGGGGGAGGGCTCCGGGGGCACCCTGGGGGCTCCCCAAGAGGGGGGGCTGTGATGGAGTCTCCTCCTGCCCCTGGCTGGCCAGCGAAGGGTCCTTGCACCGGCTCGTTTGTGAGCTTGAGAGGCCGGGGGAGCCGGCTGGGCTCAGCCCTGGGGGTGTGGGGGGAACAGAGTGAATCTGCACCTGAATCGGGGCCTTAATCTGTCATCGCGCCCCTGGTCATCATCTGCCCCGCCCCCACTGCGCATGGGCTCAGCCCCCCTCTCTCCTGCCCCTTGCAGCTGATCACCCCTCACGCCATCCGGGTGCAGACGCCGCCCTGCCACATCCCGGGCGTGGTGGAGGTGACGCTCTCCTACAAGTCGAAGCAGTTCTGCAAGGGAGCGCCCGGCCGCTTCGTCTACACAGGTGAGGGGCGCGGCCGGGCCGGGCGGCTCCCGCCTTGGTGCCCCGCGCTCCCAGCCGCGCTCACCTGCTCCCCCGCCGCTCGGCCATGGGGGGGGGAGGCAGGGGGCGCTCGGCCCAAAACGGGACAGCCCACCACAGGGTCATGCAGTGACAATTTGCAGACGGAGCCGGGTTTATTGGGCACCTGGACGCAGCCCTGGGGCAGCCCCGAGCCATACGGGTGAAACCACCGCCTGTCTATCCTGCCCCCAGCAAAGCACCAGTCAGGGGCAGCGGGTTCGCCTTCCTCAGCCCCTGGAGAGGGCAGACAGCCTGTGCCAGGAGCCAGCCCCTTCTTCCCGCCGGTCCCCTCCCCGCCCGCTGTTCCCAAGCCTGCAGGCCAGGCAGTCCCAGGGGCACCGGGGTCAGTGTTCAGGCCTCGGGGGTTGTCCATCGTCATCTCCGTGGCTTTGGGTCAGACTCGGCCACGCTTTAGCCCAGCCGCTCAGCGACACGCACGCCTGCATCTCCCGGCCTGCCCCAAGAGCAAATGTCATCCTGTCCTCCCCCTGGAAGCCAGGAACGCTGGGGGGAAACTGAGGCACACACCGGGGTCATGGAATCATTACAAAACATTCCCACTTTGTCACCCCAGGAGTCCTGGGTTCTGTGGCCTGGCTCTGTGCCCATGGGTCGGTCACCCCCCTGCCCCATGCCTCAGTTTCCCCCACGGGGACCGCTCCAGCCCCTCCCCTCAGGCAGGTGGGGTTTAGAGGGAGCCCTGACCCTCGCTGTCTCCCTCCCTCCCCAGCACTGAACGAGCCGACCATCGACTACGGGTTCCAGCGGCTGCAGAAGGTGATCCCCCGGCACCCCGGAGACCCCGAGCGCTTACCCAAGGTAGGGCTACTCTCCCGCGGGGCACGGAGGCCGCGCAGATCGGGTTGGCCAGCCCCACGGCAGTCAGGTTCCCGTGCCGCCAGCCCAGCGGGTGGCCCGCAGCAGGGACGAGCTCCACAGCACTGCTAGCGAACGGCTGCACGGCTCTGGTCCCACGCTCCCCGTGCCCGTACAGCGCGCTGGCACCCGGGCAGAGGCGGCAGGGGAGGGGAAATGGGGCACCATGGCCGAGGATCTGCCTTGGGCTCCCCGAAGATCTTCCCTCCTGTTCTGCTGTGACCCTGCCCTGGCATTAGTGAATTTATACCCGCCCCCACCTTCTGAGGGGGAAACTGAGGCGCAAGTGGCCAAGAAGTCCCTGGGGCCTCCCCGCTGCCAGGGCCGCCCGGCTGGGTCTGCTCGCCGGATCGGGGCCACCATCATCTGCGGGAATCCGGGTTTTGTTTCCCGAGGCACAGCCCGACCGACCGGCCCAGGGGGCGCAACGCGGCCGTCGGCCACGGGGAGGGGATGTCGGGCTGGCTGGGGACTCCAGGCCTGGCACCGCGCACCCGTGAGAGGCCGGGTGCCTCAGGGACTTGCGCCGCCCCTGGCACCCCTCCCTCTGTTGGCACCACTCCCTCCCTGGGCCCCCCTTGGCGCCCCTGGCCCCGGGAGGGGAGAGCGGTTTGCTATCGCTGTGCTGGTCGGGGAGAGGGGTGGAGGCTGCACGGGGCAAACCAACGCAGCATGAAACAGGCCCCCAAACGGCCGCCACAGGGCATGGGGGGCCCTGTGGAGCTGGTGCCAGGCCAGGCAACCGGGATGGGGGCTGTGTGAGGGGTGGGGGCCAGTGGGCCTTGGGGCGCTGCGGGGAGCGGGGCCTAGACAGGCCTGTCCGCCCCCACCTGCCCACCCCCCCGCGCGGTGACACTAACGGCTCCAGGCAGGGCCAGGGCCGCCTGATGAGAAGTGACAGGCCGAAGCCGCAGCCAAATTGGAGCCATTCATCATGTGGTGACAGGGCCCAGCCGCCCACGCTGCGCTCACTGCGGCCCCTGCGGGGATAGGGGGGCAGGGACCCCCCCCCGCCCCAGCGTACACACGGGGGCCGCAAGGGGGAACGACCTGCCCCAGAGGCCAGCGGAGTCAGATGCAGGATTAGAACCCGTGTCCTGTGCTCTGGCCATCTGGGGCAGCGGCCCCTCCACCGGGAGTGGGGCAACGGCACGGCATTCTCTGTGCCACCCACTGTCATATCGCTGTCCGATGGAGGGGGGTCCTCTGGGTAGAGCAGGGGGTGGGTCTCAGGACTCCTGGGTTCCATTCTGGGCTCTGGGAGGGGAGTGGGGTCTAGTGGGTGAGGGCCAGGACTTCTCCCCCAGGCCGGCACTGCTCCCCAGTTTCTCCCACCAGCGGTGACAGGCGTGGGCGCGTGAGGTTAGGGGGAGGGTGTTTATGGGGTGTCCAGGGCTGTGCCAGGGCCACCTACCCCACCCCAGTTCCCAGCTTCTTCAGATTCCCGGGAGGGGAAGGGCACCATGTCCGTGCTGCGGGCCAGAGGAGGTCCCCACAGACCATGACACACACACACCCCCCGGCTGGGAGACCCGTGCCCCCAGCCGGTGCCCATAGCTGAGACACGTGGTGGGTGCGGGGGGGATTGGCTGCCTGGCTGGGCAGCCTGGAGAAGAGCAGTTGCTGCCCCCTCGCCGCCTTCCCGTGCCCCAGCAATGCCAGGGCCAGGGCCACCCCCCCCCCGGTGATCAGCCTGAGCGAGTGGTCGGCGGGCGCAGGCGGCATTGACCGGACAGGGGTTACAGCCGTGGCTGCGATTGTCCGTGCTTAGCTTGACAGCAAGTCAATCCTGGGGGCGGGGGGCTGGACGGACGGGGGCTGCCCGCCTCGCCCCCACGCCCGCCATTGCCGCCCGACGGTGGGCCCTGGGCAAACAGCTGGGAACCAAGGCCTGGCAGAATCCTTCTCAGTGCCCGTCCCCCCACAGACCAGCTTCCCATGGAGGGGCCTGGGCTGGGGGGTGTATCAGTGTGTTGTATATTGGGGGAGGTGTGTGTATGTTGTATACCAGTGTGGGTGAGTGTGTGTTGTGCATCGGGGGTGCTGCGGGGTGTTGGCGCAGGGGTGGGGGTGTTCCGTATCTCTGGGTGAATGTGTGTGTTGTATATTGGGATGCGTGTGTGTATTAGGGGTGGGTGTGTTGTATATTAGTGTGTATCTGAGTGTGTGTTGTGCATTGGGGTGTGGGTGTTGTGTATCGGGGATGTGTGTGTGTGTGTGTGTGTGTGTATCGGGGCACATGTATTGTGTATTGGGATGTGAGTGTGTGTGTGTGTGTTGTGTACCAGTGTGTGTAGGTTTGTGTATCGGGGCGGGTAAGTTGTGTATTGAGATGTGAGTGTGTTGTGTATTGGGGTGTGGGTGTTGTGTATCGGGGATGTGTGTGTGTCTATCGGGGCACATGTACTGTGTATTGGGATGTGAGTGTGTGTGTGTGTGTGTGTGTTGTGTACCAGTGTGTGTAGGTTTGTGTATCAGGGCGGGTAAGTTGTGTATTGAGATGTGAGTGTATTGTGTATTGGGGTGTGGGTGTTGTGTATCGGGGATGTGTGTGTGTCTATCGGGGCACATGTATTGTGTATTGGGATGTGAGTGTGTGTGTGTGTGTGTGTTGTGTACCAGTATGTGTAGGTTTGTGTATCGGGGTGGGTAAGTTGTGTATTGAGATGTGAGTGTGTTGTGTATTGGGGTGTGGGTGTTGTGTATCGGGGATGTGTGTGTGTCTGTCAGGGCACATGTATTGTGTATTGGGATGTGAGTGTGTGTGTTGTGTACCAGTGTGTGTGTGTGTTGTGTATTGGGGGGGTGTGGTGTACCCAGGGAAGGGTGTGCCTGTGCACCCTCTAGTGGCGGATCCCAGTTATGACACGCCCCCCCCCACCCGCGTCAGGCTGCTGTCCGGTGTCTGCGGGGCGGGGGTGACGGGAGGCTGGGGCGGGCGAGGGGGGGCAGGGGCGACAGAGAGGAGAAAGGGGCCCCCGTACCGCGAGCTGTGGCTTTATGGTTGACACGTGGGGGTAAAATCTCACCGGATGTGCCCTCTCCTGATCCCTGTGCTCACCCCCTGGCTCCAGAGAGCGCCCCCAGCGCCCCACCCTGCCCGTCCCTCGCATCACCCCTGGGGAGCCTGGGTGTGTCCGGCTGCCCGCTCTGGGCCCGAGGGACCCACGGCTCTGCGCTGCACCTCACATGGGGCTCGTCCCCCTGGGAGCGAAGATGAGTGTCCACGCCTGGTGCACATCAGGACCGGCTGCTCCACTCCCAGCTCGGCCGTGCCCGCCGGGTTCCTGCTCACTGCGGACAGGCCAGCAGGGCTGAGCTGGGGCCGGTGCAGTGGCCCCCTTGCCGTGTGGACGCTCGGACTCCCGGGGGAGCACGGCCTGTATCGGTTTCCCTGGCGCAGGGCGGTCGGGGTGTCCACACGGGCTCTGCACCGCTCTCACTGAACTGCTTTGACTTGGGGGTGTAGCCAGGCCAGCGCCTGGGGCGGGATCGCTCCCCATTGGGCCATACTTCCTCAGTTCAGCACCCTGGCAGGGTGACGCCCAGGGCCAAAGGAATTGCTGTGGGGCGGGTCTCCAGGGGGTCGGACTAGGTGAGCACGGTGGTCCCTTCTGGCCCTGGGATTTATGAATGTACGGATCCCTGGGCCACAGGCCCCCCTGCGCCGGGCACGGCCCAGACACCATTTGCTGTTCCCTGCCCCCGGAGCTGGCAGTCCAAGGGCCTGATCCCAGCCCCCGGAGCCAGCTGGATCTGCCCCAGGGAGCGTGGAGGGCACGTTCGGGCGCTGTGATTAGCGTGGGGAGGCCCATGAGGGCTGGCTGGGCACGCAGCCCGCTGGAAGGAGCCGTTCGTGGAGCAGGGGCCTTGGCCGGCAGTTCGTCACTTCAGTGTCTGCAGGCGCTTCGGGGTTCTGCTAACGTCCCCTCCCGAAAACCTGCACTCGCCCAAAGGTGGGCACTAGGGGGCGCTGTGCTGCTGAGAGCAGAGTGGGGCCCCGTAGGGGGCGCTCTCCCCTGGCTGGCTGTGCCCCAGCATGGTGCTAGGGGGCGCTGTGCTGCCGGGAGCGGTGTGGGGAGGGGCTCACTAGGGGGCGCTCTCCCCAGTGCCCCAGCATGGTGCTAGGGGGCGCTGTGCTGCCGGGAGCGGTGTGGATGCTCAGTAGGGGGCGCTCTCCCCAGTGCCCCGGCATGGTGCTAGGGGGCGCTGTGCTGCTGGGAGCGGTGTGGATGCTCAGTAGGGGGCGCTCTCCCCAGTGCCCCGGCATGGTGCTAGGGGGCGCTGTGCTGCCGGGAGCGGTGTGGGGAGGGGCTCACTAGGGGGCGCTCTCCCCAGTGCCCCGGCATGGTGCTAGGGGGCGCTGTGCTGCCGGGAGCGGTGTGGATGCTCCATAGGGGGCGCTCTCCCCAGTGCCCCGGCATGGTGCTAGGGGGCGCTGTGCTGCTGGGAGCGGTGTGGATGCTCAGTAGGGGGCGCTCTCCCCAGTGCCCCGGCATGGTGCTAGGGGGCGCTGTGCTGCCGGGAGCGGTGTGGGGAGGGGCTCAGTAGGGGGCGCTCTCCCCAGTGCCCCGGCATGGTGCTAGGGGGCGCTGTGCTGCCGGGAGCGGTGTGGGGAGGGGCTCACTAGGGGGCGCTCTCCCCAGTGCCCCGGCATGGTGCTAGGGGGCGCTGTGCTGCCGGGAGCGGTGTGGATGCTCCATAGGGGGCGCTCTCCCCAGTGCCCCGGCATGGTGCTAGGGGGCGCTGTGCTGCTGGGAGCGGTGTGGATGCTCAGTAGGGGGCGCTCTCCCCAGTGCCCCGGCATGGTGCTAGGGGGCGCTGTGCTGCCGGGAGCGGTGGGGAGGGGCTCAGTAGGGGGCGCTCTCCCCAGTGCCCCGGCATGGTGCTAGGGGGCGCTGTGCTGCCGGGAGCGGTGTGGGGAGGGGCTCAGTAGGGGGCGCTCTCCCCAGTGCCCCGGCATGGTGCTAGGGGGCACTGTGCTGCCGGGAGCGGTGTGGATGCCCCGTAGGGGGCGCTCTCCCCAGTGCCCCGGCATGGTGCTAGGGGGCGCTGTGCTGCCGGGAGCGGTGTGGGGAGGGGCTCAGTAGGGGGCGCTCTCCCCAGTGCCCCGGCATGGTGCTAGGGGGCACTGTGCTGCCGGGAGCGGTGTGGATGCCCCGTAGGGGGCGCTCTCCCCAGTGCCCCGGCATGGTGCTAGGGGGCGCTGTGCTGCTGGGAGCGGTGTGGATGCTCCATAGGGGGCGCTCTCCCCAGTGCCCCGGCATGGTGCTAGGGGGCGCTGTGCTGCCGGGAGCGGTGTGGGGAGGGGCTCAGTAGGGGGCGCTCTCCCCAGTGCCCCGGCATGGTGCTAGGGGGCGCTGTGCTGCCGGGAGCGGTGTGGGGAGGGGCTCACTAGGGGGCGCTCTCCCCAGTGCCCCGGCATGGTGCTAGGGGGCGCTGTGCTGCTGGGAGCGGTGTGGATGCTCCATAGGGGGCGCTCTCCCCAGTGCCCCGGCATGGTGCTAGGGGGCACTGTGCTGCCGGGAGCGGTGTGGGGAGGGGCTCAGTAGGGGGCGCTCTCCCCAGTTCCCCGGCATGGTGCTAGGGGGCGCTGTGCTGCCGGGAGCGGTGTGGGGAGGGGCTCAGTAGGGGGCGCTCTCTCCTTGCTGCCAGTGCCTTAGCCCCACCCCCACCTGCCCCTTCCAAAGCCAAGGGTGAGATGGGGAGCAGAGCCCAGGAGACAGGGCCCAGCCAGCGCACCGGCTGCAATCCAGTGTACACCAATCCCGGGGGCTCCCTCTGCCCTCTCCCTAGCAGGGCAGCGCGGCATCCCAGCGGGCTGGGGCGTGGGCAGGGAACAAGGGGCAGGCAGTCCCAGCTGTAACCCGGGCTCCCCCCTCCCTGCGGGAACAGCCCCTTCTTCAACTCCGCCGGGTGAAGGCAGCCGCGGGGAGCGAGAGTCCCCTCCAGGAGCCCCAAGCCCCCCCTCCGAGTCCAGCCCACACCCCCATCCCTGAGCCCCGGCCACAAGCCAACAGCCGGGGCAGACAGGACGTCTTGGATCCATGGAGAGCTCCCCACGGCAGAAGGAGATGGGGGACAAGGAGCTAGTGTAGGATTTTGGGGTGAGGTTGATGGGCCCCTTTGGGGGGATACACCAACGCCCTGGATACGGCACTGCGGGTCCAGGAGGTGCATGGAGTGGGTGCGACACGGACAGACCTGCTGCCAGCTCATGCCAAGGTCCCCATGTCTCAACTGACCCCTGACAAATATGTAGCTGGGACCCGCCTGGCCCCCCGTTAGTGCTGGTAACATAGGATTAGGGTGATACGCATGTTTTTAGTGTTTAGACGTTACTGAACTCTTGTGGGTTGCTGCCAGCGTTAATCCCACTTCCTGCATCTGTGTCCCGTACCGTAAGGGACTATTTGAGAGGTTGTATTGGGAGCCTCTCCGACATCGTAACTCACCCGACAGGAGAGAGACAGTAACTGGTGGGAAGCGCTGGTCTCCAACAGAAGGTGTTCCGTCCTGGCCCACAGGGAAGGCCCAGCGACACCAGACGGACCGTTGTGGGACATTAAAGAGGACAAAAGACGTTGGCTGTTCTGCCCTCCTCCCCCCATGAAGACGAGTCATGCAAGTGGATTCCTCCCATCAGCTGAGTTTGCCGCTCAGAGCACATGGCGGGAAAGGAATAAAACCCCCTAACAGGAAGGAACGGGATCTCTATGATGCTTGGACTCTGGGGTGGAGGGTTTCTCGGCATAAGCAAAAGATCCCCAGTGCTGAGCCTGGGTTAGCCCTAAAGGACATAAAGAGCTTGTTTAGTATAGAAGATTGTGTTACCTTTTGAAGCTTAAGATGGGAACTCGTGTGTGTATGTTTACCTGCTTTAACCTTGCAAATAACTCACTTCCTGTTCCTAGTTAATCTCTAGGTAGTTTATTGTGTCTCTGGTGTGAGATCTAAGGTGCAGCTGACCCGGGGTAAGGGACTGGTCCCTTGGGACGGGAAGCAAGCTGAATAGTGCTGGGATTCTTGGGGTGAGGGACCAACTGTCACAGAGGCAGCTCACCTGGGTGGCAAGAGCGATGGGAGCACCCAAGGACCTGGCTGGGACTCAGTGCTGAGGCTGTTCTGGTGCCGGAGGAGTTTGCACATGGCGATTAGTTGGTGAAATCGAAGTACAGAACTCACAGCCCGTGTGGGGGTTGTGCCCTGGCCCTGAGGTTGGTTCTCACACTCTGCAGCCCCGGCAGGGCAGCCTGACCCCTGCGTAGCTGTGGCAGGCGTCACAGCCCACAGACGAGTGACGTTTACAGATCAGGACCCCAGCGCTGTTCAAAGTCTAAACTTGGTATTGAGAATAGCCCAGGTGACAGAACAGACACCAGTGACCCACGGCGGGGAAAGACCGGGAACAGATCCGTTTGCAGAGGGGAATATCCCGTAACAGGAAACCCCCAGATCAGGCGCTGAGAGCTCGGACGCCCGGGGAAGAAGAGGTGGTGAAGCCCGAGGACCCTCCAGCCCCAGATGTCACAGAGGAGCCCCCCGACTGCAACCCCCGAGAGCCCAGGAAGAACCCCGAGCTCGAGAGATTGATGTGGGAACTGCAGATCAGGGAGACTGAAGCCGCCCAGACAGCGGAAGAGACCCCACCAGAGGCAGATGGGAGCTCCAGCAGAGCAGCCCAAAGGACTGGAGCCGCGAAAGGAGTTTCTCTAGCCAGTGATCACACCCCCCACAGCACCGGGGAGTGGGAGAAATCTGCCCTACTACACAAGAGTTCCTGTCTGCCTTGGAGAGACTGTGGGGCGTGCAGTGTCCCCGAGGACAAGCCGATGCCTGTCCTCTTCACCAGGTCAGCTGGGAAAGCCAGACACGTTTGTAACGATCCAGAGGAGGGCGATGCTGAGGTGGACAAGATGTGTAAAGAAAATGTGTTGGAAAGATTGGAGCTCACCCCTGAACTGTAGAAACATCGGAGTGTTTGACAGAGTCACCCACACTGAGTGTGCACACTGTGATTTTGTGAGACAATGGAGAATGGGGGCAGGGCTGATGGTGGTCATGACAAATATCATTCTGGGATGGATTAGCAGGACACCGGACGTAATTCTTCCGCTCTGCTCCGCGCTGATACGGCCTCAGCTGGAATATTGGGTCCAGGTCTGGGCGCCACCTTTCAGGAAAGATGTGAAGAAATTGGAGAGTCCAGAAAAGAGCGACAACAATGATTCAAGGTCTAGAAAACAGGAGCTGTGAGGGAAGACTGAAAAAATTGGGTTTGTTTAGTCTGGAGAAGAGAAGACTGAGAGGGGACATGAGAACAGTTTTCAAGGACATAAAACATTGCAAGGAGGGAGAAGAATTGTTCTCGTTAACCCCTGAGGACAGGACAAGAAGCAATGGGCTTAAATTGCAGTAAGGGTGGTTTAGTTTGGACATTAGGAAAAACTTCCTGTCAGGGTGGTTAAGCCCTGGAATAAATTGCCCAGGGTGGTTGTGGAATCTCAGTCATTGCAGATCTTTAACAGCAGGTTACACAAACACCCGTCAGGGATGGTCTAGATAGTCCTTAGCCCTGCCGTGAGTGCAGGGGACTGGACTAGAGACCTCTCGAGGTCCCTTCCGGTCCTATGATTCTACGCCCTTGTTATTAAGGAATTGCTGGATCAGGGTGGATGCGGAATCCCCCATTGCTACAGCTGGCACCCGAGCAGGGACAGGGACGAGTCGTTAAGCCGAAGGCCTGGGCTCTGACAGAACAATGGGTCTGCTCGGGGGATTGCCTGAGCGGGGAAACCAGCTTGCCAAGGGTAACGATGCTGCTTGTGCTGGGACACTGCTGAGAGTATCAAGTCAGGACAAATTGCGGCAGGAGTGGGACCCGGAAATGGCCCGTGACGAGGGGAAAGGCGGCGTAGAATAGGGGAGCCCTGGGGCGCGTTCAGCCCTGACACCTGGATGCTGGGGGTCGCATCAGGCTGCCCTGCCGGGGCTCAGGAGCGTGGGAGCCAATCTCAGGGCAGGTCTGCCGGGAACCAGGGCACAAGCCCCACGTTGGCTGGGAGATCTGGGCTCACATTTCACCACCCAGTGACCAAGTGCAAACTCCTCGGGCCCCATGGAGTCACAGACGTCCCCTCGGGCACGCCGGTCTGAGCCTGCCTGTGTGACAGATCGTCCCAGAGCATCACAGTAACATTCGGGTTACTGCCCGTGCCCAGGGACCAGTCACGTACCCCGGGTCCATTGCACACCACAGAGAACACGGGTAGCCCATCCTGTAGTAAACTGCCTGCAGAGGTATTCATCGGAAAGGGAAACGAGAGCGTTATTACAAGGCTAAAGCAGGTAAACACAGATACACAAGTGAGTTAGGTAGAAGCTTCTAGAATAAGCGAGCTCTGTATGACCTTTAGGGCTAACCCAGGCTAAGCACTGGGGATCTCTTGCTTATGCCTAGAAAACCTCGCCCCCCAGAGTGCAACCCGTGTAGAGATCCAGTTCCTTCTTCTTCGGGGTTTTATCCCCTCTCCCCACGTGCTCTGAGCTGTGAACTCAGCTGGTGGGGAGCAGGACATAACCCCTCCTGGTGGAGACCGGCCCTTCCCACAGCGAATGTCCTCTCCTGTCTGGGGAGTTTCCCAGGCGCGCACAGAGCAGATGCCGAAAGGGAAACTCGCACGGGACGCCGTGGGCTACAGGCGGGATCCGTGCGATGAATGCGGGCAGCAGCTCACAATCGTTCCCTAGAACACCAAACACATCCTCGGACCCCGGGCAGCCAGACGGGCTCCGGCCGAGTACTGCTCAGTGCTCAGCTGAGACACGGGGACCTTGGCAGGAGCTGGCGCCTGGTCTGGGGCTTATGCCCAGAGGCAGGCGGCGCTGTGGGGTTGGGAATGGGCACACGCGTGGATTTGGGTGGAGGCAGGGCATGGCCGGGCCATCCCGTCCCAGGGGTGATGGGCACTGCAGAGGTGGGGGTGGGCGGGCGAGGGGCCTGCCAAGCGCCTGGCTTTGTGGGTGGCGCTGTGGAGAGGCCAGCGATTCACGCACCAGGCGACCGGAGAACTCTCCTTCCGCTGAGCCTTACCAGCCGGGGGAGGCCAGGCGGAGCCCCCGCCGGCCCCCTCTGAGCCCCCTCTCTCCCCCCAGGAAGTCCTGCTGAAGAGGGCAGCAGACCTGGTGGAGGCCCTGTACGGGATGCCGCACAATAACCAGGTACCGCCGAGCTGGCTGGGACGAGGGGGGCGGGAGAATGCCCCGTCTGCCTGCCTGTCACCGGGGCATTGGCCCAGCCTGGGACCCAGGCAGGACACGGGCCATGGTCCTGCCACTGCCCAGCCAGAGCCTGGGGAGGCTGTGAGCAGCGACAGTCTCCTTCCCAGCAGGACGTGTCCCGTCCCCCACCCGTGCCCCTCGCTCCGTGACTGGCTCCTGCCCCAGAGCGCGAGCTGGGACCCAGATGGGGCCGTCTGGCATCAGCGCCCGCCTCCCAGAGCCCTGTGGAGCAGGGTGGGCAGAGTCTGGCACCGTGAGACAGAGATTGGGTCAGATAACACCCCGTGCACAGCCCCACCCCCACCCCTTCACTGCCCCCTCCCTCCCCCTTCACTCCCTGCCCCCTCCCTCTCCCCCACCCCTTCTACACCCTCCCACCCCTTCACCGCCCCCTCCCTCCCCTTCACTCCCTGCCCCCTCCCTCTCCCCCACCCCTTCTACACCCTCCCACCCCTTCACCGCCCCCTCCACCCCCTTCACTCCCTGCCTCCTCCCTCTCCCCCACCCATTCTATACCCTCCCACCCCTTCACCGCCCCTCCCTCCCCCTTCACTCCCTGCCTCCTCCCTCTCCCCACCCCTTCTACACCCTCCCACCCCTTCACCCCCCCTCCCTCCCCCTTCACTCCCTGCCCCTTCCTTCTCCCCCACCCATTCTATACCCTCCCACCCCTTCACTGCCCCCTCCCTCCCCCTTCACTCCCTGCCCCCTCCCTCTCCCCCACCCCTTCTATACCCTCCCACCCCTTCACCGCCCCTCCATCCCCCTTCACTCCCTGCCCCCTCTTCTCCCCCACCCCTTCTATACCCTCCCACCCCTTCACCGCCCCCTCCCTCTCCCCCCCTTCTACACCCTCCCACCCCTTCACCGCCCCCTCCATCCCCCTTCACTCCCTGCCCCCTCCTTCTCCCCCCACGACCTCCATGACCTCCCATCTCCCCACTCACTGCCCCCTCCATCCCGCCTCCGCTGTGTGCCCCCCTCTCCCCGGGCTGCCTGTGACCCCGTTGGGGAAGGCCGGGGCGGTGGAGCTGGCTGGGCCCGGCCCCACATCTGCTTCGCATCAGGAATTCCAGGGCCGTTGAGTAAGGAGCTCCCGGCGCTGCATCCGCCCGCCCGCGTGCAGGGGCTGCCACTTCCCCTGGCCCCCGCCCCCGGCAGCCACCAGCGCAGCCTCTGCTGCCTGTCCCCGGGCGGGCGGACGTGGCTCCAGCCCAGCCGCCCAGAGCCCCAGAGCCCCGGCAGGTCAGGCCCAGCCGCTCTCAGCTCTCTGCGCCCAGGCGCTGGCTCTGGTAGGCCCCTTTGGCTCCAAGCCTGTCCCAGGCCTCATGACACGAGTTTGGGAGGCCCTCAGCTCCCACCCCAGCCTGCAACATCCCCCGTGGTCCCTGCCGGCAGGAGGGGCCTGAACGGGCTGTGGGGGGTGGGCCTCTTGGGCCTGGCTGCCTTGCTCCGGCCACACCAGGCTTTCCGGGTCAATGCTCCGTCCTGGCAGCCGCCGAGCCGGTCCCTGGCCCGGGGAGTCCCCTCCCCGGGGGTAACGGCGGGCCGCCCCCGTCTCTGCAGGACGTCATCCTGAAGCGAGCCGCGGACATCGCCGAGGCCCTGTACAGCGTCCCGCGCACCCCCAGCCAGCTGGCGTCGCTGGCCGGGAACCACGCCCACGCCGGCATGATGGGCGTCAACTCCTTCGGGAGCCAGCTGGCCCTCAACATCAGCGACTCGGCCCCGGGCCCTGAGCAAGGTGTGTGCGGGGGGGGGGCCCTCGGTGCCACCACCTGGTCCCCTGGGTCCTGCGCTG
>JBAIAC010000016.1:0-250000 GCA_037349315.1 Chelydra serpentina
GCTGTGCTCCATCCCGATCCTATCGGGACCCAGCCACACTGCATGCTGGGGATAGCGCTGCTGGAGCTGCACCAGCTCTGGGAAAAGTGCTGCTCCCATAGTCCCTGAATTTCTAATGGCAATAGCAAGCCAGCCCCCCCCCCCCCCCCCCCAAACCCTTCCGGACCCGCCGTGCCCACCAAGGGAGGAGGGGTGGCTGCAGGACAGCTCCATCTCGGCAGGCTTGGTGCAGGTGGTGCTGGGAGGGACCGCCCGGGTACCTCAGTGGAGCAGGATGCCTGGGCTCTCCCTGGGGGAGCACTGTCTCCGGATGTGTTTCTAACCGGGCGCTGTGTCTCACTGCAGCCTCCGCAGTACAAACTGGACCCTCGCCTGGCTCGCCTGCTGGGCGTCCACACCCAGACCCGGGCCAGCATCATGCAGGCCCTGTGGCTCTACATCAAACACAACAAGCTGCAGGACAGTCACGAGAAGGAGTACATCAACTGCAACCGCTACTTCCGCCAGGTGGGCCTGGGGCTCCCCACTCCCTCCCCGTGTGCCCAGGGCTGCAGGGGGGGGTCTGGGGGAGGAGTGCTGAGGGTCTGGCTGCCACCAGGCTAGTTGCTCTGCAACGTGCCCCACTCCCCGTGTCCCTGAAGAGTTTACCCGCCTTACACCATCAGATGGTGATCGGGTCCCTGCCCGTATTGGAAGCTGGGTCCCATCCCGCTGTGCTCCCCTCGTGGGCCGAAGGAGCCTCCTCACGGGGGCTGCTAATGCTCTAACTTGCCCCCCCAGATCTTTAGCTGCATTCGCATGCGATTCTCCGAGATCCCCATGAAGCTGGCAGGCCTGCTGCAGCATCCGGATCCCATCGTCATCAACCACATGATCAGGTGGGGCAGGACATGGCCCCTGCTGTCCGTCTGGGGCTGGGCCGGGCTGGGGTTTGGGATTCTTTTCTTCAGTGTGCTCAGACTGGATGGGCCATGTACATGGGGATGGGCAGGAGTGGGGCACGGGGACGGAGGGGCCTTGTACGTGGGGTGGGGGATGGGCAAGACTGGCTGGCTCCGGAGTGGGGGACAGGGACGGATGGGCCGTGTATGTGGGGTGGGGGATGGGCAGGAGTGGGGCATGGGGACGGATGGGCCCTGTACGTGGGGTGGCGGATGGGCAGGACTGGCTGGCTCTGGAGCGGGAAACGGGAACGGATGGGCTGTGTATGTGGGGTGGGGGATGGGCAGGAGTGGGGCATGGGGATGGATGGGCCCTGTACGTGGGGTGGGGGATGGGCAGGACTGGCTGGCTCTGGAGCGGGAAACGGGAACGGATGGTATCTGGCTGGAGGAGGCCAGGGGATGGGGCCAGAGCACCGGCTCCCGCCTGGTCCCAGGGTGTGGTGAGCTCTGCAGCTCATTCTGTTTCCTGCCAGGCTGGTTTTGTGGTGGGGGGGCGGGGGGCAGGGCTGCACGTGACCATGTCTCCAGCTGGGGGGCTGGCTGCTGTTTGCAAAGTGCCAGGTGTAGGCCCTAACCGCCAGCCTCCCCTCACCCCCCAGCGTGGATCCCAACGACCAGAAGAAGACGGCCTGCTACGACATTGATGTTGAGGTGGACGACCCCCTGAAAGCTCAGATGAGCAACTTCCTGGCCTCCACCACCAACCAGCAGGAAATCGCCTCCCTGGATACCAAGGTTTGGGGCGTGTCTGTGCCACCCTTGGGCCCATCCTGCTGCGGCGAGTGGCGGAGCCTGAGGCTGGGGCCCTGACTTGCTTGCAGGGTCGCCAGTCAGTGCCCTTGCTAAATGCTCCATGTCCCAGAGTGCAATGCAGCAGGCAGCCGCCGAGATCCAGGCTGGGTGGGAGTGACTGCCCTGGCAGCTCACAGGCCTGCCGGCAGCTCGCCCCCAGCCCAGGCAGGGAGATGCTAATGGGGTGCCCAATGGATTGGGGGTGGGAGGGTTGCTTAGAAGCAGGGACCAGGCAGCCAGAGGGAGCCGTTAGAAATTCCCTTTCTTGTCTGCTCTCCCCATGCTTCCAGTTCGACAGGCCTGAGCTCTCTATTGCCAGTGGGAGCTGGGTCATGTCTGCATCATGGGGTGAGCCCATCAGCTGGGGGTGTCTGCAGCAGCGAGAGTCCCCGGGGCGGACACGGAGCTACCCACCTGGAGGGCTGCGAAGGGGAGAACTGGTATCAGGCTGTCAGCAGACTCAGGCAGATGTTGCTGCACCAGTCACCCTGATCGATGTTTTCAAGCTTCCCCCTCCCCCATACGGGATAGACCTCTATGGGTTGAGGAACGGCTGAGACCCCAGCTCTGGACGAGGCCTGGGCTTCCGAGTGCACAGCACCCGAGCCTTGGGCGGGAATCTGCCGCTCCTAGCTTGGAGCTAGGCCGAGTCCTAGGCCGAGTCCTGGGCCTCTTGGTGCACCAAGCCATTGGGCTGCAGCTGCCCACACGGGAGCAGGAAATGGGCCCCTGGTCGGATTCACTGAGCTGCGTGCCGGGCCAGCAGACAGGGAGCGGGACACCGCAGGTGAGCGAGCGTAGCAGAGGAGGTTCAGTACACCGCTCCCTCTGCTCTCACTGCCGGCGGCAGAGAGCGCCCCATACCCTCCTCCTCCTCCCCCCGTTGGCACGCTGTGCTCTGCAGCCTGGCCGAGCCATCCCTGCCCTGGGAGTCCAGAGCCGCCTGCCCGGGCCCAGGCCATACAGGGCAGGATTAAGGAAGGAGTCGGGGCTGGGAACTGGAATCCCTGGTGCTAGCTGCCAGTGGAGACTAACCCCTAGAAGATGGGGGAGGGGGTCCCTGTGTCTGGCGCTGGGCTGGGGGACGGGCCTGGCTTTACGCTGCGCTGCTACCCCATGTGTTCCTGAGCGTTGGCACCGAGGGCTCCACTCCGTTCTTGCTGAGCCCCCTGCCCAGCCTCTCCCCTGGCCTGGAGCCTTTTACAATTGCCAGCAAAGCAGCCCTGCCCCGGCTGGCTCCTCTCACCCCATTTCTCTCTAGATCCACGAGACCATTGAGTCCATTAACCAGCTGAAGACGCAGCGAGATTTCATGCTGAGCTTCAGCAACAACCCGCAGGACTTCATTCAGGAATGGATCAAATCCCAGAGGAGGGACCTCAAGGTAAAGCTGGGCCCCTGGCGAGCCGAGCTGCTGCTGAGCAGGGGCTGGGGCGCTGATGCAGTGACAGCCCCCTGCAGCAGCCACACCTGCCCGGGGCCCACGCTGCACAGTGCAGTATCCAGCCCAGCAACCACGGAGCGTCTCCCCTCCGGGGCGGGCCCTGCCCTGCGGGATGTGTGATGGGGCTGGCAGGGGCGGGGTGTCAGGGAAGCCTGCCGAGGGCCCTGGGATGGCAGCAGCTACCCGTGAGCCCAGCAGCCTGCATCCCACTGACCATTCCCTCCTCGGGGGGATAGCTCAGTGGTTTGAGCATTGGCCTGCTAAACCCAGGGTTGTGAGTTCAATCCTTGAGGGGGCCATTTAGGGATCTGGGGCAAAAATTGGGGGTTGGTCCTGCTTTGAGCAGGGGGTTGGACTAGATGATCTCCTGAGGTCCCTTCCAACCCTGATATTCTATGATTCTATGTGGTGCTGCAGATCATAACGGATGTGATTGGGAACCCCGAGGAGGAGAGACGAGCCGACTTCTACCACCAGCCCTGGGCGCAGGAGGCTGCGGGGAGACACATCTTTGCCAAGGTGGGGATTCTGGCCGTGCTTTTCCCAGCATCCCTGCCCCAGCCACTGCCAGAGGGGTGGGCAGAGCCCCATGTTCCGTGGCCCGGTCACTCGGTGCCTTTTCCTGTGAGCACATGGTTCAAACTAGAACCTGCCCCACCCTGGAGCCGAGCCAGGTCTGGGATATCCGGCTGGGAACTGGGCGGTTTCTGAAGGATCACTGCTCACCCCTTTCCTGCACCTCAGCCCCTCCCCTAGAGCTCTGTCCCTGCCCTTCTCCTGCAGGCCAGCCAGGAGTGAACCTGACAAGACCCTGGTCAATCACTGCGTGGGCATGAACCTGAAACATGAAAGTGGGTTTCACTCTCAGCTGCCTAGGGCGGTGGCAGGTACTGGAGTCCTCCCCCGGAGGAAGGACTCAAGGGTGGAGAGCTATGGGAGGCCTAGAATAGGTAAGATCTGCCCCACGGCATGCTGTGGGAATGGACTGAAGCCAGAGCAGCGAGAATGGGGGGGCTTCGGGCATCAGGTCTGCTGTCTCAAATCCTGAGCAGAGTTAGGGAACGTACCGCCCCCTTCCCAGCACCGGGGCCTCGGCTTGGTGCTGTGAGGTTCTCGAGTGGCGGCTGAGCTCAGGTTCCTGCTTCCATGCCAGTGAGACACTCAGGAGTGGGGAACGCCCCAGAGGGGCAAGAGAGTCTGTGACCATCCAACGCTCCCCCAAGCCAGCCCTGCCTTTCTCCCCGTCTCACCTCCTGCCTCTTGTGCCTTTCAGGTTCAGCAGCGCAGACAGGAACTGGAACAAGTGCTTGGGATTCGCCTCACCTAACGGCCTGGGCACGGCTCGGGGGCTTTGCTCTCCTCTAGGCCCCGAGCTGGTACCTCTTACTGGAATCAAAGACAGCACTTGTGCCTGGGGGGCTCTGAGCCACTAGTGTCCCCAGAGGCTCTTCTGGGTCAGGGAGCTCTAGCCAAAGGCACGGGGTGACCTGTGCATCCTCTGCCCTTTCTTCAGCCCGGCCCCTTTATTGCATTACAGGCCTAGCTTGCTGCCTTCGCCTCTCCCCCTAGTGTTCAGAGCTCCCCCCCGCCGGGAACCAGAGCTTTCCCCTCCCCTCCCCGCCTGGCCCAGAGCCTTGGTGGAGTCGCTGGCCACAGGGTACGAGCCCTCCCTGAGCTGGAGCCAAGGGGCCACCTAGGCACTTCTTCATACCGAGAGACGTGGCCAGAGCATCACAACCACCCCTGGGCTCCTGAGCTTCAGCACTGGGGGGCCAAGGGCTTCGCCTGCGCGGGGAGGGCTGGCGGTTGCTGCCACTTTCGAAACCAAAGCTTTGTCCATTCCAAAGGCCGGCCGGCGTTTTGCACTAGCTCTTTGTGTGAGCAGGGTTTAGAAGGAAGCCTTTTGTACAGTGGGTTTGTATTTGATGACTAGAGGCGGTTTCTCACGCGTCCTGCACTCGCCTAAACCTATGCAATGGAGTCACTTTGCTCCTGGGCAACTGAGCTTAGGCTGCGTCTGACAATCAGCTGAATGTTCCAGCCTCCCTCTTCTGTCCCCTACAGCAGCTTGGGGGGTGGGGGCTGCACACAGCTCCTGGCTTCTCCACTCGTGTCTAGTCCTGTTACAGCAAAGGTGACACCATGAGCTGGGCTCTTCCATGTGCCTTAACCCCAGCCCCAGCTGTCCCAGTAGGAGGGACCAGGGCAGTTACCATGAGGCAGGCAGGAGAGGGGGGGTGTTTACAGAGTGAGGCTGCGGCCGCCTGCTCTTGCTGTTGTAACCATTTTGTCTGGGTTGGATATTTTCTAATAAAAACATTTAGCAGCAGCTTGCTCCAGTGTCTCCTTCCTCAGCGCCTGCCCTGCCCCAAGGGTAACTAGAGGGGGGAGGAGAGCCACCCTCTGGTTCCTGGAGGGGAGGGGGACCTGGCTGCAGCCAGGCGCTCAAAGGCCGAGGGAGTAAGTGTCAATACGTCCCTCCTTCCATGGGCACATCCCTGCTGTGTAAGCAGCCAAAGTCCAGATCCTGCCCCTCAGGGATGGGAGGAGCTTCTCTCCCCACAGAGCAGATGGCACCAAGCCATGGCTGCTCGCTGCGTGCCCTGTGCCACCTGGAAACTCACTGTGTAGCCTGCTGGCTGCTCAGCCCCATCACACTGCCAGGGGCTGGGCTTTTCTAGGGCTGTGAACTAACCTGGGGGGGGGGAGTGAGTGTTCCTAGCAGGAGCAGAGGCAGCTCTCCCCTGTTACTATCCCTCCCCCAAACAGCCAGAGTCTGGGGGAGTAACTCAGCCAGCACAGAGCTTTATTGAAGAAAAGATGAGGGGGCCAGTACCCAGCAGCACACGGGGGTCAGGCCCCCAGTTACTTCCAGAGCTTCTTGATAGACATGTTCTTCTCACTGTCCTTCTGCATCACCTGGGGTGGGGAGAAGGGAAGGGTTAGGCCCTGCTTCCAGCCCTCAGACACTGTCTTGATCCCCAAGGCAGGAACCAGGCTGGGCCCTGCCTGGCAAGGATCCTTCCTGGTGCCCCCTCCGGGCAGGACCCAGCGCTCCAGCTTAGGGCACCATAGCGCTGCACTGTCTAGGCCGCAGCCCCCTTGGCATTCACAGCAGCAGTAGAAGCCCATCCCCCAAAGTGCACAGCAGCCGAGACTCGGGGAAGGAAACAGCTCGTGGGGAGCTGGGAAGCAGGTTGCCCCAGCCCGGCTGCAGGGGCCAGGCCACCCCCCTAGAGCAGCAGGGTCTCCGTGCAGATCTCTTCCTGAGCAGCCAGCAAGGGACCTGGGAGCCCAGGGTCTGCCAGAGGGAGCAGACGGACGCTCCCAGCACCCGGGCCCAACGCTGCAGAGCCAGGGCAGGTGGCAGGAGAGTTTCAGATTTTACCACTTGAGTCGTGCTGGAACCTGTGGAGTTCACGGCCAAAGGGAATTGGGGTGAAAGTCCCTCCCGGGGTTTTATTGTGGGCCCTTGTTTTGGCAGCATGGGGACGGGCGCATGAGCAGCCCATCTCTCTCTCCACCCCCCTTTCAGGGAGAACAGGGCTGGGCTCTGGCAGTCCCTCCAGCTCTGAATGGCCCTGGCCTTCAGTCCATGGGGGGAGGAGCTGACTGGGCTCAGCCATTTCTAGCTGGACTGGGGGCACGGTTGAGACCCCCACCTCTGAAGGAACAGAAGAGCCTGCAATTGGTCCCTTAAAGCAACTGGCGCACTGAAGCCACCTCCCCCCGCTGGGGCAGCGCGAGGGGGATTTTACCTTGGCTACGGCCATTTCAAAATCTTCCTGTGTAACATGCACCCTCCTCTCCCTCAGGGCGTACATGCCGGCTTCCGTGCACACCCCCTGCAAGGGCACAAGAGCAAGGAAGAACAGTCACTCCCCTTTCTGCACAGCCTCCTCCCGACACACCCACCCAGCCACACACTCACGCGGGGAGAGCAGTTCCCCAGCGTGTGATGGAGGAGTCCTGTACGTCTCCTGGCGATCTGCCGGCTGCACCCACTCCACCCCTCCAGGGGAACGCAGAGTGCGCAGCACAGTCTGAAAGGGCCCCAGCAACGAGCAAGGCAAGGCTGGCACGTGACCGCTCAATGGAAGCCTGTCCTGGCTCAAAGCACGTTCCTGAGGGAGCGGCTGCTCCGTCCCACTGGCTGCCCCTGCGGAGCTCCAGGCCCAGCTCCTCACCTTCACCTCGGCCCCAGACGCTCCTGGCATCAGCTCCGCAATTTTACGCAGATTTATCCCCCGCGTCAGGTTCATTTTCCGAGAGTGGATCTTGAGAATGTCCAGGCGAGCCTGCGGGGAGAGAGAGCCAGGAGGGGGTCAGGCAGGGGACGGACCGGCCAGCACAGGGAGGGAGAACTTCTGTGGGGCCAGGCTGGGACTCAGACCCTTTCAGTGCCATGACACTACAGAAGGGGGGAGGGATAGCTCAGTGGTTTGAGCATTGGCCCCCTAAACCCAGGGTTGTGAGTTCAATCCTTGAGGGGGCCATTTAGGGATCGGGGGCAAAAATCTGTACTTGGCCCTGCTAGTGAAGGCAGGGGACTGGACTCGACCTTTCAAGGTCCTTCCAGCTCTATGAGACAGACATATCTCATTCATTATATATATAAGCAGAGTTCACCCCTTGGCCCTGGCCAGTAGGCGGATGCCTGCTGGGGATGGGGAGATGCCCTGCTGTGAAGTAGCACTGGGAACACAGAGAATGCGCACCCGGGGGAACGCCCCATTACCTCTTCATTTGGAGGAGGGAACTCTATCTTCCGGTCAATGCGGCCTGGGCGCAGCAGAGCAGAGTCCAGGATGTCTATCCGGTTAGTGGCCATGATCACCTGCAAGGGAGGAGGCTGTCACTGTGCAAAGGAGCCGGGGCTTTATCCCGCAGTGAGGGGCAAGCGCCCACCCCCAGGGCTCAGCCAAGCCATTGCCTGTGACCCTGCCAAGTCACCTGGCTTCAGCTCCCAGCTGGGAAACGGGGCAGCCGACTCCCCTCCTACCCTGAACATATGGGAGCCGCCCCCTTGCACTGGGGCAGGGGTGCCGGCCTAGCCCCGTGGGGCCAAGAAGTGTCCCGGAGGCCTAGGTCACGCTAGGCTCTACCCACCTTAATGTTCTTGGTGGCCTCGAAGCCGTCGAGCTGGTTGAGGAGCTCCAGCATGGTGCGCTGCACCTCGCTGTCCCCCCCGGAGCCGCCCTCCAGGCGCGAGGAGCCGATGGAGTCGATCTCGTCCATGAAGATAATGGAGGGAGCGTGTTCCCTGGCCATCACAAAGAGCTCCCGCACCATGCGAGCGCCTGCGGGCAAAGCAGAGGGGCCCTGAACGCCCTGCCCTAGGACGGCACGCGGCTCACCACAGCTCTGCAGCCACAGGGCTGAGCCACGGCAGGGATGGAGCGCCCCGGGGCTGAACAGCTCCGGGGCTGGGACCATGGCGCCCCCGAGGGCAGGAGCCTGGTCACAGGCCTACCCAGAGGAGCTCTCCTCTGCAGCACTGGGAACAGGGAGACCAGGCCCTGGCCCTCTGGACTTGGCTCCTGTGGGCCCGGGTGAGAGGCATTCAGCGCAGGGCTTGGCTGCGGGCCATGCGAACAGGACTGATTTACACTTGTGTAACAAGTGAGCCTGTAAAGTGACTGTACCAGCCCTGAAACTAGTCTCTTTTTCCTCCTTTTCATAGAATCTCCGGGGTGGAAGGGACCTTAGGAGGTCATCTAGTCCAACCCCCTGCTCAAAGCAGAACCAATCCCCAATTTTTGCCCCAGATCCCTAAATGGCCCCCTCAAGGATTGAACTCACAACCCTGGGTTTAGCAGGCCAATGCTCAAACCACTGGGCTATCCCTCCCCCCTACTGTCCCCCTTTTCCTACTGTTTGACTAAGTACGTTAGAATTGACACCTGTTTCCATAGTCAGACGTTTCTTCCAGACTCTTGTAACCAGAGGCCATTAAATGTATAAAACAAGCACCTGATCGCCCTCTAAGAGTTTTGTGGAACGTGACGATTTGTGTTGCCTGAAATCAGGGCTGATTTAAACCACCAATTTGATTCATGGTTTAAATCAGTAACCAGGAAACCCTGATTTAAATCACTGATTGCAATCTTGGTTTGCATTTGTCCTGTACTGTAGCTATTTTCCTGCACCCAGGCTCATGCTCATTGGCTGGTGTAACCATTACTCTATGTTGCCTGGCCAACCAATACCGCCTTTCCTCTGCGTTTCTGCTAGCCAGGCCAACACACGAGCGGCAAAGGATTCGGTTATTTACTAGCTAATTCCTTGACTCGGGATTGGCATCAAGCTGCATTTGGCTGGAAACTGGATTTTGATTCCACACACAAAACCAGCATTTTAAACCTGTTTCAGTTCAATAAAACTAACTCAGATGCGCTGGAAAAAACGTTCAGGTTGTCAAATGTGTTTTGCATTTAAAACAGCTGGATTTATTACACAAACGAAGCATTCAGTGTAATGGGTGAACTGAGAGATACCTACGGCTTTCGGAAATCCCACTCGGCACTTCCCTGCATCTTTAGGTGCCTGAACCCCTTTGGAAATCTGGCCCCACCTCCTTCAAGGTTTTAGTTAGCAGCGCTCATCCTCCCCCACCTGCCTGTTATTCACAGACGGGAAGAGGGAAACAAGCTTCCAACTGCTTTCTCAACTTGGAATGAGCTAGTCAAAATGAAGGATTCTCTGCACCTGTTAATCATCTGAACCCCAAAAGCCTCTCTGCTCCCCCAGACACTGGAGATACCGACACTTGGAAAGATGTAAATAAGCAGCCTTCGCTCCATTGTAAGGACCTTTTGAAAGCTCATGGGATGCACCATATTGGTTATGTAAATGTTAATCGTTACACTCCTAGGCCTGACCACCGGCCAGATTACTTTCAACTCGAATTTCATAATTTCATGTTCTTTTTAAAGAGAAAAATGTATTTAATGCAGCACCTAAGCAGATTTTTTGTAACCATTGATTTTCATCCCCCCGACCCCAGCTCTTCAGAGCAGGAACATGGGCCCCACAGCCCCAGCTGTGAGGGGGCCCCCTGTGACCTGCCACCAGGGCTTCGCAGAGGGACAGCTTAGGGATGGGGGGTGTTGAACTCACGTCCCTCCATCCTACCTTCTCCCCCCCCACCCATTCCCACAGCCACACTCACCCTCGCCAATAAACTTCTGCACCAGCTCAGAGCCCGAGACGCGGATGAAGGTGCAGTCAGTGTGATGAGCCACGGCCCTGGCGAGCAGGGTCTTCCCGGTGCCGGGGGGTCCGTACAGCAGCACCCCCTGCAAAGGCCAGGGCAGCGTCATTAGCCGAGGGCGCTCAGTGCAGGAGCTGCACTGACGTGGGCATTGGGTGCCACCTAGCGGGCAATTTACTCATCAACCCCATCCAGGTCCCAGCAGGATAGGAGGCCTGAACCATCTGTCCAGGGCCACGCGCCCTGGGTGCAGCAGGGCGTGGAACGCAGCTGCCAGAGCCATGCCCGGTGCCGTCGGATGAGGGGAGCCTGGCTTGGGGGGGGAAACGGACCAGGCCTGCAGCGCCCTCAGGGATTCGCGCCACGGGGACGCAGTTCACTGCGGCGCTGCTCAAGTTTGCCTCATCCGGCACGGGCAGCAGGGGGCGCTGTGCTAACCCCCAGGGTGGGACAAGGGAGCTGCTGCATTCCCTGAGGATCACCCCCTCCTCCACATGGGCGAGGAGCAGCTGTCCCCCGAGAAGGGCTGAGGCAGGAGGAGACTCGCACCCACTCGTGGCCTTGGCCTGGCCGCCAGCGCGGAGCTGCCAGCAGGGAGCTTCCCACTGGGAGCATGTAGCCCCTTCGAGCAGCCATCCCTCCCCGCAGCGAGCACGGGGGTGCACAGGGACCGAGGGCCGGGCCTCTCCTTTGGCAGGCACTGGGATCCCACCCACGCAGTGACTGGTACGTGAGTGGTTCCCTGCTCCCTCCGCCCGCACGGCCAGAGAACTGGAGCAAGTGGCAGGGGAGAGTGGGAGCTCCGTCCTCCCCATTACTGGGAGCTGGTAATGAATCTCCTTCCCCTCCGGCTCCATGGGTGGCGGGAACCATTCAGGGAAGGCCGAGGGCTCCCTTCTCCCTGCCAGCCTAGCCCAGAAGCCCGGCAGGGCACGTGTGCGGAGCACCAGCACCCAGCAGTGCAGGGCTGTTTTCTGCTCAGTTCTGAGCAGCAGATCTGGGCTGGCCGAGCGCCCTCCCCATGGCGGGCGGCAGGGCACCGGCGGCTGAGCACGCTGGCCACATGCTGGGAGTCCTGCCCCGGAGAGCGCTTGCCTTGGGCTGGGCAATCCCCAGGGCCTCAAAGAGCTCCGGGTGTTTGACGGGCAGCTCGATCACTTCCTTGATCTCCTTGATCTGCTTGTCCAAGCCGCCAATCATCTCGTAGGTGGAGTCCGGGACCTTCTCCACCATCATCAGGGACACCAGCGGGTCCACTTTGTTGGGCAGGATCTTGTGGAGCGTGTAGCTGTCGTTCCTCAGCGCCACGCGGCAGTTCGGGGTCACCTTTGGAGACAGACGGGCAGGAACTCACCGCGCGGCCCCCACTCACCTTCAGCACCAGCTGGTGGGAGCTGCCTGCTGGGCACCTGCCGCACTCGCAGCGCCCCGGCCTGGGCACCTCCCCAGCAAGAGCTGGGACTCGGGGCAGCTGCTGGGGCAGGGGCGTGGCCCACGGAACCCCCCGGGCTGGGCAGCAGGGAACATCACCCTCTGCTGCCCTCGGCAGGCTGGGGAAGACGGGCAAAAGGGGCGGCAGCTGCTGCCAAGCCACCTCCCCCTGCGCCCAGCACGGGGCGTGCTGCTCCGCGGGTGGGGTCCCCGAGGGGCCTGGTACTCACATCATTGATGTCGATGTTTTTATCAACATCCACCACAAACTTCCCTTCTGGGTGAACCTGGAACACAGAGAGCAGAGACCTGTGGGGTGGGGCAGCACACGCAGCTCTCCCCAGCGCGCGCGCACAGACCTCCCCCCGCCCCGCCCCAGCAGGCGTGCACAGCCCCCCCCCATCCCCAGCAGGTGTGCACAGGTCTCCCCACTCATCCCCAGCAGGTGTGCACAGCCCCCCCCCGCCCCAGCAGGCATGCACAGCCTCCCCCCCCGCCCCAGCAGGCGTGCACAGGCCCCCCCACTCATCCCCAGCAGGCATGCACAGCCCCACAAACCTCCCAGCAGAGCAGGAGAGCCAGGGCCCTGAGGCAGATCCCACAGGGGCCAGGACTCTGCGGGTCGCTCAGTAACTGGCCCCCACACAGGTGGGTCTCGCTGCACAAGCAGAGTCTAAGCAGTCACCCTGAATGGGCCCCTAGTGACCCCCTGGCGGCCTCCTGGGCCCAGCCCTGCTTCGTTTTGAACACTGAGGGCCAGGCACATAGTCCTGCAAGGCACAGCCTGTCCAGGGAGCTCCCCAGGTGTCCGGGGGGCGGGAGGGGAGAAGAAGAGCCCAGCAAGGTCCCCAGGGGCTTGGGGAGAGAGGGGGAGGGCCTGCTCCTGATGAAGCTTTTTCTAATATCCCGTCTGGGCCTCCTGCTCCTGGGAGACGGTTCCACGGCCCAGCGGAACCAACGTCTCCGCAGAGCCAGCCCGTCCTGCCGGGTTACATCTCGAACGACTCTCCTCCCACCAGGCCTAGCACCCCCTTTCCCCCGGGGCCACACGGTGTGCTGTGTGCTGGCAGCGTTCACCCCCACCTGCTCCAGGGCAGTCCCCTGGGGCGCACGGCTGGGGCTCCCGGGGTTTCTGTCCCCAGGCTCAGCTGGGGAGTGAGCCCACCAGCAGCCTGGGAAGGCCAGAGAGCCATGGTCCCCGGTCAGGGAGCAGAGCAGCGCTGCCCTGAGCTCACGAGCCTGGCCAGCCTCCCACGCAGCGGCACCGAGGCCCTGGGAAGCAGCGCCCAGCTCCGTACCTTGACAAGCACCTTCTTCTTGTCCATGGCCCTCACCACCTCGCCCACGTAGGAGCCCTGCTCCTGCAGCAGCTGCAGCTCCTCTCGCAGCAGGCGCACTGCAGCGCAACAAGGAGACGTCAGCCACAGCCCTGCCGCCCACAGCTGCTCCGAGGGCCCCCGCTCAGGGCCCCAGCACAAAGGGCACTTCCAGGGCAGGGTTAGCCAGCCACTGCCAGTAACTCAAAGGGGGCACACGCTGCTAACTCCCCACATGCCCCAGCCCAGCCCCCTGGGGACACAGCACCTATGCTCGGAGGTCAGCGCCGGCTTCCTTCTCAGCCGGGGGGTCACAGCCAGCAGCCCGCCTTTGTATCCCCGGGAGAGCAGGGGGCCCGGCTTTCCCGCTGGGGTGGAAATGAAGAGGCAGCGACCACCGGGAACCCAAGAGATCACCCAGCTGGTGAGATTTGCCTCCCTCCCTGGAAGCACATCCAACCCTCCCTGCAGGAGGCTGCTCTCATGGTACGCCCACCCCTCGTATCCCACCCACCTGGCCGACAGCCTGGGGAGGGGACGTCACTTTCTTGTTCTCAAGCACCAATTCGGGGGGGGGGGGGGCAGGCGGACGAGGCCGGCGGGAGCCGAGCGCGGGGGGCAGGCGGACGAGGCCGGCGGGAGCCGAGCGCGGGGGGCAGGCGGACGAGGCCGGCGGGAGCCGAGCGCGGGGGGCAGGCGGACGAGGCCGGCGGGAGCCGAGCGCGGGGGGCAGGCGGACGAGGCCGGCGGGAGCCGAGCGCGGGGGGCAGGCGGACGAGGCCGGCGGGAGCCGAGCGCGGGGGGCAGGCGGACGAGGCCGGCGGGAGCCGAGCGCGGGGGGCAGGCGGACGAGGCCGGCGGGAGCCGAGCGCGGGGGGCAGGCGGACGAGGCCGGCGGGAGCCGAGCGCGGGGGGCAGGCGGACGAGGCCGGCGGGAGCCGAGCGCGGGGGGCAGGCGGACGAGGCCGGCGGGAGCCGAGCGCGGGGGGCAGGCGGACGAGGCCGGCGGGAGCCGAGCGCGGGGGGCAGGCGGACGAGGCCGGCGGGAGCCGAGCGCGGGGGGCAGGCGGACGAGGCCGGCGGGAGCCGAGCGCGGGGGGCAGGCGGACGAGGCCGGCGGGAGCCGAGCGCGGGGGGCAGGCGGACGAGGCCGGCGGGAGCCGAGCGCGGGGGGCAGGCGGACGAGGCCGGCGGGAGCCGAGCGCGGGGGGCAGGCGGACGAGGCCGGCGGGAGCCGAGCGCGGGGGGCAGGCGGACGAGGCCGGCGGGAGCCGAGCGCGGGGGGCAGGCGGACGAGGCCGGCGGGAGCCGAGCGCGGGGGGCAGGCGGACGAGGCCGGCGGGAGCCGAGCGCGGGGGGCAGGCGGACGAGGCCGGCGGGAGCCGAGCGCGGGGGGCAGGCGGACGAGGCCGGCGGGAGCCGAGCGCGGGGGGCAGGCGGACGAGGCCGGCGGGAGCCGAGCGCGGGGGGCAGGCGGACGAGGCCGGCGGGAGCCGAGCGCGGGGGGCAGGCGGACGAGGCCGGCGGGAGCCGAGCGCGGGGGGCAGGCGGACGAGGCCGGCGGGAGCCGAGCGCGGGGGGCAGGCGGACGAGGCCGGCGGGAGCCGAGCGCGGGGGGCAGGCGGACGAGGCCGGCGGGAGCCGAGCGCGGGGGGCAGGCGGACGAGGCCGGCGGGAGCCGAGCGCGGGGGGCAGGCGGACGAGGCCGGCGGGAGCCGAGCGCGGGGGGCAGGCGGACGAGGCCGGCGGGAGCCGAGCGCGGGGGGCAGGCGGACGAGGCCGGCGGGAGCCGAGCGCGGGGGCAGGCGGACGAGGCCGGCGGGAGCCGAGCGCGGGGGCAGGCGGACGAGGCCGGCGGGAGCCGAGCGCGGGGGCAGGCGGACGAGGCCGGCGGGAGCCGAGCGCGGGGGCAGGCGGACGAGGCCGGCGGGAGCCGAGCGCGGGGGAGGCAGACGAGGTGTGGGAGGCCGGCGGGAGCCCTACCTTTGGCGTTCAGCTCGTTCCTCTGTGCTTGTAGGCGGCGGAGATTCTGGCTCTTCTCATTCACAGTGAGCTTTGGGGAGAGAGGGAGAAGGGATGAGCCCACACGAGCCCGGGTCCCCCCTGCACAACCGCCCCCACCACAGCACCTCAGCTCAGGGTCGACTTGCTCCTGCACACAGGCTAAGCGCCCGTCTAGCAGCTGGGAAGTGCCTGTGCGTCTCCGGTCGGCAATGCGCTGGCTCCTCCCTGGGGAGCGCTTGGCCATCGGTCCCACCTCACACCCGTCTAGAGCAGCCCTGGCACCGAGTCCCCCCCAGCGTGAACCGCTCGGGAAAGCAGCCCGGCACTGGAAGCGGAGGGGACCCAGCTCTTACCATGTGGTCTGCACCCAAACCCAGGCTAACGGCCTCCCCTCTCCGTCAGGAACAAGGAACGTTTCTCCTTTGAAGGGATTTGCTGGTCACTTTGTCCCTGTACCACCACTTTGTATCACCACCAACCCCAACACCCTGAACAAGGGGCCTCTGCCTAGGCAAACTGCTGCTGCGGCTGCGCCCCCCCCTCCCCCCATACCATTATTGGGCGCTCGCTGCTCTGAGGAACAAGGGTCAAAACGGCCCTTTCTTGACCTGAAGACCGACCAGCCTTTGCAGAGTGAGGCCAGCTGGCTCTGGAGACACCTGCCACTGACGGACGCCGCCCTAGGAAGGCCCCACATCTGCCTGCTAGTTCCTGGGTCCCAACCTGCAGCTCCCGCTGGGAGCCCGCTGAGGCCCCAGCCCCACTGACAAGATGCTGTCACAGAGCACGGACTGGAATCGCTTAGGAGAGGCTGCTGGTTCCCTGAAAAGCCCTCTGAGAAAAACTGCCCAGCAGAGATGGTGGTACCCCTGCCGCAAACCAGAACGCACATCCTCAGCACTGTCAGACCAGTTCCCCTCCAGCCACCCCCTTGGTAGAAATGGTGCCCCAGCCCAGACCCCAACTCCCTGTGGCCAGAGAGCTCCCACCATGCAGCTCACCTGCAGCTCCTCGATCTTGGACAGGTAGTACTGGCGGAGACCTGTCCCCCCTTTGCCTTCATCCATCTCCATCTGCAGAGAGAGCACAGGTCAGGACGTGTCCATCGGCGCGAGGGGAGGTGCTGCTCGTTCTCCAGAGGAGCAGAGGCTGGGTGGCGACAGGGGGACCCATCCAAGAAGGGCGCAGTCCACAGGCCTGGCAGAACAGCCCCCTGTGCTGGCTGCCAGCTATAAACCAACCCAGCGCCTCTGCCCCGCACTGAGCCACTGCCCGGCGGGGAGCATCCGAACAGCGCTGCAGAGACAGCTTCCGGCCCGGGCAGGTTCAACCCGCTCCACAGGCCCCTTCCGCACAGAAAGGGTCGGAGGCCGCCCCAGAGTAACTAACATCTGCAGCCACCAGCACTGAACCAGGCTCCAAGGAGACCCAGCTCCACAAGGCTGGTGCAGGCCGGGCTCTGGTCGCTTCCGTGGAGCCCCCCGAACTTCAGGGGACCCGGCTGCTCCGATCCGGGACAGGAGCCGGTGGGTGTGAGAACCTCTGTGGCCAGCCCTGGGGCCACCGCCTGGGGAGCATCCCTGGCAGCAGGCTCTGAGATCCAGGGCAGCCCACCCAGGGGGGCTGGGCCCCACTGGCGAGGGAGGAGCATCTGCAACAAACCCCGCCCCCATCCCTCCTCTTCCTCCCTCGCCCACGACTCCCCTCCCCCTGCCGCCCCATCCCTCCTCCTTCCCCCACCCCCATCCCTCCTCTTCCTCCCTCGCCCACGACTCCCCTCCTCCTGCCGCCCCATCCCTCCTCCTTCCCCCCGCCCCCATCCCATCCCTCCTCTTCCTCCCTCGCCCATGACTCCCCTCCCCCTGCCACCCCATCCCTCCTCTTCCTCCCTCACCCACGACTCCCCTCCCCCTGCCACCCCATCCCTCCTCCTTCCCCCCGCCCCCATCCCATCCCTCCTCTTCCTCCCTCGCCCACGACTCCCCTCCCCCTGCCACCCCATCCCTCCTCCTTCCCCCCGCCCCCATCCCATCCCTCCTCTTCCTCCCTCGCCCACGACTCCCCTCCCCCTGCCACCCCATCCCTCCTCCTTCCCCCCGCCCCCATCCCATCCCTCCTCTTCCTCCCTCGCCCACGACTCCCCTCCCCCTGCCGCCCCATCCCTCCTCCTTCCCCCCGCCCCCATCCCTCCCCCTGCCGCCCCATCCCTCCTCTTCCTCCCATCCCACCTCCGCGTCCCGGATCCCCCATCCCCCTTCCTCAGCCTTCTCCCCCCCCCCCAATCCCTCGCCCCCGACTCCCCTCCCCCGTCCCGGATCCCCCCTCCCCCTTCTAACTCCTCCCCCGGCCTGACTCAGCAGAACCCGGCCCCAGCACCACGGAGCCGCCCCGAGGGTCGGACGAGCCCCCACAGCCCGCTCGGCTCGGCTCGGCCGCTCCCTCAGCCCCTGCCCGCTCCCTCCCCCGGGGGTCTCTGACCTGCTCCGGCCCGTCCACCGCCATCTTCTCCGCCGGCATCTGAGCGCTGTGACCGGGTCAGGGAACTGACGCGCACTGCGCAGGCGTAGATAGACAAGCGGAGCTATCTGCCCACATCCAAGATGGCCGCACGCGCAGGAAGAGCGCATCCGTCATTTCCTTTCCCTGACTCTATGAACGCGCAAAACACCCGTCACGCTTCCAAGCTCAAATGACCACACCTAAGATGGCCGCCCCCACCGGTCCTTAGCCGCCATCTTAGTAAGGTCTCTCCAGTAACCGTCGGGCTTGTAGGGCGAAGGGAAACCCCCTGATGAGAATGTTCCCCTAAATCCCCCTGGGCGTCGTGCTCCCCTGCCGGCCCGGCTCCGCCGGGCGCCCTCAGCGCCTGGGCTGCCTCAACGCCTGGACGCCACTCACAAGATGGCGGCAGCGTCGTGACGGAAACGGAAGTGAGGGCGCGCGCGGGGCAGTGTGGGAAGTAGCTTGGCGCGTGCACCTGGAGCTGCACGCACCACGAGCCGGGACGGGGCCGTGGTGAGTCGGGGGTGCGGTGCCCGGTTCCGATCCGGCCGCAGGGTGGGCGGGACCTTTTCTCCGGCGTAGGGCAGGGTCCCCCGGGGTGAGTGGGGGGATTTGCGGGGGGTGCAGGGACTCGGGGGGAGTGGGGGGATTTGCGGGGGGTGCAGGGACTCGGGGGGAGTGGGGGGATTTGCGGGGGGTGCAGGGACTCGGGGGGAGTGGGGGGATTTGCGGGGGGTGCAGGGACTCGGGGGGAGTGGGGGGATTTGCGGGGGGTGCAGGGACTCGGGGGGGGAGTGGGGGGATTTGCGGGGGGTGCAGGGACTCGGGGGGGGAGTGGGGGGATTTGCGGGGGTGCAGGGACTCGGGGGGAGTGGGGGGATTTGCGGGGGGTGCAGGGACTCGGGGGGAGTGGGGGGATTTGCGGGGGGTGCAGGGACTCGAGGGGAGTGGGGGGATTTGCGGGAGGTGCAGGGACTCGAGGGGAGTGGGGGGATTTGCGGGGGGTGCAGGGACGGGGGGGGAGTGGGGGGATTTGCGGGGGGTGCAGGGACTCGAGGGGAGTGGGGGGATTTGCGGGGGGTGCAGGGACTCGGGGGGAGTGGGTGGTTGTGGGGGAGGGTGGGTCAATTTGGGGAATTTATTTCTTCCGAAGCTGCCAGCCCAGGGCGTTCACAGCTGGGTCCCTGGGTGCCTCGCCATGTGGTTGGCGCTGCCCCTCCCTGTGGGCGGTCCCTTGCACACCTCCCTGGGTGCTGACCTCTGGTCACCTGGCACCCCTGCGGTGCTAGGAGCCTGCGCTCATTTGACTGGGTTTCTGGGGTGCTGGGCTAGAGCCGGCAGGTGTGGATCTGGTCTCCCCACTGGCTGGGGGTCTGACAGGTCCTAGCCCCACTCAGCTGCTGCTCAGGGGGAGGCGGTGTGGGTGCTGGTTGCATTGGAGCTTGGGGTCACAGTGGTTGGGGGGGCCATATCTAGCCATGTAATAGAGAGCATTCTGCTAGCCTATAGATTTTTTCTTTTTGGGGAGGAGGGGCCTAAATGCATCTAGAGGCTTGTCCTAGTGTAGACAGGAGTGGGTCTGATACTTGGGGGCAGCATGGGGATGTGGGGCCTTGGATGGAGTTGTGAGGTTGATCTGTAACAGTCTGGCTTGTTGGGCAGCTGCAGACAATGGAATGGGAGGGGGGAGGGCCTCCCATCCCCCAGCCCAGTGTTGGGGTGAGTGATGTGTTTCCGGGGGTGCTCAGAGCCGATGAGGGGCAATTTGGACTCTGGGTTCAACCTGCTGCCGCTTCCCCTCTCTCCGCAGAAGGCGTGTGCACCGCTCCCTGTGACTGATCGTGGGAGAGTGAGCAGAGCCGACGGGCTCCTTCACCCCCCAGCATGGGCAAGAAGGGCAAAGTGGGGAAGAGCCGCCGGGACAAGTTCTACCGCCTGGCCAAGGAGACGGGTGAGCGGGTGCGAGGGTCTGTATGGGCGGAGTTCTGGGGGCGTCTCCCCCGGGACGTGACTCTGCCCCTCAGCGCCCACATCCCACGCCTGGCCCGACCTGGGCTGTTCTCCCCGCCATGGCTCCTTCTGTTTGTTTGCCCATTCCTGCCCTGCAGCGGCTGCTGGGGAGCTGGCAACGGGCACTGGGCCGGTCTCGTCCCCCCTCGCGGCTGCGGAGTGCGGAGCTGGGACTCGCCCAGACCCCCGGAAAGCTCTGACTCTCCCTCCCTTTAGGCTTTCGCTCCCGATCCTCCTTCAAGCTGATTCAGCTCAACCGGAAGTTCCAGTTCCTGCCGAAATCCCGCGCGCTCCTGGACTTGTGCGCAGCCCCCGGCGGCTGGTGAGTGACCGGAGACCCCAGGGGACCCTCCTGCCCGCCGGCCCTTGGAATGGGAGCTGGCAGGTACCTGGGGGCCCCTGGGTGACAGGAGGCAGGAATGGCCTGGCTTGGCGGAGCTCCAGCCTGCTCACTTACACCCTTGGGGAGGCCCAGAGCCCACGTGCAGCGAGGTCAGAGCTGGGTGCACTAGGGTGGTCCTGCAGCCCTGCCTGCTTCCTGGGCTCCGTCCCTGGCCAACGGACTGAGACTTGGGGCAGAGGAGCAATTGTGCGGCGGCCTCGGGAGCAGGACCTGACACTGTCCCACATCCCCTCCCCCCCTTGCTCCCTCTGGCTGGCGAACAGCCTTGTGACCATCACAGGCTGCTGCGGGGGGAGGGGGGGAGCATAATTTGCTGCACCTTTCAGGCTCCAGGGGGTGCCAGAGCTATCCTGCCCCAAACCCCGGGGGACTGTCCTGGGGCGGGTGGCTCCCAAGGGCAGGCAGTCGCTGGCGAGGGATCAGCGCCCAGCCCTGGAGCTGCTGTTGGTGCTTTGCCCACCCACGGGACCCTTGTGGGCTGAAGCCCAGAGAACGCTTCCTGCTCTGGCTCCCCCAGATGAGGTGTCTCCCCATGAAAGATGGGGGCAGAGCCCTCCAAGGTGACACATCTGTCTCCAGCCGAGGCAGCGTGGACTGGCCAGGGCTGCTGAGAGTCGGGAGCAGCTCCCAACGCTACCAGGCCCTCCAAGCTGGACCCCACCCCCCACTGTGCCCTCCGCCCGGCCCAGGCTGGTGCGGGGGTAACCCCAAACAGCCGTATCCGTGGGCTGCGTAGAGATTCGTCGAGGTGCCAGGCCCTGGGGTGATCGCGGAGCCCTGTGCTGTCTGGGTTTCTCCTCTGTCAGGTCTGGGGCTTGTCTCCTTTCCCGGGGTGGGGGGGTGTGTGGGTCATTATGGGGGGGCGAGGCAGGGAGCTGAGGCCTTACGCTGTCTCTGGCCCTCTCTTCTCTCCACAGGCTGCAGGTGGCCTCCAAGTTCATGCCGGTTTCCAGCCTCATTATTGGTGAGTGAGGGGAGCCTGGGTAGGGGGCACGACGGGATGCCTGGGGGGCTGGGCCCCGGCAGTCACTGAGGGGCTGGTTGGAAAGGGGACACTGTCCCTCCTGATGGCTGGGACGGGCGCCACCCCTCATGGGAGTTGGGGGCTGTTGAGAACGGGGCAGCCCCCCCGTTGGGGGAAGGGGTCCGGCAGATGCTGAGTGTCTCTCTCCCCTAGGGGTGGATTTGGTCCCCATTAAGCCCATCCCCAACGTGGTGACGCTGCAGGAGGACATCACCACAGAGAAGTGTCGCCAGGTAATTCCCGCCCCACAACGCCTGCTTCAGAGCATCTCCCCCGGCCCTGTTTCTCGGGGGCTGGGGGGGGGAATCATGTCTACTCACCCCCCAGAGGCCTCTCTGCGGTGGGATCCATGAGCCACCCACCACGGTTTCCCTTGGGGGGAGTGGGTAGGACCCTTGGGGGTGGCTAAGCCGCTCAGTGCTGGGACGCAGGTTCTGTAGGCTGGCGGGAGCGTTGGTCTTGGGGTACTGGTGGGGGGGGGAGGGGCGGCAGGCTCGCTATGTGCCCTCGCCCCCCTCCCCCCTCTGCTGTAGGGAATGAGTGGGGGACTGTCCTGGTAGGGAGAGTGTCCCAGGCTCACCCCCTGCCTTGCCCCCCAGGCCGTGCGCAAGGAGCTGCAGACGTGGAAGGTGGACGTGGTGCTGAATGACGGGGCCCCCAATGTGGGGGCCAGCTGGGTGCATGACGCGTACTCCCAAGGTACCTCCGTGGCAGCCCCGGTCCCTGTGATAGCCGAGGGTTCAGCTCCATCCCTCGCACCCTGGAGCTCCGGCGCAGTCCTGGGTCCCATCACCCCTTTCCCCCAGTGCAGGAGCAAAGGGCCCGGCCTAGTTACGAGGGATCGGGACCGACCGGCTGCAGCCTGGCACTGTCGGTCGTACGCTCCAGGGCGGAGAGCGGCAGGAGGCCTGGGCCCCGTAAGCCCCAGGGGAGGGAAAGGACCACGACCCTCGGCGCTGAGCGACTGTCTGTGGGGTTGTCTCCTCAGCGGGCCCAGGGCTGAGTCCGGCCTGGCCCCACCCCCTGCCCCATCCCTCCCCTCGGGTACCACAGTGACGGGCACCGTAGGAACCAGAATCAAGCTGGATCCCGCTCCCTAGCCACGCCCCGGCCTGCTGTGCTTGGAGCCACTGGGCGCGAAGGCTCAGTGGGGTTGCCTTTGGCGCTGACCCACCTCCATTCTCCACTCCAGCCAACCTGACGCTCATGGCCCTGAAGTTGGCCTGCGAATTCCTTTCCAAGGGCGGCTGGTTCATCACAAAAGTCTTCCGCTCCCGCGACTACCAGCCCCTCCTGTGGATCTTCCAGCAGTTGTTTCGTAAGGTGCAGGCCACCAAGCCACAGGCCTCCCGCAACGAGTCGGCCGAGATCTTCGTCGTCTGCCAGGGTGAGCTGGGGCCGGGGGTTGCTGGGTGGGAAGGGGGTGGGGGTCACTGGCTGACACCTCATTTTTTCCTTTTCCCTCTCCCAGGATATCTGTCCCCAGATAAAATTGACAGCAAATTCTTTGATCCCAAATTTGCCTTCAAGGAAGTTGAGATTCAGGCCAAATCTGTGAGCGAGCTGGTGACCAAAAAGAAGCCAAAGGTACAAGTGAGCAGTCCGGGGGGGCTTGGCTGTGAGAGGAGGCCCTTTGGGACAGGGAGAGCCGCCCCCAGGGATGAGGAGAGGGGTCCACAGCTTAGAGTGAGGCTGGGGGAGGCTGTGGCGCCTGGACCCTGCTGAGTGGAGCCTGCTGCTTACTCATCCCGTCTGGCTAGTAATATGTATACTTGGCGCTTCAAACGCGCTAATTTCCCAAAGCCGAAGAAAACTGAGTGAAATTGCCTGGGAGGAAAAATTTAGACAGGAAAATGAATGAAAATTGGGAGCCCCTTTAAAAGGGTGTATTACATGGCCAAAAAGCCATGATTCTACAGTCAAGAAAGAACTTTGCCTAAAATCTCATCCTGGTTCAGTGGTGAAGAGAAAGTGACAATTATACATTAAAAAGCAATATATAACACATGGAAAAAAGGAGAAATGCATAGCAGTGGGTATAAATTAGAAGTTATGAAGGGTAGAAAATTGATAAGGGAATCATGGAATCATAGAATTTCAGAGTTGGAAGGGACCTTAGGAGGTCATCTAGTCCTACCCCCTGCTCAAAGCAGGACCAATCCCCAATTTTTGCCCCAGATCCCTAAATGGCCCCCTCAAGGATTGAACTCACAACCCTGGGTTTAGCAGGCCAATGCTCAAACCACTGAGCTATCCCTCCCCCCCTAGAGAGATCAAGGTAAACTCCCTGGCTCTCAGAGTTAAGGACAATAAAAAGTTTAAGGATATTAGGAACAAAAGAAATGCTAGCAATGGTATAGGCCTGTTATGCTAGGTGGGGATGGTAAAGTTGTTAATATAGAAAAGGCAGGAAAGTTTTTAATAAATATTTGTGTGTTTGGCAAGAAGCAGGATTATGTTCTCGTATAACATGAGGATGGTGAAGTACTTTCTAGTTCATTAGTAACCAAGGTGGATGTTAAAAATCATCTACTAGGAACAAACATTTTTAAATTAGTAAGTCACTAGCATCCAGAAAGTCCTAAAAGAGCTCGCTGAGAGAATCTCTAGCCTACTGATGTTAATTAATGCCAATTAATGTGATGGGGGGGGGGATCTTGTCCAACAAACCTGATTTCATTCTATCAAAGGTACTTGTCTTAGTACTACACAACATTCTAACTAAAAACTCGGCACTGTGCAGTACCTGCAAAGCACGCAGTCAGTGGATTAAGACCTGGCAAACTGACACATCTCAAAAGGCCTGTGTCCGTACGGCGTCATCAAATGGGAGAGAGTCCAGTGGGGCTCTGCAGGGACTGGTGTGAGGCCTGACCTCATTCAACATTTTCATCAGTCGGGGAGAAATGGAGCAGGATGTGTTCCCTGGGCGGGCGATTGGCCATTGGAACAAACTGCCCAGGGAAGGGAGGGGTCCCCATCTCGGTGTCGTCAGCTCCAGGCTGGAGGCTTCTGGGAGGAGCTTTAGGCACTACAAGCCGTTGGGCTCCATATGGGTGTGAGAGGGGCGACTGGGCTAGGCTGGAGGTCAGACTAGCTGATCTAATGGCCCCCGCCGTGAATCTACGGCTCTGACCCCGTCCTGTCTCGCAGGCGGAGGGATACGCAGAAGGTGACACGACGCTCTATCACCGCTTCACGCTGATGGATTTCCTCAAGGCCCCCAACCCCGTGGATTTCCTCTCAAAGGCCAACGAGGTGAGTGCCCGGGGCCTGGCCGGCCCCCGTGGGAGCAGAGCAGGGAGGCCCACCGGCTGGGCCATGGGCACGTGTGCTGGGCTTGGCTCACACCTCTGCTGGATGCCTGCAGTGCACTTAGCAGCACCCAGGGGCTTGCTGGTGGGACCCACGGCCCTGGGCTTGGGGCAGGGGAAGGGTTGCGGGGGCTCAAGAGGGAGGCGGCTGCAGCCTTTCCCCTTTGGCTCCTGTGCAGATCACGCTGGGGGACAGCGAGCTGGAGCGGCACAGCGCCACCACCGAGGAGCTGCGCCAGTGCTGCCGGGACATCCGTGTGCTGGGCCGCAAGGAGCTCAGGTACGGGGCGGGGGCACACGGCCTGGGCTTGGGGAGTCCTGCCTTGCCTGGGGCGGCTGGTTCTAACTCGCTGCCTCTCCGCTCAGGGCCCTGCTGAACTGGAGGACGAAGCTCCGTCGCTTTATGGCCAGGAAGCTGAAGGAGCAGGCCAAGGAGCTGGACATCAGGTAGGAGGAGGAACGTGGCTTCCAACATCTGCAGCTGCCCCCTCCACGCACACCAGGGTGCTGTGACACTGGGAGCTCCGTAGCTAGTACCCCCCCACCTGGTGGCACTGGGGAGCCTGGCCCAGGGTTGGCTGGTGGGGCAGGGCTGGGCTGAGTGACTCCCTCTTTTGGCAGCTTGAGCTCCGGCGAGGAGGAGGAGGGCGGCGAGGAGGAGGCCGGGAAGATGTCGGGAGCAGCTGCGGATGGAGCTGCAGAGGAGGAGGAGATGGAGCTGAGGCTGGCGGAGCTGAAGGCAGAGGAAGTGGCTGAGCTGAAGAGGTGAGTGCTGCTCTCCCCAGGGGGCTGAGCAAGGGGATCTGGGCACCCAGGGGTGGGGGAAGCTCAGTGCTGTGAGCTCCTGCTATTTGCAGACATGTGATGGGCCCGTCCTCAGCTGCAGGGGGCTCTCCCTTGCCCCATGAGGGCACCCCGGTACCCCATGTGCCCTGAGTGCCCCCATGGCTCCTCTCCCCATAGACCTGTTTCCGGAAGCAGTTTCCTTTGGCCTCAGGACCGCTGCCCTTCCCAGGGGCCCCAGCCCTGCATGTGAGGGAAGCAGAGGCCCTGAGTGGAGTGACTTGCCCAAGCTCCCATGGTCTGCAACAGAGCTGGGAATAGAACCCAGGAGTCCTGCCAGCCAGGACTGCTCTGACACCCCCCGTGAGATCCGGCTCCATGTGTCCCCAGCTGGAGCTCATTGCCTGGTGGCAGCCTCTCGGGGTGCCCAATGCTCTGCCCCAGCGGTCAGGGAGGTACCTTGACGGGTGCCCTCAGGGCTGGGGGGAGGTGCCCCTTCCCCCATGATTGCGCAGCATGGCCCTGCAGCGGTAGAGAGCTGTGAGAGCTATGGACCCAGCCCCCCAGCACAGGGGTCTTCATCTGGGGGGGCAGTCGGACAGGTCCGCGGGGGAGCAGCCGGGCTCCCATCCCCACCACGGCAGCCATGGGGTGCTGGCTGCAGCGTGACGCCCTCCCCCGGCGGGGTCCCCCCCCCAGGAAGAAGAAGAAGATCCTGAAGGAGCAGCGGAAGCAGCGTGAGCGCATCGAGCTGAAGATGGACCTGCCCGGCGTCTCCATCGCGGACGAGGGCGAGACTGGCATGTTCTCCCTCAGAACCATCGGCAAGACCCGGGTGAGGCTGCGGGGGCGGCAGCTGGCTCCCCACCGGCGTGACGGCCAGTGTCTGCTCGGGGCAGAGCCGGGGGCTTGGTGGGTGTGTGGGGAGGGGTTGGTGGGGCTACAGGGGAGTGAGCAGGGCTAGGAGAGTGGCGGGTGGGGGCCAGGCCAGGTGGGTGCTGGGCTGGGAGAGAGGCTGGCAAAGGGGGAACCGACGGGGGCGGAAGAGGAGGCAGGATGATTTGATTTCCATGGGGCCTGGCTCCTGACTCGCCCCCTGGTCCTCAGCTGCTGAACGAGGTGGCCAGGGGCGATATGGCGTCTGCTGACGCCTTCCTGGAGGCGCCGCACGAGGACGACGACATGGCCCTCTCGGAGCAGGGCGACGCGGACGACATGTCGCTGGCCAGCGACCTGGGCTCGGACGAGCTGGCCGACATCGAGGAGCGGCTGCAGGAAGCCAAGCGGGGGCTGGGCCCAAAGAGGTCAGAGCCGCCGTGGGGAGCGGGGGGCACTCACCCACCTACCCTGGGCCTGGAGGGTGGGTGAGGGATCCTGGCAGCTGCAGTAAACTCCCCCCGGTTGGAGCAGCTTGGCCATGAGTAGGGGACTACCAAATTCACGTCCATGAAAAACGCGTCCTGGACCAGGAACTCTGGTCTCCCTTGTAATGTCTGGTCTCTGCTCACATGGTCCAGCTCGGAAGGGAGGGGGGTGCCCGGTTCTCCCAGGTAGAGAGAGAGAGGGCTTCAGAGGAATCCTCCAGCTTTGAAAAGGGGGGCCTGCTCTCCACTTCCAGCCTGCAGCAAATGGCAGCCAGAGGGAAGAAGGCTGGAGGGCAATCGGCAGGAACAAACTTCTCCCAGAACAGCTTTACATTGAGGCCAAAATCCAGTGTGCGAGGGAGGCCGTCAGGGTCAGCATACACCTGCCCTATGATCTCACAGAGAAGAGAAGATGTCCACGGTCTCATCATAACGCTGCCCATTTAACATCTCCGGCGCCATCCAGTACGGGTTCCCCACCACAGTATAGCGCTTCTTCCTGTCGCTCTAAGCCGCCTTTCGCAGCCTGGGGCTCCCGACCCAGAAGGGGGTCGTGGCTTTGCCACTCCTACTTCTGCGCGGCCTTCGGAGCTGGGCGGCTGGAGAGCGGCGGCTGCTGGCCGGGAACCCAGCTCTGAAGGCAGCACCGCCGCCGGCAGCAGCCCGGAAGTGAGGGTGGCTTGGTATTGGGGGGGGGGAGGGGTGTCAGCATGGGCGTCACATGTTTATATTTGGCACTTTTAAATACGTCGTCATGCTTTGCTACAACACCGTGAAATGTAAGTATCGGAAACCGGGAGAGTCGAGCTTTTTAAACTGCTGTGACTGAAGTTGACGAAAATGATGTGAGTTTGGTAGGGCCGTGGCCATGCGGGTGCTGGGCAAACGACGGCCTCTCTACCCCGGGTTCCCAGTAGGGGGCGCTGTGACTGGCTACCGTGATAACCAGGTGGCCGTGCCTGGCTCTTAACCCTTGCAGCACCGCTGCGGTGGGAGGCTCTGCCCCATTTCCCAGGGGTTGTAGCCAGCTGGGCAGCTCTGCGACGTGCCGCGCCCCGGGGAGCCCTGTGCGAAGCAGCCCAGCTGCCCCCGCCGGGTCCCTGTCTGTGGCCCCAGGGCTGAGCGTGCCCGGCTGGCTGTGTTGCAGAGGGACCTTGCAGCAGCCGGCAGAGGAGGAGGGGGAGGAGAATCCCCTGCTGGTGCCCCTGGAGGAGAAGTCGGTGCTGGAGGAGAGGCAGACCAGCCTGTGGTTCGGGAAGGTGAGTGCCCCCGCTGGCCGGGAAGGGCCGGGCCAGGCCCCGGGGTGGGGGGTGTCCCAGCCCCCTGTGCAGCGACTTCAGCCTCACCTGGGCCCACCCACCCTCTGCTGGCTGGAGCTAGGTCTGAGCTGGCTCTGGCTTGTCGCCCTCTGAGCCGTGGTGCTAACGGCTGGCAGGAGACTCCTGAGCTCCCCCAGGGAGGCCTGGCTGGGGCTGGGCAGCCGCAGGGCTGGGGAGTTACAGGGGCCAGAGTCTCCCCACTTGGGCTGCAGGGACCCCCAAGGGCGGGGGAAGAGCGGGGAGCGCAGTGAGAGCAGCCCACGCACGGGGGCCTGCGTCCTTCCCCCAAACATCCACTCGCTCCCTCCTCCCGGCTCCCCACACGTCTCCCGCTGCTCTCCCACCCCCCCGCCAACTCCCTGCCACCCACGTCTCCCGCTGCCCCTCCCCCGCCAGCTCCCCACACGTCTCCCGCTGCTCTCCAACCCCCGCCAGCTCCCTGCCACCCACGTCTCCCGCTGCCCCTCCCCCGCCAGCTCCCTGCCACCCACGTCTCCCGCTGCCCCTCCCCCGCCAGTTCCCCACACGTCTCCCGCTGCCCCTCCCCCGCCAGCTCCCCACACGTCTCCCGCTGCCCCTCCCCCGCCAGCTCCCCACACGTCTCCCGCTGCTCTCCCAACCCCCGCCAACTCCCTGCCACCCACGTCTCCCGCTGCCCCTCCCCCGCCAACTCCCTGCCACCCACGTCTCCCGCTGCCCCTCCCCCGCCAGCTCCCCACACGTCTCCCGCTGCTCTCCCAACCCCGCCAGCTCCCCACATGTCTCCGGCTGCTCTCCCACCCCCCTGCCAACTCCCTGCCACCCACGTCTCCCGCTGCCCCTCCCCCGCCAGCTCCCCACACGTCTCCCGCTGCTCTCCCAACCCCCGCCAACTCCCTGCCACCCACGTCTCCCGCTGCTCTCCCAACCCCCGCCAACTCCCTGCCACCCACGTCTCCCGCTGCTCTCCCAACCCCCGCCAACTCCCTGCCACCCACGTCTCCCGCTGCTCTCCCAACCCCCGCCAGCTCCCTGCCACCCACGTCTCCCGCTGCCCCTCCCCCGCCAGCTCCCCACACGTCTCCCGCTGCTCTCCCAACCCCCCGCCAACTCCCTGCCACCCACGTCTCCTGCTGCCCCCGCACTCTCCCACCAGCTCCCTGCCACCCACATGTCTCCCGCTGCCGCCTCCCCGCCAGCGCTGCCCTGCCCTCTGTGACCGACCGCTCCCTGTCCCCAGGACGTCTTCGCCGGCATTGAGGACGCCGCGGACGAGGCCCTGGAGATCAGCCAGACACAGGCGCTGTCCGAGAGGAAGGAGCCACTGCCAGGTGAGAAGGGGGCTGCAGCGCGGTGCCCGCGGCCGGCTGTCGCTGGGGGTAGTGCCCTTGGCAGCCGAGCCCGGGAGGGAGCTGGGCCCCCATTGTCCAGGCGAGGAACTGGCCACAGGGTCACAGAAGCAATTGGAGCCCTGGGTCCCCGGCCTGCTCTCGGGACCGACCAAATGCGGGGAGCGGCTGGTGAGACGAGCTCGACCCAGGGAAAGGGGCCCAGCCGAACGGGGCAGGGCTCCCCTGAAGGTAGCAGGCCGGCCCCATGTTGTCCATCCAGCCCGTGTGGCTGAGGCCCTTGGGAAGCAGGATTCCCCCTTATCAGCATGACCAGCCCCTCCCGGCCGTGAGCTCCCTTGGGGGCCCCCAGTCCACCTCACCCACTGGCCTTGCTTGTCACACCCAGGGAACGTGAAGGGGAAGGGGCAGAAGAAGCTGCCCCCGTCCCAGGATGGAGCTGCAGCAGAGGTGGGGCCCAGGGCAGCCGTGGAGGCTGGTCCCAGCGAAGCCCAGGGCGGGGGTCGCAGCGGCGAGGATGACTCTGACAGCAGCAGCGACGAGGAGAGGTGAGTGAACGGGGGTCGCTGACCCGCCCGGTGTAGCAGGGGGCTCAAGCCCCCAGACTCTTCTACGCAGTGGGAGGGATGAACGGGGGGGGGGGCTGCTCCTCCCCCCCAGTCCTGAGCACCGTCACCTTGGGGGGCACTGCATGAGCGGCAGTGACAGCTCCTCTCCCCCCCGCCCCCAGGGAGACGTCGCAGAAGGGAAGGAAGCGGGCGCTGGCCGAGCCAGGTGGCTTCGAGGTGGTGCCCATTGAGGACCCAGGTGAGTTGAGCGGGGGCTGTGTGCAGGGAAAGGCAGCCCTGCTGGGGTGTCTGCACCCCTGGACACCAGCATGGAGCTCAGGGCTAGGTGGTGGGCACAGGCCCAGCTGGCGGGGGAGGGGCATAAGGCTATGGATACCTGGCCAAGGAGGTTTCTACTCCTGGGGGAATTCTGCACCACTGCGCATGCACAGAATTTATGTGCCCCACCTATTTTTTTGCTTCCCTGCAGAAAAATGACTTTCTGGCGGGGAAGCAAAGGGAAGCCACAAGAGTGGTCATGTGCCCCTCCCCAGCAGTATGTTTCAGGGGCCCAGGGCAGCTGACAGAGAGGTAAATCACTGGGGGGCAGGGGGTGGCACTGGGGAAGACCTGGCTGGTGGCTCCTACCCTGTGCCAGGCTCAGTTGCTAGCCCCAGTTGGGCTACGGAGGACGGGACTTCCTCTTCCCCTGCACGGGGCCCGGGGCTGTCAGAGCCACCCCCAGATTTCTTCCCCGGCTGCAGGAAGCTCTGCAAACTCCCCCCACCACCCGCGCGTCCTGCACCCGTCGTTCGTCCACTGCAGGGGGGCGGATCCCTGTAGAGGGAGTTGCTCCCCCATCTGCCCAACCACTTTGCATCCAGACCCCGCTTCATACCCAGCCCCCCCCCCCCTCGCACTCAGAACCCCCTCCTGATGAGCACCACTCCCCCTGCACCTGGATCCCCACCCCACTGAGCCCCAACCACCTTCATCTGGATCCCCCCCCTGCAGAGTCCCATTACCATTGTACCCAGAACCCCACAACAAGCCCCTGTGCATCCGGATCCCCCCACACTGAGCCCCTCCACACTTGGATTCTGCTGGGCTGAGCCTGCCTGCCCACGCCTGGCACGGAGGGGCAGGCCTGGTCCTTGTGCTGCGTCAGGGTTGGGTGCAGCCTCACCGCTGAGTCCATGTCCCTGGGGGGAGCCGCACAGTGATCTCCCGGCTCTGCAGCCACTGGCCTGTGCTCCCCAAGGCCGAGTTGGAGCCTCCACATTTATTTGAGAAATAAAACTTGCGCAACGTTTAAGCTTTTGGCGCAGAATGCTCTCGGGAGCAAACGGTTTCATATGTGGTGACGCCAGGGGCGGGTGGGAGGGTTTGTAGCAGCCTGAGCCCTAACGTGCCCGTCTTTCCCCCCCAGTGAAGAGAGCCCGTGTCCTGGACGCAGAGGGGCTCGCGCTGGGGTCTGTCATTGCCACCTCCAGGAAAGCCAAGCGGGACTTGATTGACAACTCCTTCAACAGGTACCGGGGGCAGCAGTCACCGGCAGGTCCTGGGGGCGGGGGCAGGGGGGCAGCGGTGCTGGGGGGAACAGCTGTGATTTTTGAGGGGCCCATCCCCCCATGGTTGCTCACTCTTAGGGAGAGACCAGGGTGTGGTGCAGGACGGGGGATCCCTCATTTGACCCCTTCTCTCCTGGCCCTGTGGGTGTGAGCTGTGTCTGGCCGTCACTTCCTGTGGGGGTGGTGTCTCTTCTGTCCGTTAGTCCCAAGGTGAGGGGGAGAAGGGACTGCATCTCTGCCTGTCCCTGGGCCCCGCCCTCACCTGTTGGGCACCCCTCCCCCAGGTATGCCTGTAACGAGGAGGAGGGGGAGCTTCCCGAGTGGTTCCAGCAGGAAGAGCAGCAGCACCGCCGGAAGCAGCTGCCTCTGGACCGGCAGACGGTGGAGGAGTACCGGCAGCGCTGGCGCCAGATCAACGCCCGCCCCATCAAGAAGGTGGCAGAGGCCAAGGCCCGGAAGAAGCGGCGGGTAAGTGAGCTGCGCAGCCGGCATCCCTGGGCAGGGTTGCCCTGCCCCTACCCTCTCGGGCCCCCCAGCCACACCCTGACCTCTCCCGTCTCCCCCAGATGCTGAAGAAGATGGAGCAGATGAAGAAGAAGGCGGAGGCTGTGGTGAGCACAGTGGATATTTCGGAGCGTGAAAAGGTGGCCCAGCTGCGCAGGTGAGTTGCGATGTCGGGATCTACGGCATGGGCAGGGGGTGGTCGGGTTGTCCTGGGGTCTCCCAGAACAACACAAGCCGTGCCAGGCCGGCAAATGGCCATGAGGCTAGGCAGGCTTCCAGAGCCGCATCATGAGGTTCCCGAGGGGTCATTTCTGCTCCCCACCCCTGCCTTGGCCAGACCCCTGCTGCTTGGGCACCAATGCTGGGCAGCGGCGTTGAGCCGGGCGGGGCGGGGGAGTGGGTGGTACTGAGAAGAGGGTCGTGCAGCCAGTGACCTGGGAGGACGGGGGGCTGGCTGGACGGGCTGAAGAGGCAGCTGAGGTGGCGGGGGTCAGACAGGAAGGGGGTCCCCATGTTTTTCTGAGGCTGCGGCCCTGGAGGACGTGCCAGCTCCTAGGGTTATGGAGACGGGGCTCAGCCTGGTGCGGTCCGTGCCCCGGGAAGCGTGTGGAATCCAGGCCTGGGAGTTGCTCCCAACAGCTGTTACATTGGCACCCCCTGTGGGTCCGATTCCTCCTTGGGCTTGTTCCCACCCGGGGGGCGGCCAGGGGCAGGGCGGGCGGGTCTCAGCTCTAACCTCTCCCCTCTCCTCTGGCAGCATCTACAAGAAGGCCGGCCTGGGGAAGGAGAAGCGGGAGGTCACCTACCTGGTAGCCAAGAAGGGAGTCGGCCGGCGCGTGCGGCGCCCCGCAGGGGTCAAGGGACACTTCAAGGTGGTGGACAGCCGCATGAAGAAGGACATGCGGGCTCAGAAAGGCAAAGAGAAGACGAAACGGCGCCGCAAGTGAGGACTCTGCCCCTGAGGGCTGGGCACGGCTGGCACCATGCGCCAGGCTGGGGTGGCTGCAAAGCCCATGTGCCAGCCCTGGCCCCGACTCACTGAGTGACTTTGGACAACCTGACCCTGTTCTGAGCCCCGGCTCCTCAGCCTGAGGAGGAGGGAGACGCTCTGGATCATGAGGTCACTTCCTGTTGGCAATGGAGCTACTTCCTGTCTGCAGCCTCCTGGGAACCTGCCCTGCCAGCCTCAGCTTCGGGGCACCACCGTCCTTCCCAGGCTCGCTGTGCGCCAGATGATTGGTTAGCCCTGGTCATGTGGCTTCTATGTTGACATCACAGCTGTCAATTCTCCTCTGTACATCCATTTCCAGCCACGCCGCACTGCGTGTGTCCTGGTCCCCGCACAGAGCAGGGCCAGGAGGTGTTGCACGCTGCTTCGACGGTTGCTTTCAGCCGGGCTTCCTGTGCTGGGCCCACCCCTGTGCAGTCTGCGGCCTGGCCAAGAGCAGGGGCTCCTTGGAGCTCGGTCCGGCATTGGTTCCTGCTCTGGTTGTAGACTGAGCGGGTGCATGGCGCAGGGGCTCGGTGGGAAAGCAGGAGCTAAAGCTGGGCAGGGGGACACGTCCCTGTCCCTGGGGCTTTCTCATCTCCACTCTCTGGTCTCACTGGGGGAAGCGGCTCTCCTGGTTTGCTCTGAAATTAAACCCTGTTCTCTGGGCCTGTGTGCTGTTTCCCACAGCTTTGCTAGCCTGCGGCCGGGGGATCCTGCCCCACCTGTTCGCTCTGTGGCTGGGTGTCTCTCGGCCTCCTGGCTGCGGTACCAGCAGGACGCTGGGGCTGCTGTCAGAGCTCACTAAAGCAGGTGCAGCTGCCAGCATCAGATGGGGCAGCTCCGCTTGGGGCTCTCCCCCAGCCCTGCCCGTCTCAAGAGGGGAAGGAGCCGAGCGGGTGACTCCAGAGCAGCACCCTGAATTGGGGCCAGTGGGGTGCTAAGTCCTGGGATTGGGGAGGTCGGGAGGCCTGGGATGGAGGCCAAGGCCTGGGTTTGTCCTGCACCTGGAATGCCAAGTGTGGGGGAAGGAGAGAGATCTGCTTCTCCTGCTCCAGCCAGAGGTGTCAGTGCACAGTTGAGGGCAGGGCAGGAGGGATGTTCTTGGGCTCTGTGTTGGTGACTTTGCTTCGTTATCTCCCCCTGCCTCTTGGCAGGTCCCGATTGGGGCACTAGCTCAGCGAGAAGGGCCCTGCCCTAAAGCGCGTGTATGTGAGGGGCCCTGCCCAGATCTCAGGAGCCTGCAGCGTGAGCTCTTGGGCAGCTACCGGCTGCCGCAGGATCTAAATGTGTGTGAGAGCCCTATGGCACAGCCACCCTTAAATTGGGCATTTCCCAAGTACTTGACCCCAGCTGTTGGTTTTAACAGAGCTTTGTAGATGCAACTTCCTGATTTTTTTTGTTTAAAAAAGCCCTGCTGACCCCTTTACACAGGGTTGGAACCTTTAGACCAACTGCATAGACCTGTCACTTAAGCGAGCGGAGTAGCTGATAGCAGTAGAAGGCTGTTATCCCCCATGTAGACCACTCAGGAGAGGAGAGAAATGAGACCTCCTCCTTCACCAGTGGGCTTCACAGCTGTTTGCTGCCAGCAATGGAAAAATGGAGACTGTGTGGTTGAGTTTCCATTCCAGGTTCCGGAGGGAAGTGTTCTCTAGTGGTTCTAGATCTGACTCCTGCCACCGCCCGTCCCCACGCCTCCCTCATTTGTCTGTGTCCTGGTCACACAGTTTCCTCCTCTTCCACACTGGGCACCAGCAGCAAGTGTTGAGATCACAGCGGCCACGTTTCCTGCTCTGTGTTTTGGGTGCGCAGCACCACTGGGGGCTGGAATGAAAATTCCTCCTCCACCACTGGCACGTGCTCAGTCCTGCTGTGCGCCCAGGCAGGTTGGCGCTGAGCTGTGAGAGCAGGGAGCACGCTCGGTGCAGGTGCAGTCGTGGGAGAACTTGGCTGTAAAACGCTGACACGTCTCTACGGCGCATGAGCAAACTGAATTGTTTTTAGAGACTCTCGATATGGCCAAATTTTTACATGGGCGTCAACGTCTCTGCTCCAAAAACACTGGCACGGATCTTTAACAAGGGCAGATCAGGGGGGTTTTCCCTAAGCTGGTTTTCAGCAATAGCTGAGCCTTGTTAAATGACCCCAGCCCCATAATAAATAAATTGACTACGTGGCTGGAAGCCAGTCAGTCTGGCACAGTTACAAACAGCTGCCCCCAGGGCCTTAGAATGGGATCTGTCACGCCCGTCACTAGGGAGGGGGGCACTAGCTCTGCCTCTAATTTGCAAAATGTCTCTCCGGCAGCTGGCAGCGCCGTGGTGAAAGAGTTGTGGGGCTAAAGAGGAGGCCATGGCTCCTGCTGTTGGCTGAAGAGGCTGAGCACCGGCCCCAGCACTCCAGTGTAGCTACTGTTCGGGCCTGGGCCCGGGTTTAGTTTGGGAGGCAGCCGTGCAAAGGATTAGATGGGGGCTGGCTCCTAGCCAGGCTAGACAGGTGGCTGATTGGGGCCCTCGGGCTTTCCCCCGTGGCTGACTGCAGTGGTTTATCTGGTCGCTTACACCCGGTTTGGTGTAGTTCTGTCCACCAGCTCCCTGGGCGCAGCTCGTCAGTCACTAGCTCCGTGAGTCTCAAACTTTGGTACGGGGCCCCCTTTCACACAGCAAGCCTCTGTGTGCGACCCCCATTATAAATGCTGGAGGCAAAGCAGGGTTTTGGGTGGAGGTTGACAGCTTGTGACCCCTCCTCCCCACATCATAACCTCAACCCCCAGTTTGAGAACCCCTGCTCTAGCTGCAGAGTGGTGAGCGGTCGAGTTTGAGACCCAAAGGCAGGGCCAGCTCCAGGCACCAGCCGACCAAGCACATGCTTAGGGCCAGCCCTGGGGTTTGGTTTTGGAGGGACAGGGGTGGGGGGGAGGGGGTTTTGTTGGTTTTTTTTACTTCAGCAGTGGCGCTGAGAGGAGGAGAGGTTATTTCAGCAGGGAGGGGAGAGGGTTGTTTCGGCAGGGGAGGGGGGGTTGTTTCGGCGGGGCTTGGGGGAGTGGGGGTGTTTCAGCAGGGTGGCACTCGGGGTTTTTCCCCCCCTGGTGTGGGTTTTCTTTTCTTTGCTTGGGGTAGCAAAAAGGTTAGAGCCGGCCCTGCCCAAAGGGCCCCTCTGCTCAGCTAGTCTCTGCTGTCTAGCACAGGTCCCTAAGCAGCACCCAGCCAGCAACCGGAATTAGCCCAAACTCTTAGTCCTCAGCCGATGAAACTCTTGTGTGGCACAGCCGGGACTGAGGTGGCGTCACTACCGCGGCCTCTGCAAGGGCAGCGAGCTATGAGCTGAGTCTGATGCGGAAGGTGGAAAAGTCCCTGAGGTTGTGTTTGACTTGAGGAAAGTCGGCTGCCTAGAACTGAGCTGAGGGGGGGGCCTCTTCTGTCTAGTGATGCTGACGCCCCATGATCGCAACTGTGTGCTCCTCCCCTGGGAACAGGCCTCAAAGCTACCCAGAGCACCCAGGGGGCAGGGCCTGTAATGGGGGCCCTCCAGCTTTTGTAATGGCAGAGAGGGGGCAGTGCCCCAGGCCGGGTCCTGCACCTTCCACTGGGGGCTCCAGAGCAGCTGGAATCAAGATGTTTGTGAACTTTGCACTAGTGAGCCCAGGTGTGTTGTAAAAGTCTGACCTAGAGGGTGAGCCCCCAGGTACCCAGCACAGCACCATGGGGGAGCCCCCCCACCCCCAGCTCAGCATCAGCTGCTGCATGGCACCATATCCCAAGTCTCTTTAAACATGGGCTTAAACCAGCCCCCCCCCCCCCCCCCCATGACTTCAAGGTGGAGGAAGATGCTGGCTCTGTCTGCTCTAGACCCACAGGAATGTCACTAGGGCACAGTGAGTAATTGTGCCCCTCACAACCTATTTCACACTCACCAGCCGTCTTTCTCCGCCCTCCCCTGCCCAGTCAAGTGAGCACAGCAAAAAAACTGCCTCACACACAGGTTTCACTTAGCACCAGTTGTAATGTGCCAGGAGGGGTGGGGACGTTTCCAGAGCAAATGGGGACGCGGTGGCCCAAGAAGGCGCTAAGAGTCCGTGTCTTGGCCGCGGGCAGATCCTTCCAACCCAGTGGCTGGGATGGGTCGCAGCAGCAGCGGAGATGAAGCCTGTTGGGCCACGGGGTGTCTGGCTACCAGCACGGCGCTCTCAGGAGGGGGCTTGGTGGTGGGGGCTTCAGCGGGAATTTCCCTCTGTGGCGGGGGCTTTCAATAAACACACACAGCCCCTGAGACAGGGCTCAAGCTCCCCCCTCCCCAGCCCCACAAAGACACAACTGGCCGCCTTACCCCACACACCCACCTCCCTTAATCTAAAGTGCCCCTGTGTGGTAAAGGAGCGGGTGCCTGTGGGTGATGGATGAGGGTGGAGTCCGAGGGCAGCCCGGGGCCCGGCGTGTCGCACATCCCTGGCCGAGCGGCCCCTATAGCCACATGCTCACTCTTTGCTTTCCATAAACACGGGGAAACCACCCACTAGCTAAGCCCCATGGGCTCCTCCAAGCCCAGCCCCACGGCAGGGGGGAGGAGGGGGGCACTGCTCCCCACAGCATAGCCTGGATTCCTGGGCCCCACACCCTGCAGACAATTCCATGGCCCCACTGCTCTGGGCCAGGCGGGTACCCTGGGGATTCAGCCAAGGACGTCCCTTTGCTCAGTTCCAGGCCTTCTCCTAGCTTCCGCCAACCCCAGTTAGGAAGCATTGACTGACACCGCCCCTTCCTTCTCATAGATTTTTTTTTAAAGGGGGGGGGGGCTCCCTGCAGCCCCTCAGAGCTGAGCCCACGCCCCCCCCCCCCCCCCAGCCTTTCCATGCTCCTGTCAGAGCGGGCCTGTTGCTCTCTGCCCATCACTACGCTTTCGGAGGTCACAGACATGCCAACGCAAGAGTGCGTCTCCACTGACAATGAAGCCCCCCAGTGTGGGTGCATCACACCTACCTGAGCCGCAGGGGGCGCTGTACTCAGCCTCGGTGTGCTCACCTGCAACAGCAAGGCCCGTGCACCATGAAAGTAATGAATGCAGGAGAGACACCCCGCCCCCCAACCCCAAACAGGCAGAGTGTCGCCCCAGCTGTCTGAGTGGGGCTGTGAGCTCTCAGCCATTCCCCAAGTCCAGTTCAGCCAGACGGGCTCCATCCCTGGCCCCTCCAACCACCCATGGAAACCGTCCTGCCACCTCCTGGCTGGTCCAGGACAGAGGATTCTGGGGGAGTCCAAGGAGCTGCATTGCAGGGTAAAGGCATGGGGCCCTGAAGGGGCGGGACTTGCCTGCTCTGGCCACTCCCACTGGGACGGCCCCAGTTACACCAGCTGCGCCCTCCCTACTAGCCCGACGAGCATACGGCTCCCGTGTCCCACCAGGCGAGCTGACCTGTAGCGATGCGAAGATGCACCAGCACGGCACCTCCTGCTGGTTGGGAATTAGCTCTTATTCAGCCTTGGAGCGCCCTCTGCAGGCCAGTGTCGCGCCTGCCGCTGGACCCCGGTGCCCTTTAACTCAGGGTTCTGCCCCAGCAGTGCCCTCACGCTCTGGGTCTCCCCTCCCTGGGGAATCCCCAATCCTCTAAACCCACCTTGCTTCAGTGGCTACTGCCAGTCAGCATCTTGCCCCCGCTCACTGGGGCGGACTGCAGTGTAATGGCCACTCATGATTGGCAAGGGGTTTGGACCTGCTGCCTGTCCTCTGGGCTGCACCGCTGCAGCCCCAGTCCCTGTTTAGGCCTTGCTCAAGACCTGCAGCCTGGGGGTTTTACCAGGCTGGAGCTTCCCAGCTCCCTTGCCCTATTTTTAAAGAATCCTATATTTTAAAGAATCCTTATTGAGGTTGCAGGAACAAACCATCCCGATGTGTAGGAAGAAAAGCAAATATGGCAGGTGCCCAGCTTGGCTTAACAGTGAAATCCTTGCTCGTCTTAAACACAAAAAAGCAACTTACAAGAAGTGGAAGATTGGACTAATGACCAGGGAGGAGTATAAAAGTATTGCTCAGGCATGCAGGAGTGAAATTAGGAAGGCCAAATCACACTTGGAGTTGCAGCTAGCCGGAGATGTTAGGAGTAACAAGAAGGGTTTCTTCAGGTATATTAGCAACAAGAAGAAAGTCAAGGAAAGTGTGGGCCCCTTGCTGAATGAGGGAGGGAACCTAGTGACAGAGGATGTGGAGAAAGCTAGAGTACTCAATGCTTTTTTTGCCTCTGTCTTCACAGACAAGGTCAGCTCCCAGACAGCTGCACTCCACAGCACGGTATGGGGAGGAAGTGACCAGCCCTCTGTGGAGAAAGAAGTAGTTCGGGACTATTTAGAAAAGCTGGATGAACACAAGTCCATGGGGCCGGATGCACTGCATCCGAGGGTGCTAAAGGAGTTGGCCGATGAGATTGCAGAGCCATTGGCCATTATCTTTGAAAAATCATGGCAATTGGGGGAGGTCCAGGATGACTGGAAAAAAGCTAATGTAGTGCCCATCTTTAAAAAAGGGAAGAAGGAAGATCCGGGGAACTACAGGCCAGTCAGTCTCACCTCAGTCCCTGGAAAAATCATGGAACAGGTCCTCAAGGAATCAATTCTGAACCACTTAAAGGAGGGGAAAGTGATCAGGAACAGTCAGCATGGATTCACCAAGGGCAAGTCATGCCTGACTAACCTAATTGCCTTCTATGATGAGATCTCGACTGTTCTCAGTGGTAGAAGATGACAGAACAAGTAGTAATGGTCTCAAGTTGCAGAGGAGGAGGTTTAGGTTGGATATTAGGAAAAACTTTTTCCCTAGTAGGTTGGTGAAGCACTGGAATGGGTTACCTAAGGAGGTGGTGGAATCTCCTTCCTTAGAGGTTTTTAAGGTCAGGGTTGACAAAGCCCTGGCTGGGATGATTTAGTTGGGGTTGGTCCTGCTTTGAGCAGGGGGTTGGACTAGAACCTCCTGAGGTCCCTTCCAACCCTGAGATTCTATGATATTCCCCAGCACTGCTCCAGTTCAGGTACCTTCCTCTCAGACAGACAGACAGCCCTTCTCCGTCCAGAGCTAGAGAGAGATTTCTTTCAACTCTTGGCCCACAGCCCTCTTATAAGGGCCAGCTGGGCCCTGATTGGGGAAGCAGCCACAGCTGTGGCCAGCTCAGTCTGCCTAAGTTTGCTGCTTTCACTCCCATTCCCCAGCTGCAGTCCTCTCCAGGGCTGCTTTTAACCCCTGTTTTACTGGAGTGGGGCAGGTGCCCCACTACACGACCCCAGAGATCGAACCGGGGAACACGCCTCCAGCAGGTGTCTCCAGCTTGACCCCCGTCTGCCAGCCTCTGCCCAAGTGCTGCGCTCAGGCCCGAGCAGGGGGCAGAGCAGCCATGGTCACAGGGAGCCGGGGGGATTGCAAAGGCACCACCCTCTACCCAGGCACTGGTTGTGCCACAGCCTACGAGAGTGGCTGTAAAGGGGGCAGGCCCCGGGCGGGACTCACCCGTCTCGTAGTAATCATACAGTCTCACTGGGGCTGGTCGGAGATTCTTCACGGGGAAATCCTGCTCCAGGGAGAAGGTGAAACTCGCCGCCTCCTTCGTCAGCTACCGAGAGAGCGACAGAGCGAGCGCCTGGGCTGAACCTCTGCACTGGCAGCTCTAATCCCCTCCTCCCCGAGGCTCGGACTGGCCCAGCCGCCTCCCTCTCCCCTGTGGCCTGGAGCAGTGAGAAAATTCTCCCCCCGAATCCCTGTTCCACCCCCCTGCAAAGTGTGACCCCTTTCGTCACACACAGGGTCCAACTCCATCCCCCCAACCCTGAGCTCCCCGTCGCTGCGTTCACGGCCCTCCCTGGGGTTTAGCTGAGTCTGGTCCCATCTCCATGTCCTTTATGGAAACGGGTCACTTGGAACCAGGGGAGATTTCAGTGACCCCCACGCCGTGAGTGTGACACAGAGCCCACGAGAGCAACTGTAATGGGGGTGGAGCCAGGGCAGGACACGCCCTCCCCGTTCACACCAGGCTCCCCGGAGCAACGACCTGCCCGCACTCACCTGGTCCAGATAGAGCGTCACCTGGTCGTTCTGCACCTCCAGTCTCTTCACCAAACCCTGCTTCTCCAGCTAGGAGCAGAGGGAGGAAACGGCTGAGCCAGGAACGGAGGGGATGGGACCGGAGTCACTGCTCTGCTGGGGGCTGGGACATGGGGCACCAAATGCCCCCGTGGCCGAGGGGCCTGGCTGCCACCCCCCATGTCAGTCACAGCTGAGCACTGGATGTCTGCTGGGGGCGGGGCAAGAGTCTAGACAGGGGCGTTCTGTTGTAGGGGGAGCGAAGCAGGGTCAGGACCTGCTCAGTGACTGGATGGGAGACCCAGGGCTGCACAGTGACCCGCTGCAGGGGGCAGGGCTCTGTAGGGGGAGCTCGCCCTGGGGGTCAGAGCTGCAATCTGTGTTCTCCTGGGGGTCTGGGCTCTCCCCCATGGATGAGCCCCTGGTTTCCTGCTGTGACTGGCCCGGCCGGGTCTCCCTGGGAAGCTCACCTGCCGCAGGGAGCTCTTGACGGGGATGTAGCCGGACGGCAGCTTGGCCTCGATGATGGCCATGTTGGTGGCTGAGCGCTCCCCGCTGTACCTGCAACAGGAGCCGTGCGCTGAGCTCGGGGTTTGCCCTGGATACAGACCCCAGGAGGGTGGAGGGGGAGGGGAGGCCTCCCATCTTCTCGGCCCTGCAGGCGTCTCTAATGCCCTCTGCCTGCTCTGGGCTGTGAGCCCCGCGAGCCCCCGGCCAGCCCAGAGCTCCCCGGAGAAGGGGCCCCGGACCCAGGAGCTCCTCGGGAGCCGACTATCCATTAGATCAGCCCCGGGACCAGCCCGTTAGTCCCTGGCGCATTCCAAGGGGCCCCTGCCCCTGCCCCGAGCCCTTTGGGGGCGGCTCTGCCCCATCCATTTCCCCGCTGCCTGGGGCCTGTCCCTGCCCCCGGGAGCTTGGATCCAGCGGGGTGGGGGGCTGGGGCTCGTACCGGGCGTGCAGGACGAGGCTGAAGCGGGATCGGGCGCTCTCGGTGCACTCCTTCGGCTCCGTCTCCACCCGCAGGTCAAAGGTCGCGGCGCTCTTCGGGGGCGGCACGTTGTAGCGCAGAGTCAGCTGGGAGAAAAGCAGGAGGGTTGGGGCAGAGCCTGCTGCCTCCGCCACAGCAGATCAGAGCCTGGGCCCAGAGCCAGACGCCGTGGGGCAGAGCACGGGCACAGCCAGTCACAGCTGGGCCGGCTGGGCCCCAGGGCTCCTGCACTCACCTGCACAAAGACGCAGCCCTCGCCGCTGGCCCGCACCGTGTACTGCCCGGGGATCTCCTGCAGGGCCGCTCGCTGCAGCACCAGCCGGTTGGCGTTCTCCACGTGGAATTGCTGCCGGGCCCCGGCCTGGGAGCTCACGGTCACCGACACAGACCCGCTCGTGCTGTACGTCAGGGCCGCGTATTTAGCCAGGGCCTGCAGGGCCACCACCGTGTCCTGGGGAAGGAGAGTCACTGAGCTGCTGTCACGCTCTGAGGAGAGGAGCCCGGCTCAGACTCACTGCAGCACCACTGGGGCGCTGACACCGGGACCCCGGCTCCCACCCCCTGAGGGCAGAGGGCTCTGCACCCAGGACTCCCTCTCCCAGGAAGAGAGCCCCCGGGGGCCCCTTTCTGCACCCTGGCCCCCAGCGCTGGTTTGCCCCGAGGGTAGGGGTGTTACCTGCGTTGACGCGAAGCCCCCGTAGGGGTTCTGCTGCTTGCTGAGCCAGCGGACGATCTGGGTGGCGGTTGCCATGTCGGCAGCAGACACATTGGGCAGAGAGAGATAGGCCAGGAGCACGTAAGCCGTCATCTCCACCTCTGCCGATGGGGCCTGGTTCCCGTAGGGGCTGGGCAGGGCCTTCACCTTCCTCTGCCAGTGGAGCTGTCCCCCTAAGAGAGGGGCCAAGGGAAGGGCAGCCCCACGGCTGCAGTTACAACACAGTAGGTCACCTGTTTGCTTTCCAAAGGGGCCCCCGGGGCTTCCCAGGTCAGAGGGACTCCTGCTCCCCACTGAATGCAGCCACCTCTGGGGCAGGACACGGCAGCTGATTCAGACCACACAGGAGGGCCCCTGAGTGAATGCGGGGCCCCTGGGGCTGGAGCGGGAGCTGGACCCAGCTGAAGGGCAGTGGTGGAGCTGACACTGGGTTATCACCCGGACCTCGCAGATGGGTCCTGTTACCCGAGGGCTGTTTTACCCCAATGCCTGGTGGCCCCTTGGTGCCCCCAGCAGCAGAGCCCCCACCTCTCCCTTCCCTGGGGCAGGAGCCAGGTGCTGCTCCCAGAAATTCTTTCCCGCCTCGGGTATGGGCAGGAGGCGACACACACAACTTGCGGGCACAGACCAGCTCCAGCCGCCGTGCCGGGGCTTGGAGAGAAGGGACTTTTTATCTGAGCTCTGACACAACCTAGACCATGCAACCGGCTCCTCTCTGTGGGGAGACGTCTCCCCAGAGCCCAGCAGGAAACGAGTGCGCCAGGCCTCAGCTCCCAGCACGGCTCTGTCTGAGCTCGAATGGCGCCGAGGATACGATCAGAGATCACCGGGGCATGTTAATGACGAGTGTGAGGGACCCAACCTGGGACTCCCAGTGCCTCCTGACCTCATGCCGAGGGCTTCTTCAGTTCAGCACTGATGCAGGGCAGCACTGCATAATGCGTCCCCAGCCGTACTCCCAGTGGGCCTCGGGCCTCCCATGGGACCTCCTGCCCAATGGGGAGCTGGCCCTAGACTGCATAGCTCACACCGGGGGCTGGAGTGGAAGTGGCACAAGGCCATTTATGCAGGGAAACGCTAGGGGAACTGGAGCTGGGGGACTGGCAACCGCTCAGCAGGAACACGGGGGGCACATGCTGGAGACAGAAACCTCCTCCCCTGCCCAACTCCCACACATAGAGGCAGCAGGGCCTAGCCAGCCCTGGCCCAGTGCAGACCGTTCCCCTCCCAGTATTAGCTGGGCAAAGCAGAGAACTCTCGGGCAGGGACTCCCCAGCTGGGATCCTGCAGCAACTCCACAGGGCTCAGTTATGGCCTGTTCCCCTTGGGAGCTGCCTACGCAAGGCCCTGCCCCACGGGCTCTGAGCCCACTGGACCCCATTACGCTCCTGGCCCCGGGTGCTTTAGAGGGCTGGGTTGGGACATGGGGCTTTGCCCCTCTATATTTTCAGCTCCGATCCCCCAAGCCTGGCAGTGACCCAGCCTCGTCCCCCTTTGCTCCGTGCGTTGGGCCCTGGGAAACGGCGGGATGATCTCACTGCAGGTCTGAGGGGAGAAGTGTCCGCACGACAGAGCTCAGCGCGTCGGCCACTTGCTGGCAGCCTCAGCAGAGACCATGGACTGACTGGGCCACGGAGACCCAGCTCCCCTGCCAGGCTGAGGAGGCCCCGGGGCAGGGGGTCACTGGGTGGGCAGAGCCGTGGGGGGCAGCTGGCCCTGCCCCGTGTCTAGAGGCCGGCAGCGAGGAGAGCACTGGAGCGAGGTGCTGCCGGTACCGGCGCTGACGCTGTGCTGGGCCAGGCTCTGCAGAAGGGCGCTCCGCAGCCCAGTGCTCCCCGCCAGCCCGAAGGCGTAGGCCAGCAGCGCCTGCGTGTAGAGGTCACTGGTGCTCGACTCCCGGAGGCACCGGAGGGCCCTGGTCACCATGGGGTCCTGGGACGGGGGAGACACCGAACAGATGCCCCGTCAGGCTGAGCTGGCTAGAGGAGACCCCCGCGCCTGGGGCCTTGGCACATCCCCCAGCAACCACCACATGGGGCCTTAACAATGCTCCACCAGGCAGGCATCTGTCACCTCCCCATACTCATCCCTCCCCACCCCCACCCGTGCCCTGGGCCCATCTATAAACAGCCCCCCCAAGCCACACCCAGAGCCAGAGCCGGAGTCGGACACAGACACTGGCTGAGCTGCTGAATCTGTCCCCATCCCAATCTCCCCCTTACCCGCTTCCCAGTACCAACTCCTCTCCTCACTGCCCCCAACAGGAGCCCAAATCCCTCCCTGGTACCAACCCCCCACGACTCCCCCGTTTCACCCTAAACTCTTCCCTGGCACTAACTCTCCCCTCACTGTCACCAACAATCTCCATTCCCCCCAGCTGCCGGCCCCTCCCCGGGACAGCAGGGCTTGGCCTCACCGTGAGCGGCTGCCCCAGCTCCAGCAGCGCCGCCGTGATGTAAGCCGAGAGAGAGAGCTCGTCCACCACGCCGCCCTGAGGGGGATGGAGACACCGGGAGCCGGCTCAGCCCGAGCTGCGGCCACGTTGCCAGGAGCAGGTGAGCCGCTGCCCAGGGCAGGCCCATTGGGACAGAACAGAACCGGCTCCAGCGCTCCGAGTGGCTGGGTTTGGGTCCTGCCTCCGGCTGGGACCTGTCAGGCCCATCTGGGTCCCGAGCAGCTGCCCCCAGTCGTAGCAGCCAGGGAGGCCGCACTGTGGCAGTGAGTTCCACAGGCTAGTTCAGGAGAGGCGGTAGCGGCTCCATAGTCACGGCTGCACTGGACTCCCAGCATAAAACCCATTCTGAGCCCCCTGGAACCAGAGGCTGGTATGTTGGTTTGAACTGACATTTGCCGGATTTCCTATGATGACCAGGGGCCGGTTCTGCAGAGGCTGAGGGATTCGCCCCTCACTGGGCGAGTTCCTGATAATTAAATGGCCTCCCCCACCCCCTTCCCCAGCTTGTCCCCTCCTCCCCCATCCCATCAGCCCATCCCCCCAGCCTCCCACCTGCAGGGCATTGTTCAACAGCTTCCCCACACTGCGGAAGCAGCCGGTCTTCCGCTGGCGGCGCTGCAGCCACCCTAGGGCGTCCTGTAGGTGCTTCTCGTCGATGGAGATGTAGGGTCTGGCCTGGCCAAAGGACTTGAGAACGAAGGCCGTCAGCCTGGGCGGGGAGAGACCCCGTTAGAGGGACACTCTGCCGGTGATGCTGCAGGCCAGGAGGGAGGTGCGTGGGGGACAGGGCTGGGGGTCAGAGTTGTGGGGGCTGAGCAGAGCTGCCAGGGTAGCCCAGGACGGGAACAGGGGGGATTTGGAGTGAGAACGTGGGGCAGAGCTGTGTGGGGAGCAGGACTGGAATAGCAGTGGGGCTGGGGGTCAGGCTGCAGCCCGCTAGGCCCCGCCCACCCACAGCCTGGACTTGCCCATGCCGTGCAGCCCCTCACCAGGTGTTGCCCGTGGCGTCGCTCTCCCCGAAGGCGCTGTAAGAGCCGTCGTTGTGCTTATAACGCAGCTCGCGCTGGTAGCCTGCGTGGACGGGAGAGAGACAGGGAGTCCTGGATCCGCTCACCCGCAGGGGCTAGAATCCACCCCCAGCCTGCGCCCCATGGAGCCTGCGTCCCCTCCCCCACTACGCTGAGACTCACAGATTCCAGGGGTCGGTTTGAATAGGGAATGGAGTTAAGGCTGAATAGGGGCCCTGATCCCCCCCAAACCTCCAGTGCCCCGACATGGGGCTGGATCCCAACCAGCGCCCCCTAAAGGGGAAAGGGCTCTTCTCCCATTCCCTGAACCCAAGTCAAACAGTCCTTATGACCTAGGGCTCAGAACTGGTGCCCCAGAGAGGAAAGGCCAAGGATCTCATTCCCTGACCCCCAGAGCCAGCCAGGGCCCTGATCTGGGGCTGGATTGGAACCTGGGCCCCAGAGGTGGCATGGACAGGGCCGTCGCATGGCCCCACCATGCCCTGGAGGTGCAAGGGCGGGAGGATACTCACCGCTCTGGAGGAATCCCTGGGCCTTCTCTCTGATCTCCGGGCTCAGCTGCCCGCTCTTCTCCAGGTACTGCTGGATGTAGATGTTGGGAGCGAACCGGACCATGTTCTGCTCTCCGCAGCCGTAGGGCATGGCCAGCAGGCGGTCTATGTTCTGCAGCGCCGTGCCCATTATGTCTCCTGGCACCAAGGGAGTCGCGGGAGCAGAGAATTACCAGGCTGCACAACAGCTGCCCCGTTCCTAACACCACGTCTGTGGAGCCCTGGCACGCGGGGGCCCAGAGCCCCCAGTTCGCTTCAGGCCTGGTGGGGTTACGCGGGAGTCTATTACCCCTGGCTGGGGATGAGGCCCAGGAGCACAGACTGCAAGGACCAGTCCTGCCGTGGCCCCAGACACCCAATAATCTCATTGGTCTTTTCCATCCATGATGCCCCGGCCTCTCTGGTCAGAACGCTGGGCCACACACGGGCTGGCTGGCCAAGGGCACCGTGCCCTGGCAGGGAGGGGGCAGGGGAATTCCTTACCCAGGACAGTCACGTGGGCCCGCTCGGACCCCGCCAGGACGTTCGCAGGCAGCTGCAAGGAGATTTCTTCGGACGCTGCGTAACACGAAGGCAAAGACCCACCGTTAAAGGCCTGTTGGGAACCTGCCCCTGCCTCCAGCCAATCAGATCCCTCCATTCCTCACCGTTCGGGGCTCCCGCCCAGTCACAGCCCCTCTCTCAATCCCAAGCTCCCCCCACCGTGGCACAGACGTGCCCTTGCGGGCGAGGGCTGGGGGTTCTCAGCGGAGGGTCCTGCCCGTGGGAGTCGGCCCCTCTCCTGGCCCCAGAGAGCCGGTGTGATGAGCTCTGTGGGGAGCCTCGTACACACGGGGCCAGGCTGCAGGGGGGAGGAGCTGGTGCAACAGGGGCCCAGTGAGTCTCGGGAGCAGGAGCCGGACGTGCTCGAGCCTTTGGCCCATGGCAGACGGTTCCATAGCTGCCCACTGGGGGGTGCATCTTCCCCGGGCAGCTGGGCCTGGACCCTGTCCCAGGCAGGACATTGGCCTGGATGCCCCCTGGTCCGGTCCGGCCTGGCGGCTCCTGTGCCCCTACCTGGGCCATTCAGCGGCCCAGCCATCACTGACGTACCGCAGCCAAGAGACTCCCCACGTTAGTGACACCCACTGAACCCCGCACAGGCGCTGGGATCCTACCTTCCTGGCAGAGCAGGGAGCTGTGTGCCTTCTCCTCCAGGATCCCCCCCGGCTGTTGGACAGGAGCATCAGAGAGACGGTCAGGACAAGGGACCATGCACGTTACAGCCTGACAGGGCCTGCTAGGTCAGCCAGTGCCCCTAGCCAGGGCAGGATCATCCCCTACAGTCCGTGCTGTGGGGATCGGGCACATCCAGCTCTCAGCGCCCCAGCAATGGGGCTCCCGTCCCTTCCGTGGGGAGACTGTTCCCAGCCCAGCAGATCTCCCGACTTCCTCCTCTTCAGCACGGAGCTTCCCTCTGCTAGTTCCCTCTGCCCCGTCGCGCCCTCCCGTGTGTCACACTCAGCCACCCCCCTTGGGGCTAACCGTCTCTGTCTGCCCCAGGACTCTCCCACCAGCTCCCTGATCTCGCTGTGACAGGGCCACGTGATGGGGCAGCAGGTTGGGGTCCGGGACCCGGACGGTGCGGTGATGGGGCATTATTTTCTATGGCAGGACAAAGAACAATCACAAGTGGAGACTCGGCCCACGACTACCAGGGGGTGAGACCCAGGCACCGGATCTCGCTCCGCTCTGCCCAGAGGCCTCGACCAGACACTGACCTGGACCAGCAGGGGCTTTATCACGGTGTCCACTCGCCCCTGGGCCGGCACCACGGCCAGCTCGTTCCCACACAGCTCTTCGGTGCGCAGAGCCTCGGTGCTGACGGTGAAGTTCACCTCCCCTGCCGAGCAAGGCGGGAGACGCCCCCATTAGACAGACCAACGCCCCTGCCCCAGGAAGAGAGGAGCCCATGTCCGAGGGGAGATGACAGTGGGAGGAGGAGGGGAGAGGGTGGTGAAGAAGGGAGAGAAAAGCAGAGAAAATGGAGAGTGAGAGAATGGGGGATAAAAGCAAGAGAAGGAAAGAGGGGGAGGAAAGGATGGAGGGAAATGATGAGTGGAGTATAATGGGTTTCTCTGCTTAGCCCTTGTGTGGGAACAGCGAATGGCAACCCAGAAACTGCCCCCCTCCCTGCTGAAATCACTGACAGTTGTGTTAAGCGGGGAAACCTCAGAACGTGACATCGCAGCAGGAAGCAGCAGCAGCCAGCGGGACGGCAGAGGGGTCCTGACTTACAGGGCTCGGTCCGTGCGACTGCTGGCAGCGTGCGGGGAGAAACTTGCCTGACTCTGATGGAGTTTGTTAAGGCAGGTGATAGTAAACGTCTGCTCTTTATTTTTCTTGTAACCATTTCTGACTGTTATGCCCCATTGCTTGCACTCACTTAAAATCTCTCTATGGTTAATGAACGTGTCTGATTGTTTTATCTAATCCAGTGTGTTTAAATTGATGTGTCTGGGCAACTCCATTTGGTGTGACTAGACACATGCATGTTATTCTCGAAAAGGAATATCGGCCACAATGTCACTTGTATTGTCCAGGAGGGGGCTGGGCAGACAGGACAGACCTTTCTGGAGGACGAACTGGGATTGGGGGGTGTTGGGGTCACCCTGCAGTATAACCCAGGCTGGCGGGAGCCAGAGTGTAACCCGAGATGGCAGGCAGGCTGCTGTCACACACAGACGCTCAGGGTGCGGCTTGCACGTTAGGGGCTGTTTGTGAGCACCCCAGGTGGGAGCTACTGAAGGCACCAAGGGGGCAGGGCAGGGGTGACAGAGCTGCTCATTAGTCTGGATTGTGCCCGGCTATGGAGCAGTGGGTCAGCAGCAGAGAGACAGCGGCAGCTGCAAGCCAGCTTCAGACAGCGGCAGTAGAGGCGTTGCCGGTGAGTGGGGCCGAGCTGGCTCTGTGTTGTGCTGCTAAGAGGAAGCCCTAGACATTGAACCCGGCCCTTGTTGCTGTCAGCTCCACCTGGCAGAAGGGTTGATGTGAAAGGGGTTTCTCTGCTGCGGTGCCCTTCCCCCGACCCTATTTCCGTCCCTTCCCCTTCCCCTCGGCACTAAGCCCTGAGCGACCCTGTTCTGCGCCCTCCTCACTCCCAGCACAGAGCTCCCAATGCCCCTTACCCGTCTGTCCCCCATGCAAAGCCCCTTCTCTGCTTCCCCCATGTAGAATCCCCCACTCCTCCACTCCGGCACAGAGCTCCCAGCGCCTCTTACCCAGGCTGCTTGCGGTCACCTCCCACTGGAAGGTTTTCCCTTCGTCTGCACAGAGGCAGCTGGTGAAGGCGCCGTCCTCGTCCGCCTGCACCTGGAACTGCGCAGACTCCGCCAGCGTCACCCGCACCTGTGGGGCCCAACACGAGACCCCCCTTAGGGCTGTGGGGGACGCGCCAGCTCCAGGCCGAGACATGGCCCCTCTGGGGCTCAGGCCTCCTCACCGCAATGTGCTGACCCCAGCGGTCACAGGGCCACAGCCAGTGGCTGCCGGTGCCACTCGCCAGCCTGTGCCGCTGCCCAGCTCCCCAGCCCCAGGTCACCGGGCCCAGCAGCCACAGCAGCTCAGCCCCGGGCGGTGCTCACCTTGATGCACTGCGGCAGGTAGTTGAAGACGGTGGCCTTTAGGGCGAAGGCCTCTCCCCGGATCACGGAGTACGGCAAGGCCAGCTCCACAAAGAAGGGTTTGAAGGCCGTGAAGGTGGCCGTGGGCGAGAGCCCAAAGCCCACCTGTGCCGTGCAGAACATCCCAGCTTTCCACTCCGTGATGGTGTCGGGCACCGAGACTGGGACGTCCTTGGAGCCCCCCTCACTGGGCCGGGACAGACACAAATAGAGCGTCAGACACACGGCCGCCCCATGGGAAGCGCCCACAAGCACGGCTACCGGAGACGTCCCTGCCCGACCCTCCGCTGGGCTGGGGCCCTGGGCCGCTGGCACAGAAACAGGCCAATCCCAGACAGCAGAGAGGGGAAGAGCTATCAGTGCCCCCATCTCATCCCCTCCTCCGCCCCACACCAGCTAGCGCGGGATCCTGCCCTGCCCCGGGGCTCTCCGGGCTGGGCTCAATGTCCCACAGGATGGGGATCCCCCCTTCCGCAGCCAGACACGTCTCCCTGTGGGGGCTATTCCTGGGGGTCAGCCTCAATTCCCCCTGCTCGGGATCCCCTGCCCCTCCCACTTGTACCCCTTCAATTCCCCGTTGCTTTGCTGGGTTCCCCTCCACTGGCAACAGGGCGCAGGAACCAGCCTCACGCGGGCAGCCGGCCCTCCCCCAGCCCATGCACCACCTCTGGGAGCTGCTGCTTTCCAGGGTCTGGCCTGGAGGCCGCCAAGCAGGGCCGTTTTGTGACAGCTCCTCACTCACCCCACAGGGACCAGGTCCCACAGCCACGTCTCTGGGAAGTAGGCACGTGGCGCTGGCTCCTCCTGGGCGCTGGGTCCTGGCTCTAGCAAGTCATTGCTCGCTGGGCTCGCTGGGATCCCTGGTTCACCTGCCGGACCTGCTGCCCCTGGGATCATGCCAAGAAAAGATACAAAGGGGGGTTGAGGGAGCCCCACGCTGGTTTGGGGGCAAATCCAGATGATGATTCATGTGTGTTTGCACCTGCAAAGTCTCGATGTTTGGGGATATTTCGGGGACTGCACGTGGCCACTGGGCGCTCTGAGAACCGACCCCTGCTGGCAGGACTGGGGCTGGAGGGGGCTCAGGCTGGGGGTGTCCTAGATCCAGCACACACAGTGGACTCAGCTCTGCCCTGAGTCGCGTTAATGGTACGTTGCACTCCCAGAGCCGTTCATAAAGAGCTACTAGCCAGGCAGGTCAAATCATTAGCCACACTGAGCAGCTGGGACATGGAGGCCTAGAGAGGCTCAGTGCATTTCTACTGCAACCACCGAGCACGAAAAGCCACTGGTCTCCGTGTGACCATAAGAACGGCCAGACTGGGTCAGACCAAAGGTCCATCTAGCCCAGCATCCTGTCTTCCGACAATGGCCAATGCCAGGTGCCCCAGAGGAAATGAACACGCAGGGAATCATCAAGTGATCCATCCCCTGTCGCCCATTCCCAGCTCCTTGCAAACAGAGGCTAGGGACACCATCCCTGCACAGCCTGGCTAATAGCCATTGATGGACCTGTTCTCCATGTACTTATCTAGTTCTTTTTTTAACCCTGTTATAGTCTTGGCCTTCACAATATCCTCTGGCAAAGAATTGCAGCCGAAGGAGGAGGAGCAGAGCTGAATTGGAAGGGTCAGATGATCATGTGTACCCAGCCCCCACTGAATACACTGGAGAAACCCTCCCACCCCTGCCCCATTGAGAACAACGGACAAACTCCCACCCTCGGAGTCTTTGAGAACAATGGAGAAACCCCCACCCCCCACTCCATTGAGAACAATGGAACTGACAAGGACACTGTCAGAACCAGGATCAGAACCCAGGTCCCAGGCCCGATCCACGAGCCCACACGTCTCCCCTCAGAGGGCAGAGAGGCATTTGGAATTGCTGATTGAGGGGGATGGAAGCTCCCAACCCCACTGACCTGATATGGAGAATGACATGCTTATGTCACTATAGACAATATCATCGTAGTGATTTTCACAGGGCTGCCTGGTGTTGGTGTTGGTGAGAATTTTCAGAGCCGCATCCTGGGTGAGAAGGAAGACAGAGGAAAAAGCATCACGAGCAGCGAAAGCACCAGAGGCGGCGTGATGCCTGTTGTTACTGCCCAAGGTCACACGGCAATAGACCAACACAGGAGCAGAATTCACAGAGACTGGGCCGCTGCCCAGCACCCTGCAACTGGCTTTGCAAAGGGGCGGGATCAGTATTTTACATATGGGGAAACTGAGGCACGGGGAGCTGAAAGACCCATTGGCTCATCTCTCCACCCCCTCGTCCCCCGGGGCCAGGGCACGGCTGATCCTTACAGCACTTCTTCCCAGGGGTTTGGTTTCAGCACTAAAAGTCCCAAGCGAGGGGGCCTCCTCCAGGGGATGATTCCAGCCTCACACATCGCACTGTCGGGCCATTCTCCCGCTGACGGTTCTGGCAGCTGAATCCCAGGACTCCTCGCTGCGCCCCACAACAGGCAGCATGGGGCAGAGGCTGGGACGCTGGGCTGGGAGTCAGGACACCTGGGTTCTGGTCCTCCCTTCACCGCCCACCTGCTGGGTGACATGGGCAGGGCCCATCTCCTCTCTCGTCCCCTCCCTCCCTTTGCCAGCTCAGACTGGGAAGCTCTCGGGGGCAGGGGCGGGTGTGACTCTGTCTGTTAAACGCCCCCAAACATCCTGAGCACAGACTGAAGGTTGCCCAGCGGTGCCCCTGTCCTTCCAGACTGGGGAGAGCACCTCGCCCTGAGCCGCTGAACACCAGCCAATGAAGCGTTAAGGTAGGTGCCGCCCCAGCCCAGCCTCAGCTCTGCCCAGGCCCTGGCACTGCCCATGGGGAAGGTGCTGAGGTGGCACTGTGGGCAGTGGACGAGACGAATGACTGAGAAGGGGCCCTTGGCTGGGTGACGCGATGGGAATTGCTGCGATCGCTGCGGCCGTGCTGGGTGCGACGGGGCAGGGCCTCGCTGGAGCCGGCTGGCGGAGCCGTGCCTGCGACCGGAGGAGAGGGGCACACGAACCTCCAAGGGTCCAGTCTGCCTCAGCCCAGCTCTGAGCAGCCTGCTTGGATTCTCCTAACCGGGGCCGGAGGCTTTGCTCTTCCCTCTGGCCGATGCTCATTTCCTTGAGACCCCTCTTCAGGAACGGCAGCGTCGGCACGTGGCTCTTGCAGCCCTTGAAAACGTCGCCCTCAACCCCCGATTTCGGCCTCGGGCAAAACTGCCAAACGGAGCCGCTGCAGAGCGGAGGCAACGGGCGCAACTCGCAGCCTCTGAAACCTGCCCTGGGTGGGGCCTGAACTCACAGCCCGTGGGCACCCTGGCGATTCACGGGCCACAGCACGTCCCCGGTGCCCCTTGGCTCCTGCCTGCAAACCCGCTGGCTCCACGGAGCCCCAGCCTGGCTGCACAAGCGCATCCCACTCTCTGGGGCCCCAGTTCAGGTCGCCCCCCCCCCCCCATACGGGCAAATAGCAGGATGAGAACTGGGCGGTCGTGTAAACCTGTTTTATGAGGGGGGGCTGTATTTTGCCCCCCCCACTCAAATGACCCCACCCTGCACTGCCACGAGGCACAGCAAATCCCAGGCCAGGCTGTGGATGTCAGAGCACTCAGACACTCCTCTTTGAAACAGCGAGCGACACTCAACCTCCGCTCGAGCAGAGCTGCCGCCCGCTACACTGTGCCGCCCCCGCCCCTGGGGCCGGCTGCGCCGCCCCGAGCTCCCCCCGTGTCCCCTGGGTCCCGTGGTGCCAGAACCCAACGCCGCCCCCCCCGCCCCTGCCTCGGGAACAGTTCTGTGGAGTGACTTGGCCACTGGGCGGCCACTGGGCAGCCCTTAGATGCCACGTTGCACATGGTGCTGGGTGCCAGGGGCAGCACGCCCGCCGGACGGGGCTGCTGGCAGGGGGAGGGCGGATCCTGGCCCATTCCACTATGGCCGTCTGACGGGGATCCCATGCTATGCGCTGGGGGCGAGGAGGGGGAGGCTGCCATCACTCAGAGCCGCCCCCAGCTGGGACAGAGCCCCGGTCTCCTGACTCCCAGCCCCCTGAGGGCTTTGGGAGGACGTCGTCCATCCCTCCCTCTGGTGGGACAAGATGCCATCACCCTCCAACCCCATCCCCCATCCCCTCCTTGCCCCTCTGCAAAATTTCACTCAGGTGCAGAGGGATTCCTCACAGAATAATGCTGCCAAACTCCAAGCCTCTGCTGGGCATGTGGGTCCTGCCATTCCCAGGGGCTTCCCATTCAGCCAAATGGGGGCTGCACGTCATGGGGAAGGCAAAGGGCACCTCCCTGACCCCAGGGCAACCTCCTGGGCGAGAGTCAAGTCTCTGCTCCCAGGCAGGGAGCTTCTCAATTAAACAGCTTCATTTTATCATGGGGAAAACTGAGTATTTTCCCCACCTCCCCTTCTGAGCAACTGCTGATCTGTGTTAGCTGAAACGCCTCACAAAGTTCAGCCTGAGGCTGACCCTGGCTGGGGGAATTTCAGCCCCAAACGTTTCAGTCTGACAAAGTTACAAGAACTGAAAATTTATAAGAGGAAATGCCAGAGAACCGTAACTGGAGGTGGGGCGTTCCTACTCTCTGGATACTCCGGGGATCTGTCATGGAATCATAGAATCTCAGGGTTGGAAGGGACCTCAGGAGGTCATCTAGTCCAACCCCCTGCTCAAAGCAGGACCAACCCCAACTAGATCATCCCAGCCAGGGCTTTGTCAAGCCTGACCTTAAAAACCTCTAAGGAAGGAGATTCCACCACCTAGGGCCTAGGCAATGTCTGAAGGTGGCTGGGGAGGTGTGTCCCAGGCCTGAGTCTGCTAGGAGTATCCCTGGGGATTCATTAGAACAGGCCGGACCTTTCAGGCTACAGAGGAGTGTGAGGCAGGGCTAGGAACAACCCTACCTTAAACAGGCCGTAGGCGTCACGCGGCGGGGGAGCCCAGCTGCTAGTCCCTCTGCGACACCTCCACCTGCCACCTAAGCCGTGGCAGTGAGGAACTGGACCTGGACTCGCCGGACGATCACATGACTCAGGCTCTTGAACTGCGGCGGGATAGTCTCCTCGGGGAAAATCGGGGAGCAAGTTATAGACCTAAAGACAAACACAGACAACATCAGCCATGAAACCAAGACACGAGCTACCCCAGAGCCAGCTCCTGCCCCTCCTCCACTATCACCCCACAAACCTCCGCTCTCACCCCAGCCTCATCTCTAGCCTGGACACGTCCCCGAACCCTGCCCAGCACCCAACCCCAACCCCCACGTGGGCGTCTGTCCCTGCACCTCCCCCCGCAGCCCTAGGGAGGGACCTGCAGCTCCCAATGTCCTGGGAGAACCTGGGGGTGGGGGTGGGGCAGGTGCCCCTTCTCTCCGTGGGGCAGCGAATGGCTCTTAGCGCCCCTCCCCCACTCTGTCCGGATCACAGAGGGCCCGCGTCCGGGGCTGGCCCTGGGACCATGGCTCACAGGGAAAAGTGACCCAGCCCCTGGCCCATCGAGTCCCGTCTCCTGCTGCCCCACGGGGCTTGGGAGGCTCCACTCGCCGTGTGCAGAGTCCGTGAGCCCCTGGACGGCCGACTCCAGCGACGGGCCGAGTGCGATTCTGTATCGTCACCCGGGAAGGGACAACTCCCACAATGCACCTGGCCAGCTGACCCCTGCTGTACATGGGGGCAGGGAATTCTCCTGCCCCTGGGGACCAGCTCTGCCCTGGAGAGTGAGCTCCGGTTACCCCGGCCATTATCTCAGCTCCGAGCTCCATGTTCCCAGCCGGAGCCAGGGTGAGGGGGTGCCGGGAGGGGGGCACTGCAAGGGCTGATGGGAGAACAGGCAAGGGAAGGGGGGACCCCCCCAGAGTTAGGAGCTCTCAAATGCCATGGGAGCAGCCCTCAGACAGGAAGAGGTGGCTTGGTGGGGTGTCCCCCAGCAGCCGTGCATTGCACCTCCCTGCGAGGGGGAAGGACTCATCGGGGGAGGGGCTGGGCGAGCAGCCGAGCTGCTCTGGACTCACCGTGTCGACGCTGAGCTCGGCCTCAGGCTTCATGAGCAGCACGCTCTGATCCACGGCGCGGACGGCGCACAGGGACCCGGGGGCAGCCTGCACCCGCAGCTGGAGCTCTGAGCCCGGCAGGGCCCGGTCCTGCGAGAAGGCCAGCTTCACCTGGCGAGGCACAGCGCGTCACGGGGGAAGGGGAGAGAGACCCTCTGTCAAGGCTGAATCCCCACTCTGACACTCCGAGTGCAGAAAGTGGGGGCCCGCAAGAATTCTAAAAATTAACACTGGTCACTCCAGGCTTGTATTAAACTCCCAAGGTTACAGCTTCTCTCTGACCTTGGCTTGGTAAACGCTGCCACCACCCAAATGCAAAAAACCCAAAAACCCTTGGACCCAGGAAGGAGCACTTGAGAATTCCTCCCTATGGGGTACCCTCAAGCCCTTTCACCCTCCCTCCGGGGAAGAGCTGAGAAAGGAAACAAAGGAAATTAGTTGTTGCCACCAGCTAGTCAAACAACATGCACAAACCTCTTAGGGCCCCAAAAATCCAATTCTGTGCTTAAAACAGGTACATTTTATTAAAAACAATAAGAAAGAAAATACACCTGGAACGTAGGCTCTTGCTAGATTTTAAAAGAGCAATTCCAAAAACCAAGCACCCAAAATAGCTTTCTTGGGGGTTCATCTTAGAGGTTACAAGCAAACAAAAGCATCTGGGGTTAGCACAGAGGAGTCTGCAAGCCAATAAGAAATAAAAGAAACAACCCTAATCAGGTCTTTTTAGACATTCCCTAATTTTACTTACATAGCTGAGGCTTCAGATAAGAAGGTTCAAGGTATGAATTGATAATCTAGACTCATACCTGGCGTAAGCTGTCTACAGCATTGCTGCTCCCTCCCTGCAGCCCAGAGAACAACAGACAAAGGGCCTGGAGTGGGAGGCTGAGTCCGCGGGGGGAGCAGGGTGGGCTGGGGGAGGCAGGTACTTGCTGGGGCCAGGGAGAGCGGAATGGGGGGGAGGGGAAGTGCAGGCACCTACTCCTATATTGCGCGAAGGCAGGAGCTCTTCCCGTCACCGCGGGAACGCCTGCCGCGGGGTTGGGGGAAACGATAACTTCAGTGATCAATTCACCAGAGCTGGCACTACCACAGCGACCCTGGCGCTGCTGTAAGGCCGGGGACGGGAGGGGCTGGGGACACACAGCGATGCCCCTGCTCAGGGCTCCTGTTACGGGGCAGGGAGCAATTCCCCCACCCAGAGGCTCCTCCACCCCGAGCCCCGGGCTCACCTTGTTCGGGAGGCACTTGGCCATGCGCAGCAGGGCGCGGTCGGCAGCCATCTCGCCATCGGGCAGCACCGTGTAACCCAGCACCTTGGCAGCGGGCGCCAGCTCAGCACCGATGGGCAGCTCCACAGAGAAGGAGCCCTTCAGCCCTAGGGACGGTGGGAAACACCCAGGGGAAGTCAGGCCCAGCCTGCAGAGCCCCCTCCCCCAGCCCGGCCCCTGCTCAGGGGGCTCAATCCCCTATCTGCACAGACCCCTCCCCCGCCACTTACCAGCCCCCTCCCTGAGGTCCAGCCCCTTGTGGAGGATCCTGGCGATGGCTCCCTTGGCCACGACCTGCGGAGGAGGAGACAGGAGTCACTGAGCTGTGTGGAATCTGGGAGACACTTTATGGTATTGTTGATACCAACGTTATAAAACTGCAGGGAATCTGACTGGATATGCCATATGAAAAGGGTCTGATTTTCCAAGTCTGATGATCTTGTTTATATGTTTATATCACCTTTGTATTGTGTTCTAGGTATGTGTGGTACATCTGTATTTCAAAACTCATCGTGTGGTTCTGGGTGACACCCCCAGACAGATTGGCATGAGCACTGCCAAGCCTGTTCGATGGCCCATCAAGGGTCATCAGCCCTACAGTGAACCCATTGAAAGGAACTAGGGGATACACCTCGTGAGTCAGCAAGGCATGTAGGGGTAGGCTGGTGGACAGAGAACTCTAAGGCTTTTCCATGCCGTGTGCTGTGCAGCTTGTGTTTGGGACAAAGAAAGGACCAGGCGCATGGCAAAAGGACTATAAAGGACAGCTGCATCATCTCCATTTTGTCTCCATTCCTGATTCTTACCTCTGGAGTAACTTTTCTACAAATGAAGCTCCGAACAAAGGACTGAACGACCCATCCAAGCTGAGGATCTCTTCCAGAGGAACTTTCAAGCCAACAAACTCACCAATACTGCTCAGAATCTGATATATGGACTTTGAAGTCTCTGTTTGTATGTGATTGCTTTACCATTTAACAACTCTCATCTTGTTCTTTCTTTTTTCCTTATAACAAACCTTTCATTTCAGACACAAAAGGATTGGCTGGCAGTGTGTTTTTTTGGGTAAGATCCAAACTAATATTGGCCTGGTGACGTGGCTGACCCTTTGGGGTCAGAAGAACATTTTGTATAGTGAGCAGAGGTTTTAAATGACTTCTCACTGTATTGGAGCTAGGTGCTGACTGGGAGCCAGAGAACTGCAATGCAGTAAAGGGGGCTGTGTGATTTCTTTTTTAGCTCCTCGATAACCAGCGTGGGGAATCAGGAGCAGTTTGCGACTGGTTGGTGAGTCTAATTTCAGTGTGAACCACCAGTTTTGGGAGAATCTGCTCTTTTAGCAGCCTGTCCTGACCTTAGCATTTCCAGTGAGGGCTGCCCCAGGCAGACTGGGCCACAAGCTGATGCTGTACAGGGGGCTGACAAACGCCCTGATGTAGGGGTGGCCATGCAGGCTGAAGTCAGGGCAGGGTGCGGCCTCTACTTCCCAAGGACTGAGCCAGCAGAGGTGGGGATGCAAGAAAGAACATTCAGGCAGGTATCCCATTCCCCAGTCCCCCCAGGTCAGCCAGTCCCCACTTTGGTGCCAGATTGGAAGCAGAGCCCCTAGTGCGGAAAGGGGAAAAGCCCCGTCCTGTTCTCGCCCCGCCCTTGTAATTCAAAGGAACCATTCTATTCCCCACTGGTCTGCTGTGGGGTCACAGCGCTGACTCCGCACCTTGTGCTCACGCACCCACATGCACGCACACACACAGGCACATACACGTGCACACACGGACATGCACGAACATACAAATGCATGCACACGTGCAAACACACGCTTTAGTCTCCCAGGACGGGCTCACCAGGAAGATGAAATCCAGGCTCCTGGACCCGTTCCCCAGGGCCTCCCTAGCAATGACGTAATCCACCTGGAGCTGCTGGGCCTGGTCGCAGGGCAGCACCCCTCCCAGCGAGCGGATCTTCAGGAAACTCTGGCTCTTGGAGTAGAAGGGCTCCAGGTGAAGTGTGTCATCCGGGTAACTGGGATAGACTCTGCCATGCTCGGGGCTGTCGTCCACCTGCTTGAAGTGCCCCTGGGGGACAAAGAGAGCGATGGGGATCTCCGGGGTGCAGAGCACCCAGGACAGGAATGCAGCCGGGGCAGGGCAGGCTCTGATGCTGCTGACTGAGCTCACCCCTATGGCCCCTCGCCCTGCGTCCGAACGAGTGACATGGAAAACCCCAGTGGTTCGAATGGGGCAGCGGCAATGGGGCAGCAACTGAGCTGAGCGGCCAGAAGCGGGCGACCTTCCTAACTAAACCCCACCCCAAACATTAATGAGAAGACAAGTGGAGCACTAAGATGCCGTTTGCGCCACCCCATTGATGGCTCTGCTGGTGGGTTCTGCGCCTTCCCCCACCCACTGTCTGTCCTGGCTATTCAGCCTGCAGGCGCTTCGGGCAGGGGCGGTTTGCTACGCTGGGTGTGTGCAGCGCCTAGCACAACGGGGCCCCGATCCTGGCTGCTCCTTAGGCACCACTGTAATAAACATAAAAAATCACAGAATCAACAACAGAGTCTGGAGTGCAGGGGCCCCACTGGGGCTCGGAGGCCCATCACTTACCCTCAGAGTGACCCTCCCGGTCCAGCCGGAGGTGTCCAGCTCAAAGGAGGCTCTGCCAGACTCGTCCGTCAGGAAGGTCTGGTTCTTATTCATATCTCCATAGCTAACAAAGAGCTGCAGCTTCTCATTCTTCAGCGCAGAGCCATCTGCTGCCTTCAGGAGCATCTGAGTCAGGAGAGAAAGGGGGAGACGCACCACTCAAGGGAGCAGACTCCTGGGAGAGGGTTTCCCACTAGGGGCTAAAGATCTGGCTGGGAGCAGAAAGGGACAATGCAATCCAGCACTGAGATGCACTGGGAAAGCCCAGGGCTGGGGCAGGGTGAGGACTGAGGGGCATTAGCAGATCTGGGAAGAAGTTGGGGCAGGACTGGAATAGCTGGGGGTGCTGGGGTGAGCACTGAGGGGTAACAGGTTGTTTGACCCCTTAACTGAGCCCTCCCTTGGGATATGGGACTCTGCAGTCCAGCCGCCCCCAGACCCAGAAACCAGGGCCTCAGATCTGCCACACATTCCCGCTGAGTCCCACCTGGGCTGTGGCCACACTGGGCTTTAAGATTAACCCCTTAGGGACAATGTGCTAGGAAAATAAGGAACTCGGGGTTAACAAAGGAATTTCTGAATCACAGTCACTTAGACGGCTCAGGAGTTACAGATCTTTGCCAAAGAACAAAGGTCCTGATGAGCACCCTTCTCTAGTCTGATCTCACTCTGCCTCTGAGGTTTGTCAACAGTTCAGGCTGGGCAGAATCCCCCCCTCCTTGCCTGTCTCCAGCCAGTCCTTCTGGCATGTGGTGATGTTCGGAACGGCTGCAGAGAGCAGCGCCCCTTCTTAAGTAGAGCCTCTCTGGACCCTTCCGCTATGTGCTCAGCTGGAAAACTCCATCTCCCTCCCCCAGACGTGCTCACCCCACCTGCGGGCCCTTGTGTAGAAAAAACATTGTTCTGTGGGGGTGGACCAGTAGTTGTATGATGTGCTGCGCACACGCCTACATTTACCCAAGGCAGATTATCGTAGTGCATTCTCGGCAGGTGCCCAGCCTAGGAAAGGTGCCTGACACTTTGTTGAAGGATTATCCTGGAGAAGATCTCAAGATCACAATCTAGCGCCATCAGTTTTATATGCAGAAAACCAGTTCCTGTGGCACAGGTGGGCTGTGGAGTTTTTATAGCGGGGGGGTGGGGGGAGCTCAGAAAGAAAAAGGTTGAGAACCCCGCTGTAGCCCACATTTCCCTAGTTTGCTTGTGAGGATGTCAAAAGCCTTACTACAAACAGGATATATCGTGTCTGCTGCTTCCCCCCACCCACTAGGCCACTAACCCTGACTGCTAGACGTGGCTTTTCTTACTGGGGCCTTTACAATCTCCCCTATTGCTCCTCAAGGAGCCAGCTAAGGGTCGTCTGGGAGTTCAGAAATGGTCCAGTCGTCTGGTGCTGTGCCTGTCGGTGCAGGGCGTGAAACGAGATTCAGCACTGTCACAGCGGCGCCGAAGGACCCGTGCGATCGATGCTGAGGGCAGGACATGGGACGCCCGTGCCACAGGTGCGGGTAGCAGAGGCACTGAGGAGAGCGGCACCTGGTGCAACGAAGGCGAGAGCTCCGGGGTGATGTGTCAGTGCAGCACCAGCAGCAATGACAGTGCCGGAAGCAGTGGTGCTGAGAGGCCACCACCAAGTGAAATCCTCTCTGGGCACCAAGGGATGAGCCAGCAGCAGAACCAAGGACTCAGGACTCCTTCTCTCTGGGCGCCAGACAGACCAGGGATTGGCCTCGAGCTGCCCTTCTTAAGTGACAAAGAAAGAGGTGACTTAGCAGGCACCTGAGGAGGAGATCTACTCCCATGCTCCTCGGCAGGAGGGCCTCCATCACACTCGAGGTCTCCAACCGGGGCAGGCACAGCCTGAGAGGCGGAAAAGATGGCTGCCAGGGTACTTTTTACACAAGTCCCTGCACTGCTCTCTAATGTGTGTCTGTGAACCCAGACAATACAGACACTTAGAGTGTCTGTCGTTCCGGGCATGGCAGACCCATGCCTTCTATGATGAGATAACTGGCTCTGTGGATGAGGGGAAAGCAGTGGATGTGCTATTTCTTGACTTTAGCAAAGGTTTTGATACAGTCTCCCACAGTGTTCTTGCCAGCAAGTTAAAGAAGTATGGGCTGGATGAATGGATGGTAAGGTGGATGGAAAACTGCCTAGATGGTCGGGCTCAATGGGTAGTGAGCAATGGCTCCATGTCTAGTTGGCAGCCGGTATCAAGTGGAGCGCCCCAAGGGTCGGTGCTGGGGCCGGTTTTGTTCAATATCTTCATTAACGATCTGGAAGATGGTGTGGACTGCACCCGTAGCAAGTTTGCAGATGACACGAAACTGGGAGGAGTGGTTGATACGCTGGAGGGTAGGGATAGGATACAAAGGGACCTAGACAAATTGGAGGATCGGGCCAAAAGAAATATGATGAGGTTCAACAAGGACAAGTTCAGAGGCCTGCAATCAAGTTCAGAGGCCTGTAATCAAGTCACGCTTTAGCCTTCTCTCTCTTAAGCTAAATAGATCGAGCTCTTTGAGTCTCTCACTATAAGGCATCTTGTCTAATCCATTCACCATTCCTGGGGCTCTTCTCCGAACCCTCTTCAATTTATCAATATCCTTGTTGAATGGTGGGCACCGGAACTGGGCACAGTGTTCCAGCATCAATTGCACCCCTGCCAAGTACAGAGATTCCCCGCTCGAGAGTCCCCTGTTTAGCCATCCCAGAATCGCATTAGCTCCTTTGGCCACAGCGTCGCACTGGGAGCTCATGTTCAGCTGATTATTCACCACAACCCCCAAATCTTTTCCAGAGTCCCTGCTTCCCAGGCTAGACTCCCCCAGCCGGTCAGTGTGGCCGACATTCTTTGCTGCGAGGAGAGGGACTGTAAGACTGAGATCCTTCCTACAACAGGAGAGTTCAGCTAATCTAACAAACCCACTATCGCCAGTAAAAATTACCTATCAAAAAAGACTATTTACAAAATGTAACAAGACCGGACACTAATGCTGGCTCTGTCTCAGCCAGAGGCCGTGAGAAGGACTTGAGGGTTGGCTGGTTGCTCAACCCCCATTGTGCCCTCGGTAAGAGGGGGCTTGAGGACATGCAGAGCACAGCTAAAGCATTGTGATCTCCAGTGCATGGGCACATGTGCACCAGAAGTGCAGCACATCTGGCAAGCAGTCAATGTCAATGGAGGTTACAGTTTGGAACAGACATATTCCACTCTGTCACACTGCTAATCCCGTTACCTTGCCAGTGTAGGGGAATCCAGCCTTGTACGTAGCGTCAGCGTCCTCAAACGTCACCGTAGCGATTTCAGACACGATCTTGCAGCTCTTGGTCACGTTGAGCTCCACCCCTAGCAGGAGAGGGAGGGACAAGAGGAGGAAGGTGCTGGGAGCGACACCAGAGTTCAGGTTACGTCCCAGATTTCTCTCCATAACAATCTGCACAACCATTTCTACCCCCTCTAGCTATGGGCTGGAGGATGTGATTTGGGGGAGAATTTGGGAGGTTCGGCTGGGGTCAGAGAAGGATTTTCCTGGGGAAAATCACTCCACTCTGTCAGCTCAGTCCACAGCCAGAGGCCACTCGCGGGAGGGTGTTTAGGCTTTGCATGAATATTCCCAGGTCTGAACTCCTCATGAGGGATCGATCCAGTGATGGGCTGAACCAGACCCCCAGATTCAACCCCCCAACGCAACCTCTTGTGCCCATCTCTAAAGCAGCTGGGCTACAAATGACATTAGCACATGTGCAAGTGAGACCCCTCTGCCCCGGGGGTTTAGTGCTGGGGGCTGCCTGGGGGCGTGCATGTGTGCTTGATTTCAGTCCCACCTGTCCCCTCCTCCACGAGAGAGACCTTGGCCTGGAGGCTCCTCTTATAGCCAGAGCGGGTCAGGTTGAAGGGAGCCAGCCCCACCTCTCTGGAAAAGCAGCCGTTGCTCTCAGTCTGCAGGGAGAGAATCAGCCCGTTAGCAGCAGCTCTGCACCAGGCCCGCAGGGGTCAGCTCAGCAGGTCTCTCATCGGGCTTGGCCTGGTTAGTGCTTGGACGGGAGACACTCCAAGGAAACCTGGGTGCTGAAGTCAGCAGCAGGGGGCGCTCTCACCTTGGCGTGAGCCCTGACACCGGTATCCCAGCCCGGCGCTAGGGGGCGCTGTGCAGCTGGAGCTGCTGTGGATGGGGTGAGACGGACACCAGAGGCCCTGGCCACTCGTGCCCATCACAGATCCCCTGGTGCTTGTCCCCCATCGTCGTGTTAACGCTGGTTAATTCCAATCAGCCCCCTAACCCCCCAGGGACCGAGAGCATTCGGGGAGATCTGTATCTTTACACTGCTCCCCCCCGCCCCCCAACGAGAGGACAGGCGGCCCCGTAACCTAGGGCACTAGCCGAGGTCTGGAGAGACCCGGGGGCAAGTCCCTGCTCTCCACAGACTGCCTGCAAGTCCCTCTGAGTGCGGCTCCAGCAGAAACACCCTGCGGCAGGGAGTCTCGGAGCCCAGCCCTACTGACCCCGCTTGTGCCGCGGGGCTAAAACCAGCAGGTCGACGTTGGGGTCCAGGCTCTAGACCCGGGGAGGGGGGAGGGTCTCGGAGCCCAGGCTCCAGCCGAGCGTCTACACTGTCACTTTAGCTGCGCGGCGCAAGTCCCAGGGAGCAGAGCTGCACTCGGAGACGCTGCCGTAGGGTTTTTGCAGGATTGACGGAACCTGAACATCTCCCTGCCTCAGTTCCCCATCTGTGCAATGGGGGCAGGAGCCTGCCCCGCCTCCCGGGGGCTAAGAGGATCAGTGAGGCACTGAGATACTGTGGTGAAGGGCGGGCCGTAACAGTCCCTAAGTCTGGGGTGGGCGAACTACGGCCCGCGGGCCAGAGTCCGTTTTGCCTGGCCCCTGAGCTAGTCCCCAGCCCCTCCCCCACCTTACCCCCTCCTCCGGAGCCACACCAGCGCATGGGCAGTGTTTTGGGGGGCAGGGCTGCGCACTCCAGTGGGGCAGCGTGTCTAGCTCCGTGCGGTTGCCAGAGACGCTGCTCTGAGAGGCGTGGTAAGGGGGCTGGGGGGTTGGATAAGGGGGAGTCCTGGGGGGAGTCAGGGGACAGGGAGCAGGGGGTGGTTGGATGGGGTGGAGGTTCTGGAGGGGGCGGAGAGGGGACAGGAACAGGGGTGGGGTGGGTGCGTAGGGCGTGGGAGTCCCAGGGGTTGTCTGTCAGGGGGCGGGGGTGTGGATAGGGGTCCGGGCAGTCAGGGGATAGGGAGCCGGGGGGGGAGGGGGGGGTTGGGTAGGGGGTGGGGTGGGGTCCTGGGGGAGCAGTTAGGGTGGGGGATCTCGGGAGAGGGCGGTCAGGGGACAAGGAGTGGGGGGGTCAGATAGGCGGTGGGGTTCTGGGGGGGCTATTAGGGGCAGGGGGGGTCTCTGAAGGGGGAGGTCAGGGGACAAGGAGCAGGGGGGGTTGGATGGGTTGGGGGCAATGTTCCCTCTAATTTTTGACAGGCTGTGTGTGCAAAAAAATTTCTTCTGTGCAAATTTTTGACTGGCTGTGTGCGCAAACAATTTCTTCTGTGCAAATTGTTGTGCGCGCAGTGTTTCGCCGTGTGCGCGGGGTTTAGGATCTGTGTGCGCGCGCACACGCGCACAGCTTAGGGGGAACAGTGGTTGGGGATTCTGAGGGGGCAGTCAGGGGGCGGGACGTGGGAGGGGGGTTGGATAGGGGGCGGGGCCAGGCTGTTTGGGGAGGCACAGCCTTCCCTACCCGGCCCTCCGTACAATTTTTGCAACCCTGATGTGGCCCTCGGACCAAAACGTTTGCCCACCCCTGCCCTAAGCCCTGCTACACAGCTGCCAGTCCCCACCCCCCACCTGCCAGATGCGGGACCCTGACGGATCCAGGGCCTGATTCAGCTGCACTTACGCCAGCTTTACACCAATGTCACCAACATCATCACGGCAGATCACAGCGCCCCCTCTGGCCAGTGCAAGAAAAACATGGAGGGGAGCCTCCTCCAGCAGCAGGCCATGTACCTCCCTCCCCTCCCCCAGTCACACTCACCTGGCCAGTAAGCTCCGTGCACAGAGCCCCGATTAGCGCCACATAAAAATGGTACCAGGGACCTGCTGGTTGTTTCTCCCAACACAGGCTGGCCTGGACCCTCCCCAGGACGGGCTTCCCGTAGGTGTATCTGTTTAGCAGAGGGGAGGGGGAGAGTAAGTGGGAGCGGAGGAGGCCAAGGCCCCTGCCCATGGGGGGGGGGGGGGGGGAGTCCCTGCTGGGGTGGGGCTGGTCATGTGAATGGGAGTGAGAGCCCCAGGGAGCCCTACCTGGCCATGAGCATGGGGGGGCAGAGAGGGGCGCAGGCAGGAAGGGGCAGGTCAGATCCTGGCCTGGGGGGTGGGGGAGAGGAGTCAGGCCCAGGGCAGTACCAGCCCCCCCTTTATCGGCCCGGCAGGGCTGCTTTCACACTCACCGGCCGCACACTCGCAGCAGGATCGTCTCATCCAGCACCGTCACCACGGGGGGCAGCTCCAGGGTCACTTCGAACTTGGGCAGCACTGGGGGGCAGAGAGGGACGGGGTGAAACCAACCCACAGCCCCGGCTCGGCGGTTTCCTCGCGATCCTCAGCCTTGGAGCTTCTCCCACCCCAAACTGCTGGCAGGGCTGGGAAGGGGAAGGGCCCAGAAATGGAGCAGGGCTGGGAAGAGGCTGCAGCAGGAGCCTCAGCCGGCAGGAGTCTTTTCAACCCCCCACTGACAATAAAGCTGAAAAACAGCCTCTGTCCCCCCTGCCTGGTTCCCAAGGGTCAAGGGCAGGGGCAGCGCCAGGGACGACATGGACTCGAGAGCTGGCGTTTGGGCCAGGGACCACGTGGGGCAGAGAGTGGGGATGATGCCAGGCACCATGTGGGCGAGGGCTGGGAGCAATGGTCTCAAGTTGCAGAGGGGGAGGTCTAGGCTGGATATTAGGAAACACTTTTTCACTAGGAGGGTGGTGAAGCACTGGAATGGGTTCCCTAGGGAGGTGGTGGAATCTCCTTCCTTAGAGGTTTTTAAGGCCCGGCTTGACAAAGCCCTGGCTGGGATGATTTAGTTGGGGTTGGTCCTGCTTTGAGCAGGGGGTTGGACTAGAACCTCCTGAGGTCCCTTCCAACCCTGAGATTCTGTGATTCTAACTGTGTAATCACACAGACCCAAGGACCCTCGCCCTGCCCTCTGCCCCTCCCCTTCCCCTCTGCCCCGCCCATGCCCCTTCTCCAAGGCCCTGTGCGGCTCACTCCATCCCCCCTCCCTCCGTCGCTCACTCTCCCACATCCTCTCTCAGTGTCACAGGGCTGGGGCAGGGGTTTGGGGTGCAGGAGGGGGTGAGAGGTGCTGGCTCTGGGAGGGAGTTTGGGGGCAGGAGGGGGTTCTGGGCTGGGACAGGGGGTTGGGGTGCAGGAGGGGGTGAGGGGAGCGGGCTCCGGCTCGGCGGCGCTTATCTCGGGCGGCTCCCAGTCGGCAGCACAGTGGGGCTAAGGCAGTCTCCCTGACTGCCTTGGCCCCGCACCACTCCCAGAAGCGGGCAGCCCCTCCCTGTGGCCCCTGGAGGGGACCAGGGGGCTCCGCAGGCTGCCAGTGCCTGTAGGCACCACCCCCCACAGCTCCCATTGGCCACAGTTCCCCAGCAACGGGAGCTGCAGAGTTGGCGCTCGGGGCGGGGGCAGTGCACGGAGCCCCCTGACTCCCCCAGGAGATGACCTTTAGGAGATCATCTAGTCCAACCCCCTGCTCAAAGCAGGGACTAATCCCCAATTTTTGCCCCAGATCCCTAAATGGCCCCCTCAAGGATTGAACTCACAACCCTGGGTTTAGCAGGCCAATGCTCAAACCACTGAGCTATCCCTCCCCCCCCCCCCCATAAAAGTGAGGTGTCTTGCAAAGGACCCCGGGTCTCGTCTTGTCACCATCGGAGCATCGATCCGGCTCGGCAGAAGCCCGGCTCCACCCCTCCCCCATCTAATTTACCTGGCCAGTGAAGTTAAGGGGAGCAACTAGTTGGTAACAAGAAGACGGAGTGTGCCTGTGTTTGTGTGTGTGTAAGTGCATGAGTGTGATATATAGATCATATGCATATGATAGAGTATTAATTGATACCTGTATTACTAATAAATGTGGCGTTTTGCCTTAATCCCCCTGAAAAGATTCTGTACAGTACTTTGAATACAACATTTTGGTGGAGTATTGCGAAAGGGGGAAAGGTACCATGAGCATTTATTAAGTAATGAAACAAACTTTGATTTTGAGTATGAAAAAGTATTGAAACTTGTTGAAAAGTGATCGATCATTAAGGTGTGCACACCCCCGGTGGTAGAAGGCCGGGTAAAGGGAGAAGGAGAAGTACCTTTCTCTCTCTCCCGGTGGTAGAGTGCCGGCAGTAGAAAGAAGGGAGAAGAATTAAATTTCTTGCTCCAGGTAAAGAAGATAAGCATTGCTGTTTTAGTCCCAATAGGAGGTAGAAAATGTTTAGACGTAAGCAGTCTTTTAAGAAGGCTCCCAAAAAGAAGATTAAAAAATTGGCATTTGTAAAAGATGATACCCCTTTTGAACAAATCTTGCAAAAATTCTGACACAGCCCTTGGTCTGATCAAGTGCTAGCTGATGTCCACACAATTTCAGATCTAGAAAACAAATTGGCTAGCTACTTATTAATCTATAAACCCTCAACTCAAATAAAAAAGGAAGCGGATGCAGTTTGGCTTCTATGGAAAACCTGTGATGAGGTATTCCTTCAATTGGCTGAATGTAAAAATAAAAACAAAAAGCAGACTTCGACTCCCTAAAGGAACTGATGGGCAAGGTCCCCTGGGAGAATAACATGAGGGGGAAAGGAGTCGAGGAAAGCTGGCTGTATTTTAAAGAATCCTTACTGAGGTTGCAGGAACAAACCATCCCGATGTGTAGAAAGAAAAGTTAATATGGCAGGCGACCAGCTTGGATTAACAGTGAAATCCTTGCTCGTCTTAAACACAAAAAAGCAGCTTACAAGAAGTGGAAGATTGGACAAATGACCAGGGAGGAGTATAAAAATATTGCTCAGGCATGCAGGAGTGAAATTAGGAAGGCCAAATCACACTTGGAGTTGCAGCTGGCCGGAGATGTTAGGGGTAACAAGAAGGGTTTCTTCAGGTATGTTAGCAACAAGAAGAAAGTCAAGGAAAGTGTGGGCCCCTTGCTGAATGAGGGAGGGAACCTAGTGACAGAGGATGTGGAGAAAGCTAGAGTACTCAATGCTTTTTTTGCCTCTGTCTTCACAGACAAGGTCAGCTCCCAGATGGCTTCACTCCGCAGCACGGTATGGGGAGGAGGTGCCCAGCCCTCTGTGGAGAAAGAAGTAGTTCGGGACTATTTAGAAAAGCTGGACGAGCACAAGTCCATGGGGCCGGATGCACTGCATCCAAGGGTGCTAACGGAGTTGGCCGATGTGATTGCAGAGCCATTGGCCATTATCTTTGAAACATCATGGCAATCGGGGGAGGTCCTGGATGACTGGAAAAAAGCGAATGTAGTGCCAATCTTTAAAAAAGGGAAGAAGGAAGATCCGGGGAACTGCAGGCCAGTCAGTCTCACCTCAGTCCCTGGAAAAATCATGGAACAGGTCCTCAAGGAATCAATTCTGAACCACTTAAAGGCGAGGAAATTGATCAGAAACAGTCAGCATGGATTCACCAAGGGGAAGTCATGCCTGACTAACCTAATTGCCTTCTATGATGAGATAACTGGCTCTGTGGATGAGGGGAAAGCAGTGGATGTGCTATTTCTTGACTTTAGCAAAGCTTTTGGTAGTCTCCCACAGTGTTCTTGCCAGCAAGTTAAAGAAGGGTGGGCTGGATGAATGGACGGCAAGGTGGATAGAAAACTGGCTAGATGGTCGGGCTCAACGGGTAGTGATCAATGACTCCATGTCTGGTTGGCAGCCGGTATCAAGTAGAGTGCCCCAAGGGTCGGTGCTGGGGCCGGTTTTGTTCAATATCTTCATTAACGATCTGGAGGATGGTGTGGACTGCACCCTTAGCAAGTTTGCAGATGACACTAAACTGGGAGGAGTGGTTGTTATGCTGGAGGGTAGGGATAGGATACAGAGTGACCTAGACAAATGAGAGGATTGGGCCAAAAGAAATATGATGAGGTTCAACAAGGACAAGTGCAGAGTCCTGCACTTAGGATGGAAGAATCCCATGCACTGCTACAGATTAGGGACCGAATGGCTGGGCAGCAGTTCTGCAAAAAGGACCTAGGGGTTACGGTGGACGAAAAGCTGAATATGAGTCAACAGTGTGTCCTTGTTGCCAAGAAGGCTAACGGCATTTTGGGTTGTATAAGTAGGGGCGTTTCCAGCAGATTGACGGACGTGATCATTCCCCTCTATTCGGCACTGGTGAGGCCTCATTTGGAGTACTGTGTCCAGCTTTGGGTAACACACTACAAGAAGGATGTGGATAAATTGGAAAGAGTCCAGCGGAGGGCAACAAAAATGATTAGGGGGCTGGAGCACATGACTTATGAGGAGAGGCTGAGGGAATTGGGATTGTTTAGCCTGCCGAAGAGAAGAATGAGGCGGGATTTGATAGCTGCTTTCAACTACCTGAAAGGGGGTTCCAAAGAGGATGGATCTCGACTGTTCTCAGTGGTAGAAGATGACAGAACAAGGAGTAATGGTCTCAAGTTGCAGAGGAGGTGGTTTAGGTTAGATATGAGGAAAAACTTTTTCACTAGTAGGGTGGTGAAGAAGTGGAATGGGTTACCTAGAGAGGTGGTGGAATCTCCTTCCTTAGAGGTTTTTAAGGTCAGGCTTGACAAAGCCCTGGCTGGGATGATTTAGTTGGGGTTGGTCCTGCTTTGAGCAGGGGGTTGGACTAGATGATCTCCTGAGGTCCCTTCCAACCCTGAGATTCTATGATTCTATGAACTGCACGAAGATTTACAAGCCTCTGCTGCAAAAGCAGAGAAATGAAAATGTTTATCCATTAGCACCCAAACCCAGCTAGACGCCCTTAAGGATGGGTACAGAGAGTTAAAGTAACACTCTCAAATCTTACAGGAGCATACCAAAAAAAAAAAAGAAAAAAATTGAAAAAAAAATCAGGTATTACAGGAAATGGTCAGAAAGTTAACTTTAAAACAGGGGAGAGCCCCCACTGACCATAACCACTGTAAATCACTCATTAAACAACTGGAACAAAAATTGGGATTTGCAAATAGACAAATTGCAGCAGTAACTTCAGGAAAAGGGACATTTGAGACCCCCAAATGGGGCAGACTTTTGGAACCCCTCTGGAGATTGGGAAGGGAATATTTGGGTAAATTCCTCCTCCCAGAGCCAAAATGCCATTACAACAGTAACAAAAAGAACAGTCACCACCAGGAGAGAGGGTGGTGGGAGTAAAAGAGTAACAAGAGTGCCTGTTTCTGCCTCAGATCTCCAGGCCATGGCAAAGTGGCTGGGGATTTTAAAACATGAAAATTTTTCTAAATGAAGTGTTAATGCCCTTTTACTAGGGAAAAGGGAGAATTTCAACTCACAAAAACTGCACCGCTTAATGAGCATTTGTGCAGCCCCAGATATGCAGGAACTTATAGACAGGTTTAGAATTGATGGGAATATCTGGCCTGATCTGGACCCCCCAGATCCGGATCCCCCAGATCCAGACCCCAGACACTGTTGCGGCGGTCTGGAGGGTGGTCTGAAACTATGGGCCTGCGCCCACAGGGAGTGGTGCAGCCCCAAGTACCAGACACACTGTGGCAGAGACCAAGCAGGGTCTGCTGCTGTGGGAAAACTGTGCTAATTTGTTTCTAAGCTTCTATCTTTCAGCCTCCAAACTGGAACATCAGGAGAGCTGGGACCAGCTGAAGAGTTCTAAAAATACCATGGTTATAGTGTCGTGACAAAGTCTGTGTTACATGTTCTGTGTTACATGTTCTATGTCTCTCTCTGGTGGGTGTCCTGTGCCAGCATTGGGTCCAGAGAGAGGGGATACTACACTAGACAGGGTAAATGCCTTTTCCTCTCTACTTCCCTCATCTCCAACCAAGTTCAAAAGACTTTGGTCCTACAAAATCTTATTTGTTGTGTGCTTAAGGAGGTCCTGACCTCAGTAACTTTTATTGTTTGATGGCTATTGCAGCATCAAACTTGGGCCTCATTTTGTTTGTCAATGTATCCAATTATTGTAATGGTAATGGTTTTATTGTATTCCCAATTATTATAATTGTTGGCATTTGTGATTATGTTATATCCAGTGTTTAGTCAATTGGAATGGTTTTAGTTATATTCACATGGTTATAATTGTTTGGTTTGTTTGCAACAGGTCACCTGTGCCCTACAAGAATCATGCCGCCAGACTTTTAGCAGCCTAAAATCTCCTGGTTTCACTTCAGTAGCCTCCTGATTCCGGGAGCTCCCGGTGAAACTGGGAGGGTTGGCAACCCTAACGGGGGCCCAGTGGACATGGGCGTTTCTCCTGGCCAATGAGGTCCCGGCTGTTCCCCTCCGGGAGCTGGTGTTCAGCTGGGATCTCGCCCCCAGCAGGGCTCCGCCAGGCCGCCTGGACAGACAGGGTCCAATTCACACCTGGGCTCAGCCCAGAGGAGCCGGGGGGCTGCTCCAGGGCAGTTTGTCCCTCGGGGTCAGGGCCGTCCTGGGGCACTGACAGGAGCTGGCTGGGCGGCTCCGAGGCCCAGAAGCCCCAAGAGGGGAGCGTGTATCGGGGCTGGGTGAATGCGCAGGGCTGGGATGGAGCACCAGGTTGCGGGGAGAGTTTGGGGGGTGCCTCCTTTTTCCCTTATGCTAGGGGGGCTGGCCAGCAGGGGAAGGTTGGGAGCATTGGTGGGAGACACAGGGGCAAGGTGTCTAGGGGAGCGGGGGGTGGGGGACAGTTGGGGGGGGTCAGGGGCAGGTGTCTGGGGTGAGGGTGGGGGTAGGTGACAACTGTTTCAAGGGAAACATCAGAGCTCTTCTCTCCCCCTCCCCCGCTGGAGCCAGAGAAGGGTTTGTGGGGGAGGGATGGAGAGGGGGCTGCTGACATTTCCCTCCCCCTCCCAGCAACACCCGCTGTGGGAAGGGTGTGTATGTGTGGACAGCCCTTGTGCTCCGGGAGGAGCAGAGGTGGGGCTGGGGGCACAGGGCAGATGTGGGTGGGTGTTGGGCTGGGGCTGGACAGAGGTGGGCCTGGGGGCACAGGGCAGATGTGGCTGGGTGCTGAGGTGGGGCTGGGGGGATAGAGGTAGATGCTGGGGGGTTGGTGAGAAGCTGGAAGCTCTGTCCCATTTGGCAGCCAGCGAGCTCCAGCAGCGGGAGCGAGCAGCAGCTCCCGCGATAACTTTAGGAGAGTTGGCAATACGTAACTCCCCCCCGCCCCGCCCCGCCCCACCACACACACACACACACGGGGGCAGGGGTGTGTGTGAAAAAATCCAAAGTCAGACCTAAAAGAATGAAACAATCTTTAAAAATAAACCTCACGATTTTGGAGTTTTGACTCAGGATTGTGACTTGTCTGGGGCTGGCCATACTGAAATCCCCAGCTCTGCGTCCCCGCAGTGGCGCTGACCTGAGACCTCCCTCGGACCCTAGAGCAGAGTGGGGCAGGGCTGGGGTGGGTGAGGGAGGCTGAATTCCACCTCCCCCAGGGCCCTATTGCGGGAGGAGTGGGCATGGGGTGGCTGAGGCCCAGGAGAGCTTGGAGCTGGCCAGTCCCAGGCCTCTGACAGGGACCCACGGACACCTCGCCCCAGGGAGACTCAGGAATCCCCCTCCCCCACCACGTGCCAGAGCCGCGGCCTCGGTCGCTGCCCTGTGCCCCGCTGCGCACCGTATTCCTCCACGCTGAACGAGTGCCTCCTCCCCGGCGCCTCGATGGCGTACGTCCCCAGGGCCGGCTCTGCAGACAGCGGGAGGGACAGATCCACGATGCCCTGCTGCGGAGTCACATCTCGCCACTGGGCGATGCGGTTCCCGCTGGGATCCTGGCACACAGACACGCCCTGCTCAGCCGCTGCCCCACACGCGGCTCGTCCCCGGCAGCCCCCGGCTGCCTCGTGCTCAATCGACGCCCGGGGGCTCAAATCCTTCTCCTTAGCCGGGAGCAGGCACCGCCGGGCAGCCACTGGACAAGGGGGCCCTGCCAGCGCCCCTCAGCCCTGACCCGAGGGCACTGCCTCTGCGGGGGAGGGGAACAGGCTCCCGAGGGACGCCCCATCTCGAGCCTGGACAAAGCCCAGGGAACATGCCGTAGGGACCGTTTCCATCTCAGTGCTAGGCCTCTGTGGGTATGTTCCCTGTCCCCCTCCCCCCAAACCTCCACCCGTCCCCTCTGCCCCTGCAGCTCCCAGAGACCCTCCCTCCTCCCCTGCCCTTCCCCCATCCAGGCTCCCAAGGGAGATTCCCACTGAGTTCTCTACTGGCCTGATGAAGTCTCCACCTGACCCAGAGTTTGGGGGCTGGGAACATTCGGGGTGAGTGTCTCAGGCAGGGATCCCAGCCAGGCCCAAACCCACCTGCCGCCCGGACAGACAGCCCCAGACTCTGCAAACTCGGGGTGGGGAGGACATAACCCGAGGGCACAAATGTCCCCTCCCTGCCCCCCATGTGGCTCAGCCCAGAAACGCCCTGTGCTCTGGGACCCTTTGCACCCCCACAGTGGGGCAGAGGGGTCTAGGGCTGGATTGCTGGATGCTGTGGGCACAGCCCAGACTCCTCTGGGATCCCCACCACTGAACTCCCCCGGATGCCCTCGAATGAGCCAGACAGGAAGAGGAGGAGGCTGGAGAGGCACAGACTGACCTGCAGGGTCACCAGGGGCAGCTGCAAAGCAAACAGACAGGAGATAGCTGGTTAGAGGGACAGGAAACACCCCCCACTGCCCAGGCTCTGCCTGTGACCTCCCCAGGGCCGGGGTGTCTCTGGGGCCAAGGGGGATCACGCGGAAGCAGCGGGGGTGACTGAGAGAGCAGGGACAGGAAGGGGAGCCCACAGCCCGCCCCCACGCTGGGACCATGAGCTGGAGCCCTGGCACCTTCCCTGGGCCCCTCCCCTCCCTGCAGTGGGGGATACAGGGCAGGGGGTGGCTGGTCTGTGCATGGAGGGGCAGGGCCGAGAGGCTGGTGTCTCTGCCAAGGGGGGGTCTGAGGGCCGGGGGTCTGCGTTGCAGCCAGTGGCCGGGCGAGATGGCTGGGAGGGGAGCTGTCAATCTGTATGTCCACACTGGGCCCGATTCCGCACCTGACTCAGAGCACACAGCATGGTTAGGCTGAAAGGTGCTAACGACGTCATCCCGGGGAACGGGGGAGGGAGGGGTTTGGCACCCACAGCCAATCACAGACTTCACTACAGCCAGTGGGTGCCCAGCGCCCTCAGTCAGGCTCAATGCAACGTGCAGTCACCCCTCTCTGCGTAGGGAAGAGACTGCAAACAACAGCGCGACTGCCCAAGGCCCTGGGCTCTGACACCCAGGGGGCCGGTCCACACGGCTGTTTTCAGCAGGCCAGCACAAGCCGTGTAATCACAAGTCTGTTACCTGCCCTGGGAGACTCGCCCCAGCAGCAGTGAAGACCAGGGTGGCGGCTGAGGCATTCCCAGAACACCGGAGATCCCGGTAGTTCCAGGAATGACGTGGGCCTGTCCCCGCTGGCGTGACCTCACACACTCGGTGTGTGTGAGTTCACGCCCGCAGGGGCGGAGCAGTGCGCTCTTCCAAATGGCTCCCCCCATCCCATCCCAGACACAAGCAAGCACTGGACGGGGGAAACCAGCCAAGAACAGGACTGTCCGATTTCAAACCGGATCAATGGCCTGCCTGGTGTAGACACACCTAACGCGTTCAGTGCACAGGGCCCTGTTACCCTGCCCCCGCTCCCCCCCACACTGCTCCCCCCGGCTCTCACCTCCCTGGGACTGGGAACGAAGTCTTTGTCCAAACTGACGATTCGAAACTTCACTGCAAAGGAGCAGAGGCAGAGGTGGGAATCAGCCCCGGCTTGGTTTGTCTGAGTGAATTCCCAGCCGGGGAAGGTGCCAGCCGGACGCCCCGGGCACTGAAGGCCTCTGTGAACCCACAGAATGGGCACGGCCCGGGCAGCGCAGCGCCAGCTTCCCCACGCTGCCCTCTGCCAATGAGCCACGGCCCTGCCCTGGGCGGCTGGAGGGGAGCTCAGCCTCCAGGCACCAGCCAGCCCCCACCTCCCTGCTGAGGCTGCCAGGGGAGGCCGATCGGTGCCCCCAGCAGCGTCTGTGCCATCACCAAGGACAGGCTGAGACCCCCACTTGGTTCCATGCAGGCCCCCAAACAGGCCTCAGGCTTTGGGCCTCTTTTCCCCTCGGGCTGGGTGCAGACAGGGGCCTAGAAGTGAGAGACCCGAATCCCTCACTAGGCCCCCAGCCTGACCCCAGATCCCAGGAGTCCGTCCCAAGGGCCTGGGGCCCCAGGAAGCCCCCTCCAGCAGCTCCTGCCCTCTCACCTGTCTGTCCCGGCTTGTAGATGGCCTTGTCCGTCTGCACAAAGGTGCCGGGCTCCAGCGCCCGCAGCAGCACTTTCTTCCGCTCAGAGAACTGCAGGGCATCTCCCCGGATCGAGACGTGCAGCTCCGCCACTTCCTGCTGCCCCCCGGACGGGGCTGGAACCTGCACACGGGAAACCCCGGCAAGGCCACAGCGGCCGGTAACGGGCCGGTCGTGGTGCAGACCCGCTATCGCGTGGGGGGGAGGAAGGGGGGCAGTGGTGTTTGTGAGGAACCCCCCTCCCCAGCCTGGGGGCCCTGAATGGGAGGGAGCATGAACCTGGGGCGCTCGATGGAGTTGGAAGCCAGGGCGCTCTCTGTACCCCCCACCCCATCCCCGCTCCCCCCTGCTTGTCGCTGCTGAGGGATGGTCTCAAGGTCTGTGGCTACAGCTGCCCATTGCATGCCCAGCTCCGTGCCCATGGCCAGTCCCCCGAGCCCTGCTGTGCCGGGGCCTGAGGCTGGGCTGGGGCTGCAGACCCGGGGCTGACGGGCTCCGTGCCCATGGCCAGTGCCCGGGGCCGTGGCGGTGGTTGCGGGTGGGGGCTCACCTGGAAGCGCACGTTCTCGTGCAGACGGGGCTCCTGGACCTCTCTCTCCAGGAGGGTGAGCGCTCTGGGCCCATCGCCCCTCTCCAGCCGGACGCTCACCCGGACGGTCTCGTTGAGGTCGCTGAGATGGACGGACACCGTCCCCGTGTGCGGGTGGTAGAGCTCGGCTGGGCTCACCACCACATAGTGCCTGGGGAGGGGAAAGCACCGTGGGTGGGGGTGGAGGGAGATGGGAGGGGACAGCCCAGAGCCTCCCCCAGGACCGGGGGTGAATCCCGATTTCTGAGTGTCCCTCTTGCTGGGGACAGAGCTGGGTTGATGGTGCTGGAGTTTGATTCATTTCTCTAACCACAGGGTAGGGGCAGGGCAAGCCCCCTCTGTTCCCCCGCCCCATACTGTCTCCCGCGGAGCTGGAGGGGCCCCGGAGGTGCAGAGGGGGGCTCAGTCCCCGTCCTGTCCATCCCCAGTAGGTGACCAGATGTCCCAATTTTATAGGGACAGTCCTGATTTTAGGCTCTTTTTCTTATATAGGTTCCTATTACCCCCCACCCCCTGTCCTGATTTTTCACACTTGCTGTCTGCTCACCCTAATCCCCGGCCTCTCGGCTGCTCGGTCTGCCTGGAAGGGGGCAGCTAGTGGCGCCAAGAGTGAGCAGCGACCCCTGTGCATGGCGGGGGGAGACTGGTTAGTCTGGGGCTGCACTGAGCACCTGAGCCCTTTGCAGCCAGTAACCGGCTTAGATACAACCCCACCCCCACCCCCAGCCCAGTCTGTACCCCGGGGCCTCCGCCCGCTGTCGCAGGGACCCTTCGGCTTCTGCACCTTCGGGCCACTGCCAGGTTGTGGCTGAGACGTTCGTTTACTGCTCTGTGTTCGTCGGTAGTTACTATTCTATGTCACTGGTACCTAGAGGCCCGGCCCAGCCCGGGCCCCCTGCACTGGGGCTGGACAGACCCATCGGCAGAGACAGGCCGTGTCCCGAGGAGGTGACAGGCTGACGGAGCAGGCGGCCGCAGAGGATTATCACCCCGTGGTACAGGGGAGCTGAGGCTCAGAGGGTCGGTGTCTGGCCGGGGGCGCACAGGGCGTCTGTAGCAGAGCCGGGCACTGAACCCAGCTCTCCTGCGCCCCAAGCCACTGCCTTAACCAGAGCCAACCCCCCGCCCCCCCGCCACTGGGAGGGGCAGGATCAGGGGCCCCAGGAGGGACCCAGCGTCAGGGACTGAGCTCCCGGGGAGAAGGGAACTGTCCCGTCAGTTTCGGATTGAGCAGCCCCCTCATCGGTGCCCTCGGCTGCTTCCAACCCCCCCTCCCCCGCACCACCCACCACCGGACAGACAGACAGACACGGACGGGGCTTACGGCTCTGCAGACGTCCCCGCTGTGAGGTGCAGGAGCAGCAGCAGGCAGGCCGGGGTTACTGGGGCCCCCATTCCTGGGGTGCAGGCAGATGGGCAGGCGCAAGGAGACACACACACGTCACCCCACTCTGGTCCTTCTTCCTCCCTCTCTCCCACGCTCAGTGCTGCAGACCAGCCTGCTCTGCCCTGATACAAACTCTGGACCCGGAGCTTCGCTCTGATCCGGGTAAACAAGGGTCGTGTCAGGTCTCTGGCTGGGGCTGGGGGACGCAGCCAGGACAATATTTACCCACCACCCCAGCTGCTGGGGTCGAGGCTCTGACAGGTTGTTGCATCGTGACTCAGAGGGTGCTGCCTGGCAAAGGCTCAGGTGGGCCAGGAGGCCCCTTGCATTGGTTACAGGGCAGGGGGTGGGGCCCCTCTGGGGGTCAGTGGTGGTGCAGTAGCCAGGATGCTGGGAAAGCCCTGGCAGGAGCAGGGGGGAGGCGCTTGCTGAGAAATGAGTTTTAACCCTTCTGCCAGGTGGGGCCGGCAGTAACCAGGGCTGGGTTCAGTATCTAGAGGTTCCTTTTCAACACAACAATGGAGAACCGGCTCGAGCCCCCACCCAGTAACCTGGGAAAATTACACCCCACCCCTGGGTGATTCTGGAAGGCAACAGTTCCCCACTCGCAAGTGCAGAGTCTGAGTGTAGAAAGGAAATTTGTAATTGTTAAGCAGTCAGGATGAGCTCCACCGTGACATCTGGTGGTGAGGTGTGGCAAGTTGTAGCAAAGAACTTCAGGAGCTGACCTCATTTATATAAGCGACAAAGGGTCCTGTGGCACCTTATAGACTAACAGAGGTATTGAAGCATAAGCTTTCGTGGGTCAATACCCACTTCTTCGGATGCAAGCAGTGGAAATGTCCAGAGGCAGATATACATGTGCAGGGCACATATCTGCCTCTGGACATTTCCACTGCTTGCATCCGAAGAAGTGGGTATTGACCCACGAAAGCTTATGCTTCAATACCTCTGTTAGTCTATAAGGTGCCACAGGACCCTTTGTCCCTTCTGCAGATCCAGACTAACACGGCTACCCCTCTGACACTCATTTATATAGGCACACCCACCCCGCCTAGCATGAGCACAGAGCAGGCCAAATGGTCACTTTGGCTGCTGTAGGATCCCCAGGTTTTCTGTTATCGGGGCAGGAAGAATAAAGTGTTATTATCCTGATTATGTGAATCAAGGACAGCGGAACTGTATTTGGCCTTTTGTTATGATGGAGGGACTCACCATCAACTAAGCAGCACTCGCTAGGCAAGGGACATGGGTTCCAAAACTCAGTGAACTGAAAGAAGCCAGTAATAGATATTAGTGTTTGGGAGATGTGGGTATCTTGTGAGGGTTTGAAACCTCCAATTGCACCTTTTCCTGTCCACTGTGGAATATCAGAGCTAATTTTAAGTTAATTAGGAGTCTAGTTACAGGCTGTTGAGCTGAAATTATTTTGGGCTAGTGGTGCACTAGCACTAAGGTCCCCTTACTACAAGTTGAAATCACTAAAGAGCTAAAATTATTAAGAGCTGAAATCACTGAGCACTGTGTTAAGTAGTGGGGGAGCCTGAAGATATATTACTGAGTGGCTGGTGGAGCGGAGCAGTTCGTGGGACGGCTGGAGCAGCTTGTGGGATGGCTGGTGGAGCAGAGCAGGGCGAAGCCCCACGGAGGGGTGAGGCAGTTGGCTTCGGACCACGTAAGGTGCCCCTTACCTCTCCTCTCCCCATTTCCACCCAGACTGGGGGCGGGCAGGGTGGGTAACACTCTGCAGATGAACTTTTGGGTTGTTGGATTTTTGGCACTTTGGGTGATTTTGGGGATTTATTAAAGATTTTCTGCTACACCGAGACTCTGTGCTTGCGAGAGGGGAAGTATTGCCTCTCTGAGGCACCCAGGGGTGTGTGTAAGATTTTCCCAGGTCACTGGGTGGGGGCTCGAGCTGGTTTTGCATTGCGTTGTTGAGAGGGAACCCCTATGTACTAAGCCTGGCCCTTGGTGCTATCAACTCGTCCTGGCAGAAGGGTACATAATGAAAGGAGGGAAGTCACCTGACAATAATTAGGGGAGATGCCACAAGCAGGATTGATAAACATCAAACTGTGAGCAGGACGCCCACCCCCAAGTATGTGGGGCAGAGTCTTCTGCTTCATAGTCTTGAGTTCTACAACCACAGTTCCTGTTCTGTGCCCCTCTCTGCTCCCTCACCACACCCCACTCACAGTGGGTGTCCTTGGTCAGTGAGGACCCAGGGTTCAGAGCTGCAGCTGTGTGAGTTCACCTCCCACCCGGGGAGAAGGCACCTGGCTTCTCTGCCATCTGAGCACTTGTGCTGGCTGGCCGCCCCGCCAGCTGCTCCAGCCGCACAGCACCCACGGAGTCGGCGCCTATGGCGGTGGCAGTGACCTCACCACTGAAATGCAAATGAGAAGGACGTTGGGGTTGCTGAACACTTCTCAAGAAAGCCCCGTTCACGATCGCTTCTAACTTTCCCAAACTGGGACTGCTGGGGATGAACTTTCCATGCTCAGGCTCTGCTGTGGGCTGAATGTTTGTGTAAACAACAAGGAGTTGAGCCATTTCTGAGAACACGGTTAGCATCAACACAGGTCGTTTTTTCCAGGGCAATCCATTTTCCTGAGTGTTTCTTTGAAGAGCTCTAGCACTTCTCCACTTGGAGCCTGGAATTGAAATTTGGCAGGGGGATTGTGCTAGGGAAAGAGAAGTTTTTTCCCCCTGTTGCCATGAAAATCCATGTTGACCTGGCTAGCTTATAAAGCACAGAACATTGCCATTTGCACCTGTTAAGCAGAGCATCTCAGACTTGTTTCTGAGTCTCTGTCAACTTGGAAGAAAATGATCTTGAATGGTTATGGATCACTGTCCTAACTGATACAGCGCAAGATGGGGGGTGAGCTGGTGTCTGGGGCAGATCACCAAATCACACTAAAGAACAGCTCCTTATGTAGCTATTGATAGAGTGTAGGAAAAAAGCTGTGTGATCATGGGGGATTTCAATGTGAGTGACACATGCTGGCGGTGTGATGCTACTAGTACTAAAATGTCCTTGGAATTTCTCATAGATGATATTTTCCTAACTCAATAGTGTTGCATCTGCCATGGGAGTGTTCTATAGGAGCCCTCACCTTGAGAGATAAAGAGGAATTGATCACAGAACTAAAAATAAATGGTAGCCTAGGTACAAGTGATCATTACTCGATCACATTTATAACATGCCAAGAGAGTAAAGTCTGGACCAGTAATATTTCTACTTGGTGCTTTAAAAGGGCCCGTTTCACAATACTGAAAACAATTATGAACCAAACCAGCTGTGAGGAAGAATTTTATCAGAAAAATGAGTGATAATTGGGAATTGTTTAAGAACACTTTGCTAGATGCTCCAAAAGCCACAATCAAGGAAGAAGACCTTGCTGGTTACAAAAACTGATTTGGCTTAGAGGGCACATGGAAGCACCTATAGAATATTTTAAAAAATCTTGTATATCAAAGGGAAGAAAGCAGAAGTGAACATTAATTAATATAAATCAGAAGCTAGGAACTGTAGAAAATTGATAAGTGAAGCAAAGTGACACATGAAGCAATCTATAGCCGGTAAGGACAATAAGAAGTAATTTTTAAAGTATATTAGGAACAAAATGAATTCTAACACTTGTATTTGTCCAGTACTGGATGAAATGGTAGAATTATCAATAAAAAAGCGGACACAGGTGCCAGAAAAGGAGGGTCCAGGGAGCCATGGCCCCATCACTTTTAAAAGTGGGAGAGCTATGTCCTCCCACTTTTTACTGTGCATAAGGGTGAGCGACAAGGGGAAGGGGGAAGAGGGGAGCGAGGAGAGGTGTGATCTTAGGGGGAAGAGCTGGCATGGGGGTGGGGCCTTGGGAGGAATGGCAGTATGAGTGAAGGGCCTCAGGGAGAAGGGGCAATGTGGGGGTGCAATCTCAGGAGGAAGAGGCAGTGGAGGGTGGGGTGGGGCCATTGTTCAGTGCCAATGGCTCCCACACTTTTAGGGAACATCCACCACTCCTGAATGCAGAAAAGGCAAAACTGTTCAATAAATATTTCTGTTCTGAATTTGGGAAAAAACAGATGAAGTTGTCATATCATATAAAGGGGAGAATACTCATTCCATTCCACTAGTATCTGGGGAGAATGTTAAACAAAAGCTACCAAAGATAGACATTTTTAAATCAGCAGGTCCAGATAACTTATATTTTAGGCTTGGTCTACACTGTGGGGGAGGAGCGGGGGAGGGGGGAATTGATCTAAGTTACGCAACTTCAGCTACATGAATAACATAGCTGAAGTCGACATACTTAGACCTACTCACTGCAGTGTCTTTACTGCAGTGATTCGACTGCTGCCGCTCCCCCGTCGACTCTACTTGCGCCTCTCATGGCGATGGAGTACAGGAGTCGACGAGGGAGTGCTCAGGGGTCGATTTATCGCATCTAGACTAGTCGCGATAAATCGACCCCCGCTGGATCGATTGCTGCCCGCTGATCCAGTGGGTAGTGTAGATATACACTAAGAGTTTTAAAAGAGCTGGCTGAACCCTTAATGTTGATTCTCAGTAAGTTTTGCATCCTGGGGAAATTCTAGAAGACTGGAAGAAAGCTAATGTTGTTCTAGTACAGGAGATCCCCGCTAGAACGCGCGTCAACATAGCACGAATTCGGTAATAACGCTGGCACGACCATGGATCCCAAAATAAATTATTTAAATTGGAACCATGGTAACGTGCCCCCCCCCTGCTATAATGCGGTCCCCGTGTAAACGCGGTACCACGCATGGCTCCCAAACCCTGCGTTCTAGAGAGGGTGCAGTGTACTTTAAAAAGGTAAATGGGATGACTCGGGTAATTAGATCCTGTCAGTTTGACATGGATCCCTGGCACAATAATGGAGTGGCTGTTATGGGACTTCCTTAATAAAGAATTAGAAGAGAGTCTCATGATTAATGCCAATTAGCATGGATTAATGGAAAACAGATCTTGTCAAACTAATTTAATATTTTTATGAGATTATAAATTTGGTAGATAAAGGTAATACATAGTCTCAATATAATATGCTGAGATTTCCATAAGGCGTTTGATTTTATATCACATGACATTTTGATTTAAAAAGCAAGAATAATATAAAATTAACAAGGTACACATTAAATGGATTTAAAACTGGCTAACTGATAGATCTCAAAATGTAACTGTAAATGGAGAAACATAGGATCAGTTCTTGGAACAAAGACTGTAGGCCATACTTTCAGGATGGAGGACTCGATTCTGTGAAGTGATGTCTCTGAAACAGATTTGGGGGTGGTGGTGGATAATCAACTGAACATGAGTTTCCAATGTGATGCTGTGGCTCAAAGGGTTAATGTGATCTTTGGATGCATAAATGGGAATCTGGAGTAGGAGCAGAGAGGTGATTTTATCTCTGTACAGTATTTGGCACTGGTGCGACTGCTGGAATACTGTGTCCAGTTCCGGTGTCCATCATTCAAGAAGGATGTGGATAAATTGGAGAGGGTTCAGAGAAGAGCCACGAGAATGACTAAAGGATTAGAAACATGCTTTATAGTGATATTCTCAAGAGCTCAATTTATTTAGCTTACCACAGAGCTGGCTAAGGAGTGATTTGATTACAGTCTATACTCCTGGGGGAATCCTGTGTCTCTGCGGGGGCGCAGAATTCATACCTTCCACAGATTTCTTGGCTCCCCTACAGAAAAATGGGGGAACAAAGAAACTGTGGGGAACACACGCCCCTTCCCCGGCAGCCTGGGCACATCTGCTGGGAGTAGCCAGCAGCAGAGAGATCACCGCGGGGGGGAGGGGGAAGGAGGGAAGAGGGAGGCTGGGCGTGGGTCTGTGGAGAGGCATTAAGGGGGTGGGGCTGGGTGCCTGCCTGCTTGGGAATGAGTGAGAGAGACACTTGCTCACTGTTGCTGCATCCTGGGCTTTGAAGGCATGGGGCTGTGTGAAGCAGGCTCTGTCCCTGAGGCAGAGCAGACACGTAACTCCTAAGCCGGCAGGCTGCTCATGTTCCCATTGTCAGTGAATTGTTCCCACTGTCAGTGAATTAAGGCTCCTTTACCTTGCCAGAGTGGTGTATTTTGACCCGTTAAGCCTTTACCCACAATTGGGATTTTGCAGATTATGTATTTCTTACGCCATCGGATCCTAAGCCGAACTTCGCTCCCCTTGATAATCTGTACCTTATTCCCTAATAACCAGAAACCTCTATGCTTAAACTCTGTACCATTGTTTTTATTTTTAACATCATCTTAGTAAAATTCTTAAAAACAACAGTAACGGACTCCTCGGCTAGGAAGGTCTCTGGGTTTCTGGCCTTTTCCCTTTGCCAGAGGGGCACACGGCGACTCGGTGACAGCTCGGGATCAATCTCACTGATCCAGTTAAAAAAAATGCAGGACAATAATTAGCAAAACTGTGTGACTTTTAGGTGTGAAAGTCTGACCCATTTAAAGAGACAGTCTGCTTTACAGAACACCAAACACCAAACTCAAAGTTGTGTAATTTAAATGAAAATCTAGGATTATAACTGGGATGTAAGGTTTTGCTAACCAAGTATTTGTAACTTAACTTTTTCATGTGTTTAGGAAACGCTGAACAGTTATTGTGATTTCCCCCCCTTATGTTGTTTACATAAATTACCAAAATAAGTGAAACTGGCGTGATTATATTGCCTTGTTTTGAAAAAAATATGCAGAATTTTGGATTTTGGGGGGCAGAAGTTTGGATTTTTTGGTGCTGAATTCCCCCAGGAGTAAGTCTTTAAGTACCTACATGGGGGACAAATATTCGATAAGAGACTCTTCAATTTAGCTGGGAAAGGCATAATACGATGCAATGGCAGGAAGTTGAAGCTAGACAAACTGAGCCTGGAAATATGGTGCACATTTTTAACAGGGAAGGTAATTAACCAGTGGAGCAATTTACCGAGCATTGTGATGAATTCTCCATCACTGGCAATTTTGAAATCAAGGTTGGATGTTCTTCTATAAGATCTGGTCTAGGAATTATTTTGGGGAAGTTCTCAGGCCTGGGTTATACAGGAGGTCAGACTAGATGACCACAATGTTCCCTTCTGTCCTTGGAATCTATCAGGCTATGAATGAATATTTGCCATTAAGTCTCCGTACATTACATCTGCACTGAGCATGCTCCAGCCCTGGTCTCTTCCATCCACATTGAATGTAGGATCAATGGGACTGGCTGGGTCCTGCAGGGAGACTCACAAGGGAGCTCTGGGTTTGGGAAGAGGGGGAGGGGAGAGGGCTGGTCTGTCACCTCCCCCATCGTCTCCACCCACTGCAGACACCTACACAGTGAGCCTGTAGCCTGCTTGCCCTGGCTTGCTCTCAGCTCCAGGGATGCAGAGATCAGGCCCCAGGTCACTGCCCCTGGCTGGTTTATTCTCAAATATTTACCTGTCTCCTGGGACAGTTCAAAGGTAACAGGGATTTCAGCACCAAGAGGCAGACAGGGCCCTTTGGGGCTGGTGAAGCAGGGGGTGGGTGGGAGGCCCCTGCCCAAGGGAGAGCGATTCAGGAAAGGGGTGAGCATCAGGCATCAGGCCTGGGGCCCGTATCCCTTAGATCGGCGCCCATGGAACGGCTCAGGTCTCTGTCACGGCCAGTCCTGGCATCACAGAGCCCAATTCTGCCCTCGGTCACAGCTGGGCATCCCGAGACAGCCCCAGCCAATGACCCAAACAGGCTCCGCAGCCCCAGTGTGGTCTGGGCACAGCTTAGGGTGACCAGACATGAGGGACTGTCCTGATTTTTAGTTCTTTGTCCCGCATCCCGACCAATGCATGGTCAGGACGTTATTTGTTCCGATATTGCCACTTTGGCCGTTCCGGACGCTTTTTTTTTTGCTTCCCCCATGTGTCCCGATATTTTGTTGGTTTCATCTGGTCACCCTAACACAGCTGCGGGAGCGACTCCAAGAGCAGCATTAGCGCCCCCAGACATCAGATCTGGGACCGAGCGACTGGGCTCGTCCTGCCCCTCCCGACCCGGCCCTGTCCCCGGTCAGTGCAGGGCTTTCCTGGGGCTGGATTGAAATGACTCAGGGGATGAGTCTGCAGCGCCCCCTGCTGACCAGGCTAATGGCTCTCACGATGAGGAAACACCTGGCGGTGCCAGCGTGAGCCCATCACTGCTGGGGAGATGACGGGGAGCCACGTTCTATCATGTCCGGTGAGAGCCCAAGCGAGTGGCAGGGGGGAGCAGGGCACTCGGTGAGTGTGGGTCACAGCAACACAGTGCTGGCCTGACAGCGCTGACAGAGCGCACCATGGACTCTCCGGAGCAGCCCCACTGCTGCTCCCTGAGGGTTGGCTGGTTTAGCTCCTTCTTGTTCCTGCTTCTTAGGGGCCCCTCTCCCAGGAGGCTGGTTGCTTTCAGCCTTTCTGGCCAGAGCAAAGAGAGAAAAGATCCCAAAGGCATTGGGAAGTGTGGGGCAGGAGGCTGCTAACGGAGCTGACACAGAGCCGCTGGGCTGCTGTTAGGATGGTGGGAGGGGGCTTGCCTGCACCCCAGGGACAGGGTCAGGCCCAGCGTATGGAACAGTCTCCTCCGAAACGCAGGAAAGAGCAGGGAGAACAAGAAATTACCCTACGGGACCTGGCACGAGTCCAGGGATGGGCAGGAAAGAAGAGAAACACGATTCAGCTCAGAAAATGAAGCTAATACGCCAGGGCCAAGACAACCCGACCCAGCCGGGTCCAGCCAGGCCAACGCTGCCCCCTCCCGAGACATCTCCCGTCTGTCAGGGCTTTCTCGCCACAGAACCACATGCCTAGCTGTATCTCAGGCTACACCACATCCGCTGTGGGCCTCTCCCACCGAGCCCCCCGGCTCTGTGCACCTCCTGTTTAACGAGGGACCCCAGAGGGCCTAGAGAACACGGCTGCATCACCACGTGCCTCCCCCTCCAAACACAGACTGAAGAGACTCTCGGGGGCGGGGGGAGGAGCCACAATCGGTGCAGAGGGTCCCCATAAAAGGAGAACAGCTGGTGGGACCTGAGCCCACGGGGGCTGCGCAGGGACCCACGTTTGATCTGCTCTGCGGTTTTCAGCTGGGTCTCCAAGGCTCAGGTCATGCTGAGCCAGCCCTGGGGCTGACACATTCACAACTGAATTCAGTCTCCAGGCTTCACCCCGCAGAGCTCCCCACACCGCTTAGGGTGTCCAATATGTGCTGAGTGTGCAACGTCCCTCTGTGTGTTTGAACCTTCAGCACGGGCTCCTACGACTTGAGCCACAGCATTCGGTTCCCTTGCAGCAGGAGCAGGTTGTTGTCCTGGGTGGGAGATGGGCTGTTTGGCTCAGTGTGCTGGGTGGGACACAGGTCCTGCTCCATGTGATCGCCCAGAGGAGCCATGGGCCACTGGAGCCATGTTCCGTGCCCAGTGAGGGAAGCCCACACGTCTTGCTAGAGCAGCTCCCACTTGTTCCCAGGACAGGAGCTGGCGCTGCTGCTCTGGTGGGGGCAGCAGGAGGTGGCTCGGTGGACGGTCCGAGCTCAGGGATATTCTGGCAGGAACACAAGTGCCGGAGGGGAAATGGGGATTGTTCTGAACAGTTTATGTCAGTGGTTCTCCACCTGTGGCCCGAGGACAAACGGGGGTTGGCAAACTAGGTCTAAGGAGTCCGCGAAAGGCCGTCGTTCCCACAGAACAGTGGTTTTCAGCCTGTGGTCTGCAGCCCCCTGGGAATCTGCAGACTATGTCTAAGATTTCCAAGGGCGTCCGCACCTCCATTTGAAATGTTTTAGGGGTCCGCAAATGAAAAAAGGTAGAAACCCCGAGGTTCCTATCTAAGCAATATCTGAATGGAATCTAATGGCACAAGGAAAAGCCAATTCTCCAGCCCAAGGGCTGAATATCAAAGAACCACTGCAAACAATGGCGGGGTGAGAGCATCTCAAAAAAAAGACTGAGATTATTTTATAATGGAAAGGGTCAGGCAGCCTAAATAGACGGGCTGTTACTAGCTCCCCCTATAAACGTCACAGACAACAGGAATTAAATACCACCAGCTCTGTTAGTGTAACATTATGGTTACAGAAGCCAGGCTCGGGCAAAGAGAAGGAGAAATGCCTTTTTGTGACAGCCCCCTGGCTATACACAGGACAATACCGACTTTCAATATGGGAACACATCCTATTCCCCAAATATTAAAGTCCAGTTCTCCTGCCCCCTTAGACAGGCGCGCGCAGCCCTCTGGGATGTATTTGTGCCTCCTTTCCAATTGAGACTGAGCTTGTGATCGTGACTTTTGGGTGAATCTTTCACACTCTGGCCCTGGGGAAAGCCCCGGCACCTACAAACTGCACCAGGTGCCTTTAGCATCTGCACAAAGGAAAATGAGCTTCCCACTTCTAAAGGGGCCCTACAAAGAGTTTTTGCTTCTTTACGATGGAGAGGGAGGGTCTGAACGGTCTGTGTATTTATTTTTCTTGCTTCCTATTTACCTGTAAGTATCAGGAATGTCAAGTCTGATCTGCCGTGGGGTCTCTGGAGGACTGGCTGGGCATCTCACCGCATGTACATTAGGATCTCACACCTTGCTTGACTGGGGATAGACCTTTCACAGAGATCGCCTTTCCCCACAATGTTCATTGGTCCTTGGAATTAAACATATGGTAACAAACCACAAGCAAGAGTTGTAAGGACAAGCTATTCCTCCCTCTTTTAGGCCTTGGCTTTTAAAATCAATTTAGTTCAACCCATGCAAGCTGGTAGAGGTGCTCCTGTCGGTCTCAGAGAGGAGTTGATTCTGGTTTAGCTTCAATACCTAAACTAAAATAACCCTCCTTCACACCACAATAAGTGCATCCACACTGGGGTTTTCAGTGGTGTAAGTAAACTGGTTTAAAAACTAACTTCAGTTGAACTGGTTCATTTTCATGTAGACGTGTGTAACGAGAGCAGCTCTGCCAGTCGGAGCTGGAGGGAACCCTGGGGGGGGCTGTCGCTGACACTGCCCTCCCCAGGGTTAAAGCCAAACCCCACAGCAATGACCGAAGGGCTGGGGAAGGGGACAGAGCCACGGTCCCAGGATCTGGCTGCTCTGAGGAGGCACAGGAGCTGTGCGAGTAGCAGCAGCAGAGCAGCACAAAGAGACAAAACAGCCTCACAAAGAGGTGGGTTTTGTATTTTGGTTTAACTGAACCTGCCGCTCCAGGCAGGACGGGCAGCAAACCCCAGGGGTCCCCACTGCAGCCGCTGGTCCCCGTGTGTGACAGACAGCTGGGATCACACGGCCGGTTTGGAGGCTGAGAGATGGGATAGCAGGTGGGATGTTTGCAGGGGAAAGGGGGAGGCGTTGGCTGACGAAGGTGCTAAGGGGGATAGGGCAGCTGGAACAGGGAAGAGCAGCAGCTGAGACGAGGACTGTCCGTGTCCCCCCAATCCTGGGGTGTTGGCTGCCGGCTTGGCGCTCTCGGGATGGCAGGGGAGGGGGCTGCCCAGCAGGGGCGGGGGCTTCAGCGGGAATTTTCCATCGTGTTGACATCAGGGGCTTTAAACAAACACAAACATCCCCTGAGACAGGATCAAAATCACCCCCCCACACACACACCCGGCAGACACCTGTAGACATGGACCCCCCCCAGAACTCTCCCAACCCCACAAAGACTCTCCCCTCAGAGTCACCCCCCGCCCTCAAGACAGATTCCCTTGTGCCCCACATAGACCCTTCCCCCCAGATGTCTCTCCCCCCACACACATGGTCCTGGTGGGTTCCATGCTCCCATCTCCCCTCCTTTGCCACCTACAACACACACAGAGCTCTCCCGCCCATGGACTCCCCCCACCCATAAAGTTGTAGGGATTGGAGTTGTGTGTGGGTGCATCACACCTACCTGAGCCGCAGGGGGCGCTGTACTCAGCCTCTGTGTGTTCACCTGCAACAGCAAGGGATGTAAGGAATGGAGGAGAGACCCAGTGGGGGGATGAGAACCCCTCCCCATAGTCCCACTCAGGCAAAGTCTGTTCCCCTAGCCCCAGGGGATCCCTGCTGTAGGTTTGACCCCTAGAAGGGAGTGGGAGGTCGCCCCCAGCTGTCTGAGTGGGGCTGTGTGCTCTCTCCCATCCCCCATCCCCAAGTAAGTCAGACGGGCCCAGCGATCACCACTGAGTCACCCTTCAAAACGCTCATGGAAACCGGCCTGCCACCTCCTGGGCCCAGCACAAAGGGTTCTGGGGGCGTCTGAGGAGCTGGATGGGAGGGTAAATGTGGGGGGCCCTGAAGGGGCGGGACTTGGCTACTCCTGCTGGGATGGCCCCACTTACACCAGCCGCACTGCCCCCACTAGCCCAACGAGCACATGGCTCCCGTGTCCCTCGCGGTGACCCGACCCCACAGATCGAACCCGGGAAGGCTCTAACCTGAGTGGGATTTATGGAAACGGGGCACTTGGAACCTGGAGAGATTTCAGTGAAGGGGTTGTATCATTTGACTGGAGAATTGTTAATATAGTTCCTATTTTTAAGAAAGGGAAAAAAAGTGACCCGGGTAACTACAGGCCTGTTAGTTTGACATCTGTAGTATGCAAGGTCTTGGAAAATTTTTTGAAGGAGAAAGTAGCTAGAGACATCGAGGTCAATGACAATTGGGATAAATTACAACATGGTTTTACAAAAGGTAGATCGTGCCAAACCAACCTGATCTCCTTCTTTGAGAAAGTAACAGATTTTTTAGATAAAGGAAACCCAGTGGATCTAATCTACCTTGATTTCAGTAAGGCGTTTGATACAGTACCACATGAGGAATTATTGGTTAAATTGGAAAAGATGGGGATCAATATGAACATTGAGAGATGGATAAGGAACAGATTAAAGGGGAGACTACAGCGGGTCATATTGAAAGATGAACTGTCAGGTTGGAGGGAGGTTACTAGTGGAGTTCCTCAGGGATCAGTTTTGGGACCAATCATATTTAATCTTTTTATTACTGACCTCGGCACCAAAAGTAGGAGTGTGCTAATAAAGTCTGAGGATGACACAAAGTTGGGAGGTATTGCCAATTCAGAAAAGGATCGGGCTATCCTACAGGAAGATCTGGATGACCTTGTAAACTGGAGTAATAGTAATAGGATGAAATTTAATAGTGAGAAGTGTAAGGTTATGCATTTAGGGATTAATAACAAGAATTTTATTTATACGCTGGGGACGCATCAGTTGGAAATAACGGAAGAGGAGAAGGACCTCGGAGTCCTGGTTGATCACAGGATGACTATGAGTCGCCAATGTGATATGGCCATGAAAAAAGCTAATGCGGTCTTGGGATGCATTAGGCGAGGTATTTCTAGTAGAGATGAGGAGGCGTTAGTACCATTATACAAGGCATTGGTGAGACCTCATTTGGAATACTGTGTGCAGTTCTGGTCTCCCATGTTTAAGAAGGATAAATTCAAACTGAAACAGGTACAAAGAAGGGCCACTAGGATGATCCGAGGAATGGAAAACCTGTCATATGAAAGGAGACTCAAGGAGCTTGCTTTGTTTACCTTAACCAAAAGAAGGCTGAGGGGAGATATGCTTGCTCTTTTTAAATATATCAGAGGGATAAATACCAGGGAGGGAGAGGAATTATTTCAGCTCAGTACCAATGTGGACACAAGAACAAATGGATATAAACTGGCCATCAGGAAGTTTAGACTTGAAATTAGATGAAGGTTTCTAACCATCAGAGGAGTGAAGTTCTAGAACAGCCTTCCAAGGGAAGCAGTGGGGGCAAAAGACCTATCTGGGTTCAAGATTAAGCAAGATAAGTGTATGGAAGGGATGGTTTATGGGATAACATGATCTTAGTCAAAAGTCAATTAATTGCCATCAGTGGTAAATAGGACCAATGGTCAGTGATGGGATGTTAGAAGTTACTGCAGAGAACTTTTTCCTGGGTGTCTGGCTGGTGAGTCTTGCCCACATGCTCAGGGTTCAGTTGATCGCCATATTTGGGGTCGGGAAGGAATTTTCTTCCAGGGTAGATCGGCAGAGGCCCTGGAGGTTTTTCGCCTTCCTCTGCAGCATGGGGCACGGGTCACTTACTAGAGGATTCTCTGCATCTTGAAGTCTTTAAACCATGATTTGAGGACTTCAATAGCTGAGACATAGGTGAGAGGATTATTTCAGGAGTGGGTGGGTGAGATTCTGTGGCCTGCATTGTGCAGGAGGTCAGACTAGATGATCATAATGGTCCCTTCTGACCTTAAAGTCTATGAGTCTATGAGTCTATGAGGCACTGAGTGTAACACAGAGCACACGAGAACAGCTGGAATGTGGGTGGAGCCAGCACAGGACACGCCCACCCAGCCACTGACTGTGCCACAGAGCCTAGAGAGTAGCTGAAGCAGGGGCGGGCCCCGGGCGGGACTCACCCGTCTCGTAGTAATCGTACAGTCTCACTGGGGCTGGTCGGAGATTCTTCACGGGGAAATCCTGCTCCAGGGAGAAGGTGAAACTCGCCGCCTCCTTCGTCAGCTACCGAGAGAGCGTAAACCCTGGGGTTTAGTTGAGTCTGGTCCCATCTCCACGTCCTTTACGGAAACGGGTCACTTGGAACCAGGGGAGATTTCAGTGACCCCCATGCAGTGAGTGTGACACAGAGCCCATGAGAGCAACTGTAATGGGGGTGGAGCCAGGGCAGGACACGCCCTCCCCGTTCACACCAGGCTCCCCGGAGCAACGACCCGCCCGCACTCACCTGGTCCAGATAGAGCGTCACCTGGTCGTTCTGCACCTCCAGTCTCTTCACCAAACCCTGCTTCTCCAGCTAGGAGCAGAGGGAGAAAACGGCTGAGCCAGGTACGGAGGGGATGGGACCAGAGTCACTGCTCTGCTGGGGGCTGGGACATGGGGCACCAAACGCCCCCGTGGCCGAGGGGCCTGGCTGCCACCCCCCATGTCAGTCACAGCTGAGCACTGGGTGTCTGCTAGGGGCGGGGCAAGAGTCTAGACATGGGCGTTCTGTTGTAGGGGGAGAGAAGCAGGGTCAGGACCTGCTCAGTGACTGGATGGGAGACCCAGGGCTGCACAGTGACCCGCTGCAGGGGGCAGGGCTCTGTAGGGGGAGCTCGCCCTGGGGGTCAGAGCTGCAATCTGTGTTCTCCTGGGGGTCTGGGCTCTCCCCCATGGATCAGCCCCTGGTTTCCTGCAGTGACTGGCCCGGCCTGTTCTCCCTGGGAAGCTCACCTGCCGCAGGGAGCTCTTGACGGGGATGTAGCCAGACGGCAGCTTGGCCTCGATGATGGCCATGTTGGTGGCTGAGCGCTCCCCGCTGTACCTGCAATAGGAGCCGGGCGCTGAGCTCGGGGTTTGCCCTGGATACAGACCCCAGGAGGGTGGAGGGGGAGGGGAGGCCTCCCATCTTCTCGGCCCTGCAGGCGTCTCTAATGCCCTCTGCCTGCTCTGGGCTGTGAGCCCCGCGAGCCCCCGGCCAGCCCGGAGCTCCCCGGAGAAGGGGCCCCGGCCCCAGGAGCTCCTTGGGAGCCGACTGTCCATTAGATCAGCCCCGGGACCAGCCCGTTAGTCCCTGGCGCATTCCAAGGGGTCCCTGCCTCTGCCCCGAGCCCTTTGGGGGCGGCTCTGCCCCATCCATTTCCCCGCTGCCTGGGGCCTGTCCCTGCCCCCGGGAGCTTGGACCCAGCGGGGTGTGGGGCTGGGGCTCGTACCGGGCGTGCAGGACGAGGCTGAAGCGGGATTGGGCGCTCTCGGTGCACTCCTTCGGCTCCGTCTCCACCCGCAGGTCAAAGGTCGCGGCGCTCTTCGGGGGCGGCACGTTGTAGCGCAGAGTCAGCTGGGAGAAAAGCAGGAGGGTTGGGGCAGAGCCTGCTGCCTCCGCCACAGCAGATCAGAACCTGGGCCCAGAGCCAGCTGCCGTGGGGCAGAGCACGGGCACAGCCAGTCACCGCTGGGCCGGCTGGGCCCCAGGGCTCCTGCACTCACCTGCACAAAGACGCAGCCCTCGCCGCTGGCCCGCACCGTGTACTGCCCGGGGATCTCCTGCAGGGCCGCTCGCTGCAGCACCAGCCGGTTGGCGTTCTCCACGTGGAATTGCTGCCGGGCCCCGGCCTGGGAGCTCACGGTCACCGACACAGACCCGCTCGCGCTGTACGTCAGGGCCGCGTATTTAGCCAGGGCCTGCAGGGCCACCACCGTGTCCTGGGGAAGGAGAGTCACTGAGCTTCTGTCACGCTTTGAGGAGAGGAGCCCGGCTCAGACTCACTGCAGCACCACTGGGGCGCTGACACCGGGACCCCGGCTCCCACCCCCTGAGGGCAGGGGGCTCTGCACCCAGGACTCCGTCTCCCAGGAAGAGAGCCCCCGGGGGCCCCTTTCTGCACCCTGGCCCCCAGCGCTGGTTTGCCCCGAGGGCAGGGGTGTTACCTGCGTGGAGGCGAAGCCCCCGTAGGGGTTCTGCTGCTTGCTGAGCCAGCGGACGATCTGGGTGGCGGTTGCCATGTCGGCAGCAGACACATTGGGCAGAGAGAGATAGGCCAGGAGCACGTAAGCCGTCATCTCCACCTCTGCCGATGGGGCCTGGTTCCCATAGGGGCTGGGCAGGGCCTTCACCTTCCTCTGCCAGTGGAGCTGTCCCCCTAAGAGAGGGGCCAAGGGAAGGGCAGCCCCACGGCTGCAGTTACAACACAGTAGGTCACCTGTTTGCTTTCCAAAGGGGCCCCAGGGGCTTCCCAGGTCAGAGGGACTCCTGCTCCCCACTGAATGCAGCCACCTCTGGGGCAGGACACGGCAGCTGATTCAGACCACACAGGAGGGCCCCTGAGTGAATGCGGGGCCCCTGGGGCTGGAGCGGGAGCTGGACCCAGCTGAAGGGCAGTGGTGGAGCTGACACTGGGTTATCACCCGGACCTCGCAGATGGGTCCTGTTACCCGAGGGCTGTTTTACCCCAATGCCTGGTGGCCCCTTGGTGCCCCCAGCAGCAGAGCCCCCACCTCTCCCTTCCCTGGGGCAGGAGCCAGGTGCTGCTCCCAGAAATTCTTTCCCGCCTCGGGTATGGGCAGGAGGCGACACACACAACTTGCGGGCACAGACCAGCTCCAGCCGCCGTGCCGGGGCTTGGAGAGAAGGGACTTTTTATCTGAGCTCTGACACAACCAAGCTGCCTAGACCATGCAACCGGCTCCTCTCTGTGGGGAGACGTCTCCCCAGAGCCCAGCAGGAAACGAGTGCGCCAGGCCTCAGCTCCCAGCACGGCTCTGTCTGAGCTCAAATGGCGCCGAGGATACGATCAGAGATCACCGGGGCATGTTAATGACAAGTGTGAGGGACCCAACCTGGGACTCCCAGCCCCTCCTGACCTCATGCCGAGGGCTTCTTCAGTTCAGCACTGATGCAGGGCAGCACTGCATAATGCGTCCCCAGCCGTACTCCCAGTGGGCCTCGGGCCTCCCATGGGACCTCCTGCCCAATGGGGAGCTGGCCCTAGACTGCATAGCTTACACCGGGGGCTGGAGTGGAAGTGGCACAAGGCCATTTATGCAGGGAAACGCTAGGGGAACTGGAGCTGGGGGACAGGCAACCGCTCAGCAGGAACACGGGGGGCACATGCTGGAGACAGAAACCTCCTCCCCTGCCCAACTCCCACACATAGAGGCAGCAGGGCCTAGCCAGCCCTGGCCCAGTGCAGACCGTTCCCCTCCCAGTATTAGCTGGGCAAAGCAGAGAACTCTCGGGCAGGGACTCCCCAGCTGGGATCCTGCGGCAACTCCACAGGGCTCAGTTACGGCCTGTTCCCCTTGGGAGCTGCCTACGCAAGGCCCTGCCCCACGGGATCTGAGCTCACTGGACCCCATCACGCTCCTGGCCCCGGGTTCTTTAGAGGGCTGGGTTGGGACATGAGGCTTTGCCCCTCTAGATTTTCAGCTCCGATCCCCGAGGCTGGCAGTGACCCAGCCTCGTCACCCTTCGCTCCGTGCACTTGGCCCTGGGAAATGGCGGGATGATCTCACTGCAGGTCTGAGGGGAGAAGTGTCCCCACGACAGAGCTCAGCGCGTTGGCCCCTCGCTGGCAGCCTCAGCAGAGACCACGGACTGACTGGGCCACAGAGACCCAGCTCCCCTGCCAGGGTGAGGAGGCCCCGGGGCAGGGGGTCACTGGGTGGGCAGAGCCGTGGGGGCAGCTGGCCCTGCCCCGTGTCTAGAGGCCGGCAGCGAGGAGAGCACTGGAGCGAGGTGCTGCCGGTACCGGCGCTGACGCTGTGCTGGGCCAGGCTCTGCAGAAGGGCGCTCCGTAGCCCAGTGCTCCCCGCCAGCCCGAAGGCGTAGGCCAGCAGCGCCTGCGTGTAGAGGTCACTGGTGCTCGATTCCCGGAGGCACTGGAGGGCCCTGGTCACCATGGGGTCCTGGGACGGGGGAGACACCGAACAGATGCCTCATCAGGCTGAGCTGGCTAGAGGAGACCCCCGCGCCTGGGGCCTTGGCACATCCCCCAGCAACCACCACATGGGGCCTTAACAATGCTCCACCAGGCAGGCATCTGTCATCTCCCCATACTCATCCCTCCCCACCCCCACCCGTGCCCTGGGCCCATCTATAAACAGCCCCCCCAAACCACACCCAGAGCCAGAGCCGGAGTCGGACACAGACACTGGCTGAGCTGCTGAATCTGTCCTCATCCCAATCTCTCCCTTACTCGCTTCCCAGTACCAACTCCTCTCCTCACTGCCCCCAACAGGAGCCCAAATCCCTCCCTGGTACCAACCCCCCACGACTCCCCCGTTTCACCCTAAACTCTTCCCTGGCACTAACTCCCCCCTCACTGTCACCAACAATCTCCATTCCCCCCAGCTGCCGGCCCCTCCCCGGGACAGCAGGGCTTGGCCTCACCGTGAGCGGCTGTCCCAGCTCCAGCAGCGCCGCCGTGATGTAAGCCGAGAGAGACAGCTCGTCCACCACGCCGCCCTGAGGGGGATGGAGACACCGGGAGCCGGCTCAGCCCGAGCTGCGGCCACGTTGCCAGGAGCAGGTGAGCCGCTGCCCAGGGCAGGCCCATTGGGACAGAACAGAACCGGCTCCAGCGCTCCGAGTGGCTGGGTTTGGGTCCTGCCTCCGGCTGGGACCTGTCAGGCCCATCTGGGTCCCGAGCAGCTGCCCCCAGTCGTAGCAGCCAGGGAGGCCGCACTGTGGCAGTGAGTTCCACAGGCTAGTTCAGGAGAGGCGGTAGCGGCTCCATAGTCACGGCTGCACTGGACTCCCAGCATAAAACCCATTCTGAGCCCCCTGGAACCAGAGGCTGGTACGTTGGTTTGAACTGACATTTGCCGGATTTCCTATGATGACCAGGGGCCGGTTCTGCAGAGGCTGAGGGATTCGCCCCTCACTGGGCGAGTTCCTGATAATTAAATGGCCTCCCCCACCCCCTTCCCCAGCTTGTCCCCTCCTCCCCCATCCCATCAGCCCATCCCCCCAGCCTCCCACCTGCAGGGCGTTGTTCAACAGCTTCCCCACACTGCGGAAGCAGCCAGTCTTCCGCTGGTGGCGCTGCAGCCATCCTAGGGCGTCCTGTAGGTGCTTCTCGTCGATGGAGATGTAGGGTCTGGCCTGGCCAAAGGACTTGAGAACGAAGGCCGTCAGCCTGGGCGGGGAGAGACCCCGTTAGAGGGACACTCTGCCGGTGATGCTGCAGGCCAGGAGGGAGGTGTGTGGGGGACAGGGCTGGGGGTCAGAGTTGTGGGGGCTGAGCAGAGCTGCCAGGGTAGCCCAGGATGGGAACAGGGGGGATTTGGAGTGAGAACGTGGGGCAGAGCTGTGTGGGGAGCAGGACTGGAATAGCAGTGGGGCTGGGGGTCAGGCTGCAGCCCGCTAGGCCCCGCCCACCCACAGCCTGGACTTGCCCATGCCGTGCAGCCCCTCACCAGGTGTTGCCCGTGGCGTCGCTCTCCCCGAAGGCGCTGTAAGAGCCGTCGTTGTGCTTATAACGCAGCTCGCGCTGGTAGCCTGCGTGGACGGGAGAGAGACAGGGAGTCCTGGATCCGCTCACCCGCAGGGGCTAGAATCCACCCCCAGCCTGCGCCCCATGGAGCCTGCGTCCCCTCCCCCACTACGCTGAGACTCACAGATTCCAGGGGTCGGTTTGAATAGGGAATGGAGTTAAGGCTGAATAGGGGCCCTGATCCCCCCCAAACCTCCAGTGCCCCGACATGGGGCTGGATCCCAACCAGCGCCCCCTAAAGGGGAAAGGGCTCTTCTCCCATTCCCTGAACCCAAGTCAAACAGTCCTTATGACCTAGGGCTCAGAACTGGTGCCCCAGAGAGGAAAGGCCAAGGATCTCATTCCCTGACCCCCAGAGCCAGCCAGGGCCCTGATCTGGGGCTGGATTGGAACCTGGGCCCCAGAGGTGGCATGGACAGGGCCGTCGCATGGCCCCACCATGCCCTGGAGGTGCAAGGGCGGGAGGATACTCACCGCTCTGGAGGAATCCCTGGGCCTTCTCTCTGATCTCCGGGCTCAGCTGCCCGCTCTTCTCCAGGTACTGCTGGATGTAGATGTTGGGAGCGAACCGGACCATGTTCTGCTCTCCGCAGCCGTAGGGCATGGCCAGCAGGCGGTCTATGTTCTGCAGCGCCGTGCCCATTATGTCTCCTGGCACCAAGGGAGTCGCGGGAGCAGAGAATTACCAGGCTGCACAACAGCTGCCCCGTTCCTAACACCACGTCTGTGGAGCCCTGGCACGCGGGGGCCCAGAGCCCCCAGTTCGCTTCAGGCCTGGTGGGGTTACGCGGGAGTCTATTACCCCTGGCTGGGGATGAGGCCCAGGAGCACAGACTGCAAGGACCAGTCCTGCCGTGGCCCCAGACACCCAATAATCTCATTGGTCTTTTCCATCCATGATGCCCCGGCCTCTCTGGTCAGAGCGCTGGGCCACACACGGGCTGGCTGGCCAAGGGCACCGTGCCCTGGCAGGGAGGGGGCAGGGGAATTCCTTACCCAGGACAGTCACGTGGGCCCGCTCGGACCCCGCCAGGACGTTCGCAGGCAGCTGCAAGGAGATTTCTTCGGACGCTGCGTAACACGAAGGCAAAGACCCACCGTTAAAGGCCTGTTGGGAACCTGCCCCTGCCTCCAGCCAATCAGATCCCTCCATTCCTCACCGTTCGGGGCTCCCGCCCAGTCACAGCCCCTCTCTCAATCCCAAGCTCCCCCCACCGTGGCACAGACGTGCCCTTGCGGGCGAGGGCTGGGGGTTCTCAGCGGAGGGTCCTGCCCGTGGGAGTCGGCCCCTCTCCTGGCCCCAGAGAGCCGGTGTGATGAGCTCTGTGGGGAGCCTCGTACACACGGGGCCAGGCTGCAGGGGGGAGGAGCTGGTGCAACAGGGGCCCAGTGAGTCTCGGGAGCAGGAGCCGGACGTGCTCGAGCCTTCGGCCCATGGCAGACGGTTCCATAGCTGCCCACTGGGGGGTGCATCTTCCCCGGGCAGCTGGGCCTGGACCCTGTCCCAGGCAGGACATTGGCCTGGATGCCCCCTGGTCCGGTCCGGCCTGGCGGCTCCTGTGCCCCTACCTGGGCCATTCAGCGGCCCAGCCATCACTGACGTACCGCAGCCAAGAGACTCCCCACGTTAGTGACACCCACTGAACCCCGCACAGGCGCTGGGATCCTACCTTCCTGGCAGAGCAGGGAGCTGTGCGCCTTCTCCTCCAGGATCCCCCCCGGCTGTTGGACAGGAGCATCAGAGAGACGGTCAGGACAAGGGACCATGCACGTTACAGCCTGACAGGGCCTGCTAGGTCAGCCAGTGCCCCTAGCCAGGGCAGGATCATCCCCTACAGTCCGTGCTGTGGGGATCGGGCACATCCAGCTCTCAGCGCCCCAGCAATGGGGCTCCCGTCCCTTCCGTGGGGAGACTGTTCCCAGCCCAGCAGATCTCCCGACTTCCTCCTCTTCAGCACGGAGCTTCCCTCTGCTAGTTCCCTCTGCCCCGTCGCGCCCTCCCGTGTGTCACACTCAGCCACCCCCCTTGGGGCTAACCGTCTCTGTCTGCCCCAGGACTCTCCCACCAGCTCCCTGATCTCGCTGTGACAGGGCCACGTGATGGGGCAGCAGGTTGGGGTCCGGGACCCGGACGGTGCGGTGATGGGGCATTATTTTCTATGGCAGGACAAAGAACAATCACAAGTGGAGACTCGGCCCACGACTACCAGGGGGTGAGACCCAGGCACCGGATCTCGCTCCGCTCTGCCCAGAGGCCTCGACCAGACACTGACCTGGACCAGCAGGGGCTTTATCACGGTGTCCACTCGCCCCTGGGCCGGCACCACGGCCAGCTCGTTCCCACACAGCTCTTCGGTGCGCAGAGCCTCGGTGCTGACGGTGAAGTTCACCTCCCCTGCCGAGCAAGGCGGGAGACGCCCCCATTAGACAGACCAACGCCCCTGCCCCAGGAAGAGAGGAGCCCATGTCCGAGGGGAGATGACAGTGGGAGGAGGAGGGGAGAGGGTGGTGAAGAAGGGAGAGAAAAGCAGAGAAAATGGAGAGTGAGAGAATGGGGGATAAAAGCAAGAGAAGGAAAGAGGGGGAGGAAAGGATGGAGGGAAATGATGAGTGGAGTATAATGGGTTTCTCTGCTTAGCCCTTGTGTGGGAACAGCGAATGGCAACCCAGAAACTTCCCCCCTCCCTGCTGAAATCACTGACAGTTGTGTTAAGCGGGGAAACCTCAGAACGTGACATCGCAGCAGGAAGCAGCAGCAGCCAGCGGGACGGCAGAGGGGTCCTGACTTACAGGGCTCGGTCCGTGCGACTGCTGGCAGCGTGCGGGGAGAAACTTGCCTGACTCTGATGGAGTTTGTTAAGGCAGGTGATAGTAAACGTCTGCTCTTTATTTTTCTTGTAACCATTTCTGACTGTTATGCCCCATTGCTTGCACTCACTTAAAATCTCTCTATGGTTAATGAACGTGTCTGATTGTTTTATCTAATCCAGTGTGTTTAAATTGATGTGTCTGGGCAACTCCATTTGGTGTGACTAGACACATGCATGTTATTCTCGAAAAGGAATATCGGCCACAATGTCACTTGTATTGTCCAGGAGGGGGCTGGGCAGACAGGACAGACCTTTCTGGAGGACGAACTGGGACTGGGGGGTGTTGGGGTCACCCTGCAGTATAACCCAGGCTGGCGGGAGCCAGAGTGTAACCCGAGAGTGGCAGGCAGGCTGCTGTCACACACAGACGCTCAGGGTGCGGCTTGCACGTTAGGGGCTGTTTGTGAGCGCCCCAGGTGGGAGCTACTGAAGGCACCAAGGGGGCAGGGCAGGGGTGACAGAGCTGCTCATTAGTCTGGATTGTGCCCGGCTATGGAGCAGTGGGTCAGCAGCAGAGAGACAGCGGCAGCTGCGAGCCAGCTTCAGACAGCGGCAGTAGAGGCGTTGCCGGTGAGTGGGGCCGAGCTGGCTCTGTGTTGTGCTGCTAAGAGGAAGCCCTAGACATTGAACCCGGCCCTTGTTGCTGTCAGCTCCACCTGGCAGAAGGGTTGATGTGAAAGGGGTTTCTCTGCTGCGGTGCCCTTCCCCCGACCCTATTTCCGTCCCTTCCCCTTCCCCTCGGCACCAAGCCCTGAGCGACCCTGTTCTGCGCCCTCCTCACTCCCAGCACAGAGCCCCCAATGCCCCTTACCCGTCTGTCCCCCATGCAAAGCCCCTTCTCTGCTTCCCCCATGTAGAACCCCCCACTCCTCCACTCCGGCACAGAGCTCCCAGCGCCTCTTACCCAGGCTGCTCGCGGTCACCTCCCACTGGAAGGTTTTCCCTTCGTCTGCACAGAGGCAGCTGGTGAAGGCGCCGTCCTCGTCCGCCTGCACCTGGAACTGCGCAGACTCCGCCAGCGTCACCCGCACCTGTGGGGCCCAACACGAGACCCCCCTTAGGGCTGTGGGGGACGCGCCAGCTCCAGGCCGAGACATGGCCCCTCTGGGGCTCAGGCCTCCTCACCGCAATGTGCTGACCCCAGCGGTCACAGGGCCACAGCCAGTGGCTGCCGGTGCCACTCGCCAGCCTGCACCGCTGCCCAGCTCCCCAGCCCCAGGTCACCGGCCCCAGCAGCCACAGCAGCTCAGCCCCGGGCGGTGCTCACCTTGATGCACTGCGGCAGGTAGTTGAAGACGGTGGCCTTTAGGGCGAAGGCCTCTCCCCGGATCACGGAGTACGGCAAGGCCAGCTCCACAAAGAAGGGTTTGAAGGCCGTGAAGGTGGCCGTGGGCGAGAGCCCAAAGCCCACCTGCGCCGTGCAGAACATCCCAGCTTTCCACTCCGTGATGGTGTCGGGCACCGAGACTGGGACGTCCTTGGAGCCCCCGTCACTGGGCCAGGACGGACACAAACAGAGCGTCAGACACGCGGCCGCCCCATGGGAAGCGCCCACGAGCACGGCTACCGGAGACGTCCCTGCCCGACCCTCCGCTGGGCTGGGGCCCTGGGCCGCTGGCACAGAAACAGGCCAATCCCAGACAGCAGAGAGGGGAAGAGCTATCAGTGCCCCCATCTCATCCCCTCCTCCGCCCCACACCAGCTAGCGCGGGATCCTTCCCTGCCCCGGGGCTCTCCGGGCTGGGCTCAATGTCCCACGGGATGGGGATCCCCCCTTCCGCAGCCAGACACGTCTCCCTGTGGGGGCTATTCCTGGGGGTCAGCCTCAATTCCCCCTGCTCGGGATCCCCTGCCCCTCCCACTTGTACCCCTTCAATTCCCCGTTGCTGTGCTGGGTTCCCCTCCACTGGCAACAGGGCGCAGGAACCAGCCTCACGCGGGCAGCCGGCCCTCCCCCAGCCAGTGCGCTGCCTCTGGGAGCTGCTGCTTTCCAGGGTCTGGCCTGGAGGCCGCCAAGCAGGGCCGTTTTGTGACAGCTCCTCACTCACCCCACAGGGACCAGGTCCCACAGCCACGTCTCTGGGAAGTAGGCACGTGGCGCTGTCTCCTCCTGGGCGCTGGGTCCTGGCTCTAGCAAGTCATTGCTCGCTGGGCTCGCTGGGATCCCTGGTTCACCTGCCGGACCTGCTGCCTCTGGGATCATGCCAAGAAAAGATACAAAGGGGGGTTGAGGGAGCCCCACGCTGGTTTGGGGGCAAATCCAGATGATGATTCATGTGTGTTTGCACCTGCAAAGTCTCGATGTTTGGGGATATTTCGGGGACTGCACGTGGCCACTGGGCGCTCTGAGAACCGACCCCTGCTGGCAGGACTGGGGCTGAAGGGGGCTCAGGCTGGGGGTGTCCTAGATCCAGCACACACAGTGGACTCAGCGCGTGGCAGGAGCCAGGGAGTCCTGAGCTCAGTCCCAGCTCTGCCCTGAGCCGCGTTAATGGTACGTTGCACTCCCAGAGCCGTTCATAAAGAGCTACTAGCCAGGCAGGTCAAATCATTAGCCACACTGAGCAGCTGGGACATGGAGGCCTAGAGAGGCTCAGTGCATTTCTACTGCAACCACCGAGCACGAAAAGCCACTGGTCTCCGTGTGACCATAAGAATGGCCAGACTGGGTCAGACCAAAGGTCCATCTAGCCCAGCATCCTGTCTTCCGACAATGGCCAATGCCAGGTGCCCCAGAGGAAATGAACATGCAGGGAATCATCAAGTGATCCATCCCCTGTCGCCCATTCCCAGCTCCTTGCAAACAGAGGCTAGGGACACCATCCCTGCGCAGCCTGGCTAATAGCCATTGATGGACCTGTTCTCCATGTACTTATCTAGTTCTTTTTTTAACCCTGTTATAGTCTTGGCCTTCACAATATCCTCTGGCAAAGAATTGCAGCCGAAGGAGGAGGAGCAGAGCTGAATTGGAAGGGTCAGATGATCATGTGTACCCAGCCCCCACTGAATACACTGGAGAAACCCTCCCACCCCTGCCCCATTGAGAACAACGGACAAACTCCCACCCTCGGAGTCTTTGAGAACAATGGAGAAACCCCCACCCCCCACTCCATTGAGAACAATGGAACTGACAAGGACACTGTCAGAACCAGGATCAGAACCCAGGTCCCAGGCCCGATCCACGAGCCCACACGTCTCCCCTCAGAGGGCAGAGAGGCATTTGGAATTGCTGATTGAGGGGGATGGAAGCTCCCAACCCCACTGACCTGATATGGAGAATGATATGCTTATGTCACTATAGACAATATCATAGTAGGGCTGATATTCACAGGGCTGCCTGGTGTTGGTGTTGGTGAGAATTTTCAGAGCCGCATCCTGGGTGAGAAGGAAGACAGAGGAAAAAGCATCACGAGCAGCGAAAGCACCAGAGGCGGCGTGATGCCTGTTGTTACTGCCCAAGGTCACACGGCAATAGACCAACACAGGAGCAGAATTCACAGAGACTGGGCCGCTGCCCAGCACCCTGCAACTGGCTTTGCAAAGGGGCGGGATCAGTATTTTACATATGGGGAAACTGAGGCACGGGGAGCTGAAAGACCCATCGGCTCATCTCTCCACCCCCTCGTCCCCCGGGGCCAGGGCACGCCTGATCCTTACAGCACTTCTTCCCAGGGGTTTGGCTTCAGCACTAAAAGTCCCAAGCGAGGGGGCCTCCTCCAGGGGATGATTCCAGCCTCACACATCGCACTGTCGGGCCATTCTCCCGCTGACGGTTCTGGCAGCTGAATCCCAGGACTCCTCGCTGCGCCCCACAACAGGCAGCATGGGGCAGAGGCTGGGACGCTGGGCTGGGAGTCAGGACACCTGGGTTCTGGTCCTCCCTTCACCGCCCACCTGCTGGGTGACATGGGCAGGGCCCGTCTCCTCTCTCGTCCCCTCCCTCCCTTTGCCAGCTCAGACTGGGAAGCTCTCGGGGGCAGGGGCGGGTGTGACTCTGTCTGTTAAACGCCCCCAAACATCCTGAGCACAGACTGAAGGTTGCCCAGCGGGTGCCCCTGTCCTTCCAGACTGGGGAGAGCACCTCGCCCTGAGCCGCTGAACACCAGCCAATGAAGCGTTAAGGTAGGTGCCGCCCCAGCCCAGCCTCAGCTCTGCCCAGGCCCTGGCACTGCCCATGGGGAAGGTGCTGAGGTGGCGCTGTGGGCAGTGGACGAGACGAATGACTGAGAAGGGGCCCTTGGCTGGGTGACGCGATGGGAATTGCTGCGATTGCTGCGGCCGTGCTGGGTGCGACGGGGCAGGGCCTCGCTGGAGCCGGCTGGCGGAGCCGTGCCTGCGACCGGAGGAGAGGGGCACACGAACCTCCAAGGGTCCAGTCTGCCTCAGCCCAGCTCTGAGGAGCCTGCTTGGATTCTCCTAAACGGGGCCGGAGGCTTTGCTCTTCCCTCTGGCCGATGCTCATTTCCTTGAGACCCCTCTGCAGGAACGGCAGCGTCGGCACGTGGCTCTTGCAGCCCTTGAAAACGTCGCCCTCAACCCCCGATTTCGGCCTCGGGCAAAACTGCCAAACGGAGCCGCTGCAGAGCGGAGGCAACGGGCGCAACTCGCAGCCTCCGAAACCTGCCCCGGGTGGGGCCTGAACTCACAGCCCGTGGGCACCCCGGCGATTCACGGGCCACAGCACGTCCCCGGCGCCCCTCGGCTCCTGCCTGCAAACCCGCTGGCTCCACGGAGCCCCAGCCTGGCTGCACAAGCGCATCCCACTCTCTGGGGCCCCAGCTCAGGTCGCCCCCCCCCCATACGGACAAACAGCAGGATGAGAACCGGGCGGTCGTGTAAACCTGTTTTATGAGGGGGGGCTGTATCTTGCCCCCCCCACTCAAATGACCCCACCCTGCACTGCCATGAGTCACAGCAAATCCCAGGCCAGGCTGTGGATGTCAGAGCACTCAGACACTCCTCTTTGAAACAGCGAGCGACACTCAACCTCCGCTCGAGCAGAGCTGCCGCCCGCTACACTGTGCCGCCCCTGCCCCTGGGGCCGGCCGCGCCGCCCCGAGCTCCCCCCGTGTCCCCTGGGTCCCGTGGTGCCAGAACCCAACGCCGCCCCCCCTCCCCTGCCTCGGGAACAGTTCTGTGGAGTGACTTGGCCACTGGGCGGCCACTGGGCAGCCCCTAGATGCCACATTGCACATGGTGCTGGGTGCCAGGGGCAGCACGCCCGCCGGACGGGGCTGCTGGCAGGGGGAGGGCGGATCCCGGCCCATTCCACTATGGCCGTCTGACGGGGATCCCATGCTATGCGCCGGGGGCGAGGGGGGGAGGCTGCCATCACTCAGAGCCGCCCCCAGCTGGGACAGAGCCCCGGTCTCCTGACTCCCAGCCCCCTGAGGGCTTTGGGAGGACGTCGTCCATCCCTCCCTCTGGCGGGACAAGATGCCATCACCCTTCACCCCCATCCCCCATCCCCTCCTTGCCCCTCTGCAAAATTTCACTCAGGTGCAGAGGGATTCCTCGCAGAATAATGCTGCCAAACTCCAAGCCTCTGCTGGGCATGTGGGTCCTGCCATTCCCAGGGGCTTCCCATTCAGCCAAATGGGGGCTGCACGTCATGGGGAAGGCAAAGGGCACCTCCCTGACCCCAGGGCAACCTCCTGGGCGAGAGTCAAGTCTCTGCTCCCAGGCAGGGAGCTTCTCAATTAAACAGCTTCATTTTATCATGGGGAAAACTGAGTATTTTCCCCACCTCCCCTTCTGAGCAACTGCTGATCTGTGTTAGTTGAAACGCCTCACAAGGTTCAGCCTGAGGCTGACCCTGGCTGGGGGAATTTCAGCCCCAAACGTTTCAGTCTGACAAAGTTACAAGAACTGAAAATTTATAAGAGGAAATGCCAGAGAACCGTAACTGGAGGTGGGGCGTTCCTACTCTCTGGATACTCCGGGGATCTGTCATGGAATCATAGAATCTCAGGGTTGGAAGGGACCTCAGGAGGTTCTAGTCCAACCCCCTGCTCAAAGCAGGACCAACCCCAACTAGATCATCCCAGCCAGGGCTTTGTCAAGCCGGACCTTAAAAACCTCTAAGGAAGGAGATTCCACCACCTAGGGCCTAGGCAATGTCTGAAGGTGGCTGGGGAGGTGTGTCCCAGGCCTGAGTCTGCTAGGAGTATCCCTGGGGATTCATTAGAACAGGCCGGACCTTTCAGGCTACAGAGGAGTGTGAGGCAGGGCTAGGAACAACCCTACCTTAAACAGGCCGTAGGCGTCACGCGGCGGGGGAGCCCAGCTGCTTGTCCCTCTGCGACACCTCCACCTGCGACCCAAGCCGTGGCAGTGAGGAACTACAACCCTGGGTGGATGATAACGTGACTCAGGCTCTTGAACTGCGATGGGATAGTCTCCTCGGGGAAAATCGGGGAGCAAGTTATAGACCTAAAGACAAACACAGACAACATCAGCCATGAAACCAAGACACGAGCTACCCCAGAGCCAGCTCCTGCCCCTCCTCCACTATCACCCCACAAACCTCCGCTCTCGCCCCAGCCTCATCTCTAGCCTGGACACGTCCCCGAACCCTGCCCAGCACCCAACCCCAACCCCCACGTGGGCGTCTGTCCCTGCACCTCCCCCCGCAACCCTAGGGAGGGACCTGCAGCTCCCAATGTCCTGGGAGAACCTGGGGGTAGGGGTGGGGCAGGTGCCCCTTCTCTCCGTGGGGCAGCGAATGGCTCTTAGCGCCCCTCCCCCACTCTGTCTGGATCACAGAGGGCCCGCGTCCGGGGCTGGCCCTGGGACCATGGCTCACAGGGAAAAGTGACCCAGCCCCTGGCCCATCGAGTCCCGTCTCCTGCTGCCCCACGGGGCTTGGGAGGCTCCACTCGCCATGTGCAGAGTCCGTGAGCCCCTGGACGGCCGACTCCAGCGACGGGCTGAGTGCGATTCTGCATCGTCACCCGGGAAGGGACAACTCCCACAATGCACCTGGCCAGCTGACCCCTGCTGTACATGGGGGCAGGGAATTCTCCTGCCCCTGGGGACCAGCTCTGCCCTGGAGAGTGAGCTCCGGTTACCCCGGCCATTATCTCAGCTCCGAGCTCCATGTTCCCAGCCGGAGCCGGGGTGAGGGGGTGCTGGGAGGGGGGCACTGCAAGGGCTGATGGGAGAACAGGCAAGGCAAGGGGGGACCCCCCCAGAGTTAGGAGCTCTCAAATGCCATGGGAGCAGCCCTCAGACAGGAAGAGGTGGCTTGGTGGGGTGTCCCCCAGCAGCCGTGCATCGCACCTCCCTGCGAGGGGGAAGGACTCATCGGGGGAGGGGCTGGGCGAGCAGCCGAGCTGCTCTGGACTCACCGTGTCGACGCTGAGCTCGGCCTCAGGCTTCATGAGCAGCACGCTCTGATCCACGGCGCGGACGGCGCACAGGGACCCGGGGGCAGCCTGCACCCGCAGCTGGAGCTCTGAGCCCGGCAGGGCCCGGTCCTGCGAGAAGGCCAGCTTCACCTGGCGAGGCACAGCGCGTCACGGGGGAGGGGGAGAGAGACCCTCTGTCAAGGCTGAATCCCCACCTCTGACACTCCGAGTGCAGAAAGTGGGGGCCCGCAAGAATTCTAAAAATTAACACTGGTCACTCCAGGCTTGTATTAAACTCCCAAGGTTACAGCTTCTCCCTGACCTTGGCTTGGTAAACGCTGCCACCACCCAAATGCAAAAAACCCCAAAACCCTTGGACCCAGGAAGGAGCACTTGAGAATTCCTCCCTGTGGGGTACCCTCAAGCCCTTTCACCCTCCCTCCGGGGAAGAGCTGAGAAAGGAAACAAAGGAAATTAGCTGTTGCCACCAGCTAGTCAAACAACATGCACAAACCTCTTAGGGCCCCAAAAATCCAATTCTGTGCTTAAAACAGGTACATTTTATTAAAAACAATAAGAAAGAAAATACACCTGGAACGTAGGCTCTTGCTAGATTTTAAAAGAGCAATTCCAAAAACCAAGCACCCAAAATAGCTTTCTTGGGGGTTCATCTTAGAGGTTACAAGCAAACAAAAGCATCTGGGGTTAGCACAGAGGAGTCCGCAAGCCAATAAGAAATAAAAGAAACAACCCTAATCAGGTCTTTTTAGACATTCCCTAATTTTACTTACATAGCTGAGGCTTCAGATAAGAAGGTTCAAGGTATGAATTGATAATCTAGAATCATACCTGGCGTAAGCTGTCTACAGCATTGCTGCTCCCTCCCTGCAGCCCAGAGAACAACAGACAAAGGGCCTGGAGTGGGAGGCTGAGTCCGCGGGGGGAGCAGGGTGGGCTGGGGGAGGCAGGTACTTGCTGGGGCCAGGGAGAGCGGAATGGGGGGGAGGGGAAGTGCAGGCACCTACTCCTATATTGCGCGAAGGCAGGAGCTCTTCCCGTCGCCGCGGGAACGCCTGCCGCGGGGTTGGGGGAAACGATAACTTCAGTGATCAATTCACCAGAGCTGGCACTACCACAGCGACCCTGGCGCTGCTGTAAGGCCGGGGAAGGGAGGGGCTGGGGACCCACAGCGATGCCCCTGCTCAGGGCTCCTGTTACGGGGCAGGGAGCAATTCCCCCACCCAGAGGCTCCTCCACCCCGAGCCCCGGGCTCACCTTGTTCGGGAGGCACTTGGCCATGCGCAGCAGGGCGCGGTCGGCAGCCATCTCGCCATCGGGCAGCACCGTGTAACCCAGCACCTTGGCAGCGGGCGCCAGCTCAGCACCGATGGGCAGCTCCACAGAGAAGGAGCCCTTCAGCCCTAGGGACGGTGGGAAACACCCAGGGGAAGTCAGGCCCAGCCTGCAGAGCCCCCTCCCCCAGCCCGGCCCCTGCTCAGGGGGCTCAATCCCCTATCTGCACAGACCCCTCCCCCGCCACTTACCAGCCCCCTCCCTGAGGTCCAGCCCCTTGTGGAGGATCCTGGCGATGGCTCCCTTGGCCACGACCTGCGGAGGAGGAGACGGGAGTCACTGAGCTGTGTGGAATCTGGGAGACACTTTATGGTATTGTTGATACCAACATTATAAAACTGCAGGGAATCTGACTGGATATGCCATATGAAAAGGGTCTGATTTTCCAAGTCTGATGATCTTGTTTATATGTTTATATCACCTTTGTATTGTGTTCTAGGTATGTGTGGTACATCTGTATTTCAAAACTCATCGTGTGGTTCTGGGTGACACCCCCAGACAGATTGGCATGAGCACTGCCAAACCTGTTCGATGGCCCATCAAGGGTCATCAGCCCTACAGTGAACCCATTGAAAGGAACTAGGGGATACACCTCGTGAGTCAGCAAGGCATGTAGGGGTAGGCTGGTGGACAGAGAACTCTAAGGCTTTTCCATGCCGTGTGCTGTGCAGCTTGTGTTTGGGACAAAGAAAGGACCAGGCGCATGGCAAAAGGACTATAAAGGACAGCTGCATCATCTCCATTTTGTCTCCATTCCTGATTCTTACCTCTGGAGTAACTTTTCTACAAATGAAGCTCCGAACAAAGGACTGAACGACCCATCCAAGCTGAGGATCTCTTCCAGAGGAACTTTCAAGCCAACAAACTCACCAATACTGCTCAGAATCTGATATATGGACTTTGAAGTCTCTGTTTGTATGTGATTGCTTTACCATTTAACAACTCTCATCTTGTTCTTTCTTTTTTCCTTATAACAAACCTTTCATTTCAGACACAAAAGGATTGGCTGGCAGTGTGTTTTTTTGGGTAAGATCCAAACTAATATTGGCCTGGTGACGTGGCTGACCCTTTGGGGTCAGAAGAACATTTTGTATAGTGAGCAGAGGTTTTAAATGACTTCTCACTGTATTGGAGCTAGGTGCTGACTGGGAGCCAGAGAACTGCAATGCAGTAAAGGGGGCTGTGTGATTTCTTTTTTAGCTCCTTGATAACCAGCGTGGGGAATCAGGAGCAGTTTGCGACTGGTTGGTGAGTCATGCACAAATGCATGCACACGCGCAAACACACGCTTTAGTCTCCCAGGACGGGCTCACCAGGAAGATGAAATCCAGGCTCCTGGACCCGTTCCCCAGGGCCTCCCTAGCAATGACGTAATCCACCTGGAGCTGCTGGGCCTGGTCGCAGGGCAGCACCCCTCCCAGCGAGCGGATCTTCAGGAAACTCTGGCTCTTGGAGTAGAAGGGCTCCAGGTGAAGTGTGTCATCCGGGTAACTGGGATAGACTCTGCCATGCTCGGGGCTGTCGTCCACCTGCTTGAAGTGCCCCTGGGGGACAGAGAGAGCGATGGGGATCTCCGGGGTGCAGAGCACCCAGGACAGGAATGCAGCCGGGGCAGGGCAGGCTCTGATGCTGCTGACTGAGCTCACCCCTATGGCCCCTCGCCCTGCGTCCGAACGAGTGACATGGAAAACCCCAGTGGTTCGAATGGGGCAGCGGCAATGGGGCAGCAACTGAGCTGAGCGGCCAGAAGCGGGCGACCTTCCTAACTAAACCCCACCCCAAACATTAATGAGAAGACAAGTGGAGCACTAAGATGCCGTTTGCGCCACCCCATTGATGGCTCTGCTGGTGGGTTCTGCGCCTTCCCCCACCCACTGTCTGTCCTGGCTATTCAGCCTGCAGGCGCTTCGGGCAGGGGCGGTTTGCTACGCTGGGTGTGTGCAGCGCCTAGCACAACGGGGCCCCGATCCTGGCTGCTCCTTAGGCACCACTGTAATAAACATAAAAAATCACAGAATCAACAACAGAGTCTGGAGCGCAGGGGCCCCACTGGGGCTCGGAGGCCTATCACTTACCCTCAGAGTGACCCTCCCGGTCCAGCCGGAGGTGTCCAGCTCAAAGGAGGCTCTGCCAGACTCGTCCGTCAGGAAGGTCTGGTTCTTATTCATATCTCCATAGCTAACAAAGAGCTGCAGCTTCTCATTCTTCAGCGCAGAGCCATCTGCTGCCTTCAGGAGCATCTGAGTCAGGAGAGAAAGGGGGAGACGCACCACTCAAGGGAGCAGACTCCTGGGAGAGGGTTTCCCACTAGGGGCTAAAGATCTGGCTGGGAGCAGAAAGGGACAATGCAATCCAGCACTGAGATGCACTGGGAAAGCCCAGGGCTGGGGCAGGGTGAGGACTGAGGGGCATTAGCAGATCTGGGAAGAAGTTGGGGCAGGACTGGAATAGCTGGGGGTGCTGGGGTGAGCACTGAGGGGTAACAGGTTGTTTGACCCCTTAACTGAGCCCTCCCTTGGGATATGGGACTCTGCAGTCCAGCCGCCCCCAGACCCAGAAACCAGGGCCTCAGATCTGCCACACATTCCCGCTGAGTCCCACCTGGGCTGTGGCCACACTGGGCTTTAAGATTAACCCCTTAGGGACAATGTGCTAGGAAAATAAGGAACTCGGGGTTAACAAAGGAATTTCTGAATCACAGTCACTTAGACGGCTCAGGAGTTACAGATCTTTGCCAAAGAACAAAGGTCCTGATGAGCACCCTTCTCTAGTCTGATCTCACTCTGCCTCTGAGGTTTGTCAACAGTTCAGGCTGGGCAGAATCCCCCCCTCCTTGCCTGTCTCCAGCCAGTCCTTCTGGCATGTGGTGATGTTTGGAACGGCTGCAGAGAGCAGCGCCCCTTCTTAAGTAGAGCCTCTCTGGACCCTTCCGCTATGTGCTCAGCTGGAAAACTCCATCTTCCTCCCCCAGACGTGCTCACCCCACCTGCGGGCCCTTGTGTAGAAAAAACATTGTTCTGTGGGGGTGGACCAGTAGTTGTATGATGTGCTGCGCACACGCCTACATTTACCCAAGGCAGATTATCGTAGTGCATTCTCGGCAGGTGCCCAGCCTAGGAAAGGTGCCTGACACTTTGTTGAAGGATTATCCTGGAGAAGATCTCAAGATCACAATCTAGCGCCATCAGTTTTATATGTAGAAAACCAGTTGCTGTGGCACAGGTGGGCTGTGGAGTTTTTAAAGCGGGGGGGTGTGGGGAGCTCAGAAAGAAAAAGGTTGAGAACCCCGCTGTAGCCCACATTTCCCTAGTTTGCTTGTGAGGATGTCAATAGTCTTACTACAAACAGGATATATCGTGTCTGCTGCTTCCCCCCACCCACTAGGCCACTAACCCTGACTGCTAGACGTGGCTTTTCTTACTGGGGCCTTTAAAATCTCCCCTATTGCTCCTCAAGGAGCCAGCTAAGGGGCGTCTGGGAGTTCAGAAACGGTCCAGTCGTCTGGTGCTGTGCCTGTCGGCGCAGGGCGTGAAACGAGATTCAGCACTGTCACAGCGGCGCCGAAGGACCCGTGCGATCGATGCTGAGGGCAGGACATGGGTCGCCCGTGCCACAGGTGCGGGTAGCAGAGGCACTGAGGAGAGCGGCACCTGGTGCAACGAAGGCGAGAGCTCCGGGGTGATGTGTCAGTGCAGCACCAGCAGCAATGACAGTGCCGGAAGCAGTGGTGCTGAGAGGCCACCACCAAGTGAAATCCTCTCTGGGCACCAAGGGATGAGCCAGCAGCAGAACCAAGGACTCAGGACTCCTTCTCTCTGGGCGCCTGAGGGACCAGGGATTGGCCTCGAGCTGCCCTTCTTAAGTGACAAAGAAAGAGGTGACTTAGCAGGCACCTGAGGAGGAGATCTACTCCCATGCTCCTCGGCAGGATGGTGTCCATCACACTCGAGGTCTCCAACCGGGGCAGGCACAGCCTGAGAGGCGGAAGAGACGGCTGCCAGGGTACTTTTTACACAAGTCCCTGCACTGCTCTCTAATGTGTGTCTGTGAACCCAGACAATACAGGTTTAAGTGTAGTAGCCGTGTTAGTCTGTGTCAGCAAAATGAAAATAAGAAAGAAAAACTTGTAGCACCTTAGAGACTAACAAATTTATTTCAGCATAAGCTTTCGTGGGTTAGTACCCACTTCATCGGATGCATGGAATGAAATTATACTTCAGACAGACATTTATACAGTCAGAGAAACATGATGGTCCAGGTGTATAGACCAATCTTAAGAGGCTAATTAGTTGAGAGGAAACATGACAGCAGGGGAAGAAAAAGCTTTTGAAGTGATAAACAAGATGGTCACACAGGTGTGAATGAGGATCGTTAACTTAAGGGAAATAGATTCAATTAACATAATGGCCGAGCCATTCCAAATCACGATTTAATCCGGAGGCAACGCAATCGAGTTTGCATATCAATTCGAGTTCAATAGTTTCTCTTTGAAGTCTGCTTTTGGAGTTAATCTGTCGCAACACTGCAGCAGTGTTGCGACAGATTAACTCCAAAAGCAGACTTCAAAGAGAAACTATTGAACTCGAATTGATATGCAAACTAGATTGCGTTGCCTCCGGATTAAATCGAGATTTGGAATGGCTCGGCCATTATGTTAACTGAATCGATTTCCCTTAAGTTAACGATCCTCATTCACACCTGTGTGACCATCTTGTTTATCACTTCAAAAGCTTTTTCTTCCCCTGCTGTCATGTTTCCTCTCAACTAATTAGCCTCTTAAGATTGGTCTATACACCTGGACCATCATGTTTCTCTGACTGTATAAATGTCTGTCTGAAGTATAATTTCATTCCATGCACCAGACAATACAGACACTTAGAGTGTCTGTCGTTCCGGGCATGGCAGACCCATGCCTTCTATGATGAGATAACTGGCTCTGTGGATGAGGGGAAAGCAGTGGATGTGCTATTTCTTGACTTTAGCAAAGCTTTTGATACAGTCTCCCACAGTATTCTTGCCAGAAAGTTAAAGAAGTATGGGCTGGATGAATGGACGGTAAGATGGATGGAAAACTGCCTAGATGGTCGGGCTCAATGGGTAGTGAGCAATGGCTCCATGTCTAGTTGGCAGCCGGTATCAAGTGGAGCGCCCCAAGGGTCGGTGCTGGGGCCGGTTTTGTTCAATATCTTCATTAAGGATCTGGAAGATGGTGTGGACTGCACCCGTAGCAAGTTTGCAGATGACACGAAACTGGGAGGAGTGGTTGATACGCTGGAGGGTAGGGATAGGATACAGAGGGACCTAGACAAATTGGAGGATCGGGCCAAAAGAAATCTGATGAGGTTCAACAAGGACAAGTTCAGAGGCCTGCACTTAGGACAGAAGAATCCCATGCACTGCTACAGACTAGGGACCGAATGGCTGGGCAGAAGTTCTGCAGAAAAGGACCTAGGGGTTACAGTGGAAGAAAAGCTGAATATGAGTCAACAGTGTGTCCTTGTTGCCAAGAAGGCTAACGGCATTTTGGGTTGTATAAGTAGGGGCATTTCCAGCAGATTGACGGACGTGATCATTCCCCTCTATTCGGCACTGGTGAGGCCTCATTTGGAGTACTGTGTCCAGCTTTGGGTAACACACTACAAGAAGGATGTGGATAAATTGGAAAGAGTCCAGCGGAGGGCAACAAAAATGATTAGGGGGCTGAAGCACATGACGTATGAGGAGAGGCTGAGGGAACTGGGATTGTTTAGCCTGCAGAAGAGAAGAGTGAGGGGGGATTTGATAGCTGCTTTCAACTACCTGAAAGGGGGTTCCAAAGAGGATGGATCTCGACTGTTCTCAGTGGTAGAAGATGACAGAACAAGGAGTAATGGTCTCAAGTTGCAGAGGGGGCGGTTTAGGTTGGATATTTGGAAAATCTTTTTCACTAGTAGGGTGGTGAAGCACTGGAATGGGTTACCTAGAGAGGTGGTGGAATCTCCTTCCTTAGAGGTTTTTAAAGTTAGGCTTGACAAAGCCCTGGGTGGGATGATTTAGTTGGGGTTGGTCCTGCTTTGAGCAGGGGGTTGGACTAGAACCTCCTCAGGTCCCTTCCAACCCTGAGATTCTATGATTCTATGACCCACATGACGAACATCATTTAAATCCTGGGGACTAAGCCCCCCTGTACCTGGAGAAGACAGCAACTGCTCCCCTCAGAGCCCTCCCCCCCGGACCAGGATTCATAGACTCCAAGGCCAGAAGGGACCATTGTGATCATCCAGTGTGACCTCCTGCAGAGCACAGGCCAGAGACCTGCCCCAAAATAATACCCAGAGTCGATCGGTGAGAAGAACGTCCCGTCTTCATTTACAAATGGTCAGGGATGGAGAATCCATCATGAACCTCGGTAAATTGTTGGTTAATTACCCTCACTATAAAAAATGTACACCTTATTTCCAGTTTGAATTTGTCTAGCTTCAACTTCCAGCCATTGGATCCTGTTCGACCTTTCTCTGCTAGATTGGATATTTGTTCCCTGATATTTACAAATTGTAATCAAGTCACGCTTTAGCCTTCTCTCTCTTAAGCTAAATAGATCGAGCTCTTTGAGTCTCTCACTATAAGGCATCTTGTCTAATCCATTCACCATTCCTGGGGCTCTTCTCCGAACCCTCTTCAATTTATCAATATCCTTGTTGAATGGTGGGCACCAGAACTGGGCACAGTGTTCCAGCATCAATTGCACCCCTGCCAAGTACAGAGATTCCCCGCTCGAGAGTCCCCTGTTTAGCCATCCCAGAATCACATTAGCTCCTTTGGCCACAGCGTCGCACTGGGAGCTCATGTTCAGCTGATTATTCACCACAACCCCCAAATCTTTTCCAGAGTCCCTGCTTCCCAGGCTAGACTCCCCCAGCACCGGTCAGTGTGGCCGACATTCTTTGCTGCGAGGAGAGGGACTGTAAGACTGAGATCCTTCCTACAACAGGAGAGTTCAGCTAATCTAACAAACCCACTATCGCCAGTAAAAATTAACTATCAAAAAAGACTATTTACAAAATGTAACGAGACCGGACACTGCTGCTGGCTCTGTCTCAGCCAGAGGCCGTGAGAAGGAATTGAGGGTTGGCTGCTTGCTCAACCCCCATTGTGCCCTCGGTAAGAGGGGGCTTGAGGACATGGAGAGCACAGCTAAGGCATTCTGATCTCCAGTGCATGGGGCACATGTGCACCAGAAGTGCAGCACATCTGGCAAGCAGTCAATGTCAATGGAGGTTACAGTTTGGTACAGACATATTCCACTCTGTTACACTGCTAATCCCGTTACCTTGCCAGTGTAGGGGAATCCAGCCTTGTACGTAGCGTCAGCGTCCTCAAACGTCACCGTAGCGATTTCAGACACGATGTTGCAGCTCTTGGTCACGTTGAGCTCCACCCCTAGCAGGAGAGGGAGGGACAAGAGGAGGAAGGTGCTGGGAGCGACACCAGAGTTCAGGTTACGTCCCAGATTTCTCTCCATAACTACCCCCTCTCGCTATGGACTGGAGGATGTGATCTGGGGGAGAATTTGGGAGGTTCGGCTGGGGTCAGAGAAGGATTTTCCTGGGGAAAATCACTCCACTCTGTCAGCTCAGTCCACAGCCAGAGGCCACTCGCGGGAGGGTGTTTAGGCTTTGCATGAATATTCCCAGGTCTGAACTCCTCATGAGGGATCGATCCAGTGATGGGCTGAACCAGACCCCCAGATTCAACCCCCCAACGCGACCTCTTGGGCCCATCTCTAAAGCAGCTGGGCTACAAATGACATTAGCACATGTGCAAGTGAGACCCCTCTGCCCTGGGGGTTTAGTGCTGGGGGCTGCCTGGGGGTGTGCATGTGTGCTTGATTTCAGTCCCACCTGTCCCCTCCTCCACGAGAGAGGCCTTGGCCTGGAGGCTCCTCTCATAGCCAGAGCGGGTCAGGTTGAAGGGAGCCAGCCCCACCTCTCTGGAAAAGCAGCCGTTGCTCTCAGTCTGCAGGGAGAGAATCAGCCCGTTAGCAGCAGCTCTGCACCAGGCCCGCAGGGGTCAGCTCAGCAGGTCTCTCATCGGGCTTGGCCTGGTTAGTGCTTGGACGGGAGACACTCCAAGGAAACCTGGGTGCTGAAGTCAGCAGCAGGGGGCGCTCTCACCTTGGCGTGAGCCCTGACACCGGTATCCCAGCTCGGCGCTAGGGGGCGCTGTGCAGCTGGAGCTGCTGTGGATGGGGTGAGACGGACACCAGAGGCCCTGGCCACTCGTGCCCATCACAGATCCCCTGGTGCTTGTCCCCCATCGTCGTGTTAACGCTGGTTAATTCCAATCGGCCCCCTAACCCCCCAGGGACCGAGAGCATTCGGGGAGATCTGTATCTTTACACTGCTCCCCCCCGCCCCCCAACGAGAGGACAGGCGGCCCCGTAACCTAGGGCACTAGCCGAGGTCTGGAGAGACCCGGGGGCAAGTCCCTGCTCTCCACAGACTGCCTGCAAGTCCCTCTGAGTGCGGCTCCAGCAGAAACACCCTGCGGCAGGGAGTCTCGGAGCCCAGCCCTACTGACCCCGCTTGTGCCGCGGGGCTAAAACCAGCAGGTCGACGTTGGGGTCCAGGCTCTAGACCCGGGGAGGGGGGAGGGTCTCGGAGCCCAGGCTCCAGCCGAGCGTCTACACTGTCACTTTAGCTGCGCGGCGCAAGTCCCAGGGAGCAGAGCTGCACTCGGAGACGCTGCCGTAGGGTTTTTGCAGGATTGACGGAACCTGAACATCTCCCTGCCTCAGTTCCCCACCTGTACAATGGGGGCAGGAGCCTGCCCCGCCTCCCGGGGGCTAAGAGGATCAGTGAGGCACTGAGATACTGTGGTGAAGGGCGGGCCGTAACAGTCCCTAAGTCTGGGGTGGGCGAACTACGGCCCGCGGGCCAGAGTCCGTTTTGCCTGGCCCCTGAGCTAGTCCCCAGCCCCTCCCCCACCTTACCCCCTCCTCCGGAGCCACACCAGCGCATGGGCAGTGTTTTGGGGGGCAGGGCTGCGCACTCCAGTGGGGCAGCGTGTCTAGCTCCGTGCGGTTGCCAGACACGCTGCTCTGAGAGGCGTGGTAAGGGGGCTGGGGGGTTGGATAAGGGGGAGTCCTGGGGGGAGTCAGGGGACAGGGAGCAGGGGGTGGTTGGATGGGGTGGAGGTTCTGGAGGGGGCGGAGAGGGGACAGGAACAGGGGTGGGGTGGGTGCGTAGGGCGTGGGAGTCCCAGGGGTTGTCTGTCAGGGGGCGGGGGTGTGGATAGGGGTCCGGGCAGTCAGGGGATAGGGAGCCCGGGGGGGGAGGGGGTTGTGTAGGGGGTGGGGTGGGGTCCTGGGGGAGCAGTTAGGGTGGGGGATCTCGGGAGAGGGCGGTCACGGGACAAGGAGTGGGGGGGGTCAGATAGGCGGTGGGGTTCTGGGGGGGCTATTAGGGGCAGGGGGGGTCTCTGAAGGGGGAGGTCAGGGGACAAGGAGCAGGGGGGGTTGGATTGGTTGGGGGCAATGTTCCCTCTAATTTTTGACAGGCTGTATTTGCAAAAAAATTTCTTCTGTGCAAATTTTTGACTGGCTGTGTGCGCAAACAATTTCTTCTGTGCAAATTGTTGTGCGCGCAGTGTTTCGCCGTGTGCGCGGGGTTTAGGATCTGTGTGCGCGCGCACACGCGCACAGCTTAGAGGGAACAGTGGTTGGGGGTTCTGAGGGGGCAGTCAGGGGGCGGGACGTGGGAGGGGGGTTGGATAGGGGGCGGGGCCAGGCTGTTTGGGGAGGCACAGCCTTCCCTACCGGGCCCTCCGTACAATTTTTGCAACCCTGATGTGGCCCTCGGACCAAAACGTTTGCCCACCCCTGCCCTAAGCCCTGCTACACAGCTGCCAGTCCCCACCCCCCACCTGCCAGATGCGGGACCCTGACGGATCCAGGGCCTGATTCAGCTGCACTTACGCCAGCTTTACACCAATGTCACCAACATCATCACGGCAGATCACAGCGCCCCCTCTGGCCAGTGCAAGAAAAACATGGAGAGGAGCCTCCTCCAGCAGCAGGCCATGTACCCCCCCCCCGCCCCCAGTCACACTCACCTGGCCAGTAAGCTCCGTGCACAGAGCCCCGATTAGCGCCACATAAAAATGGTACCAGGGACCTGCTGGTTGTTTCTCCCAACACAGGCTGGCCTGGACCTTCCCCAGGACGGGCTTCCCGTAGGTGTATCTGTTTAGCAGAGGGGAGGGGGAGAGTAAGTGGGAGTGGAGGAGGCCAAGGCCCCTGCCCATGGGGGGGGGGGAGTCCCTGCTGGGGTGGGGCTGGTTATGTGAATGGGAGTGAGAGCCCCAGGGAGCCCTGCCTGGCCATGAGCATGGGGGGGCAGAGGGGGGCGCAGGCAGGAAGGGGCAGGTCAGATCCTGGCCTGGGGGGCGGGGGAGAGGAGCCAGGCCCACGGCGGTACCAGCCCCCCCTTTATCGGCCCGGCAGGGCTGCTTTCACACTCACCGGCCGCACACTCGCAGCAGGATCGTCTCATCCAGCACCGTCACCACGGGGGGCAGCTCCAGGGTCACTTCGAACTTGGGCAGCACTGGGGGGCAGAGAGGGACGGGGTGAAACCAACCCACAGCCCCGGCTCGGCGGTTTCCTCGCGATCCTCAGCCTTGGAGCTTCTCCCACCCCAAACTGCTGGCAGGGCTGGGAAGGGAAAGGGCCCGGAAATGGAGCAGGGCTGGGAAGAGGCTGCAGCAGGAGCCTCAGCCGGCAGGAGTCTTTTCAACCCCCCACTGACAATAAAGCTGAAAAACAGCCTCTGTCCCCCCTGCTTGGTTCCCAAGGGTCAAGGGCAGGGGCAGCGCCAGGGACGACATGGACTCGAGAGCTGGCGTTTGGGCCAGGGACCACGTGGGGCAGAGAGTGGGGATGATGCCAGGCACCATGTGGGCGAGGGCTGGGAGCAATGGTCTCAAGTTGCAGAGGGGGAGGTCTAGGCTGGATATTAGGAAACACTTTTTCACTAGGAGGGTGGTGAAGCACTGGAATGGGTTCCCTAGGGAGGTGGTGGAATCTCCTTCCTTAGAGGTTTTTAAGGCCCGGCTTGACAAAGCCCTGGCTGGGATGATTTAGTTGGGGTTGGTCCTGCTTTGAGCAGGGGGTTGGACTAGAACCTCCTGAGGTCCCTTCCAACCCTGAGATTCTGTGATTCTAACTGTGTAATCACACAGACCCAAGGACCCTCGCCCTGCCCTCTGCCCCTCCCCTTCCCCTTCCCCTTCCCCTCTGCCCCACCCATGCCCCTTCTCCAAGGCCCTGTGCGGCTCAGTCCATCCCCCCCTCCCTCCGTCGCTCGCTCTCCCAAATCCTCTCTCAGTGTCACAGGGCTGGGGCAGGGGTTTGGGGTGCAGGAGGGGGTGAGAGGTGCTGGCTCTGGGAGGGAGTTTGGGGGCAGGAGTGGGTTCTGGGCTGGGACAGGGGGTTGGGGTGCAGGAGGGGGTGAGTGGTGCTGGCTCTGGGAGGGAGTTTGGGGGCAGGAGGGGGTTCTGGGCTGGGACAGGGGGTTGGGGTGCAGGAGGGGGTGAGGGGAGCGGGCTCCGGCTCGGCGGCGCTTATCTCGGGCGGCTCCCAGTCGGCAGCACAGTGGGGCTAAGGCAGTCTCCCTCACTGCCTTGGCCCCGCACCACTCCCAGAAGCGGGCAGCCCCTCCCTGTGGCCCCTGGAGGGGACCAGGGGGCTCCGCAGGCTGCCAGTGCCTGTAGGCACCACCCCCCACAGCTCCCATTGGCCACAGTTCCCCAGCAACGGGAGCTGCAGAGTTGGCGCTCGGGGCGGGGGCAGTGCACGGAGCCCCCTGACTCCCCCAGGAGATGACCTTTAGGAGATCATCTAGTCCAACCCCCTGCTCAAAGCAGGGACTAATCCCCAATTTTTGCCCCAGATCCCTAAATGGCCCCCTCAAGGATTGAACTCACAACCCTGGGTTTAGCAGGCCAATGCTCAAACCACTGAGCTATCCCTCCCCCCCCCCCATAAAAGTGAGGTGTCTTGCAAAGGACCCCGGGTCTCGTCTTGTCACCATCGGAGCATCGATCCGGCTCGGCAGAAGCCCGGCTCCACCCCTCCCCCATCTAATTTACCTGGCCAGTGAAGTTAAGGGGAGCAACTAGTTGGTAACAAGAAGACGGAGTGTGCCTGTGTTTGTGTGTGTGTAAGTGCATGAGTGTGATATATAGATCATATGCATATGATAGAGTATTAATTGATACCTGTATTACTAATAAATGTGGCGTTTTGCCTTAATCCCCCTGAAAAGATTCTGTACAGTACTTTGAATACAACATTTTGGTGGAGTATTGCGAAAGGGGGAAAGGTACCATGAGCATTTATTAAGTAATGAAACAAACTTTGATTTTGAGTATGAAAAAGTATTGAAACTTGTTGAAAAGTGATCGATCATTAAGGTGTGCACACCCCCGGTGGTAGAAGGCCGGGTAAAGGGAGAAGGAGAAGTACCTTTCTCTCTCTCCCGGTGGTAGAGTGCCGGCAGTAGAAAGAAGGGAGAAGAATTAAATTTCTTGCTCCAGGTAAAGAAGATAAGCATTGCTGTTTTAGTCCCAATAGGAGGTAGAAAATGTTTAGACGTAAGCAGTCTTTTAAGAAGGCTCCCAAAAAGAAGATTAAAAAATTGGCATTTGTAAAAGATGATACCCCTTTTGAACAAATCTTGCAAAAATTCTGACACAGCCCTTGGTCTGATCACGTGCTAGCTGATGTCCACACAATTTCAGATCTAGAAAACAAATTGGCTAGCTACTTATTAATCTATAAACGCTCAACTCAAATAAAAAAGGAAGCAGCTGCAGTTTGGCTTCTATGGAAAACCTGTGATGAGGTATTCCTTCAATTGGCTGAATGTAAAAATAAAAACAAAAAGCAGACTTCGACTCCCTAAAGGAACTGATGGGCAAGGTCCCCTGGGAGAATAACATGAGGGGGAAAGGAGTCGAGGAAAGCTGGCTGTATTTTAAAGAATCATTATTGAGGTTGCAGGAACAAACCATCCCGATGTGTAGAAAGAAAAGTTAATATGGCAGGCGACCAGCTTGGATTAACAGTGAAATCCTTCTCATCTTAAACACAAAAAAGCAGCTTACAAGAAGTGGAAGATTGGACAAATGACCAGGGAGGAGTATAAAAATATTGCTCAGGCATGCAGGAGTGAAATTAGGAAGGCCAAATCACACTTGGAGTTGCAGCTAGCCGGAGATGTTAGCGGTAACAAGAAGGGTTTCTTCAGGTATGTTAGCAACAAGAAGAAAGTCAAGGAAAGTGTGGGCCCCTTGCTGAATGAGGGAGGGAACCTAGTGACAGAGGATGTGGAGAAAGCTAGACTACTCAATGCTTTTTTTGCCTCTGTCTTCACAGACAAGGTCAGCTCCCAGATGGCTTCACTCCGCAGCACGGTATGGGGAGGAGGTGCCCAGCCCTCTGTGGAGAAAGAAGTAGTTCGGGACTATTTAGAAAAGCTGGACGAGCACAAGTCCATGGGGCCGGATGCACTGCATCCGAGGGTGCTAAAGGAGTTGGCCGATGTGATTGCAGAGCCATTGGCCATTATCTTTGAAACATCATGGCAATCGGGGGAGGTCCTGGATGACTGGAAAAAAGCGAATGTAGTGCCAATCTTTAAAAAAGGGAAGAAGGAAGATCCGGGGAACTGCAGGCCAGTCAGTCTCACCTCAGTCCCTGGAAAAATCATGGAACAGGTCCTCAAGGAATCAATTCTGAACCACTTAAAGGAGAGGAAAGTGATCAGAAACAGTCAGCATGGATTCACCAAGGGGAAGTCATGCCTGACTAACCTAATTGCCTTCTATGATGAGATAACTGGCTCTGTGGATGAGGGGAAAGCAGTGGATGTGCTATTTCTTGACTTTAGCAAAGCTTTTGGTAGTCTCCCACAGTGTTCTTGCCAGCAAGTTAAAGAAGGGTGGGCTGGATGAATGGACGGTAAGGTGGATAGAAAACTGGCTAGATGGTCGGGCTCAACGGGTAGTGATCAATGACTCCATGTCTGGTTGGCAGCCGGTATCAAGTGGAGTGCCCCAAGGGTCGGTGCTGGGGCCGGTTTTGTTCAATATCTTCATTAACGATCTGGAGGATGGTGTGGACTGCACCCTTAGCAAGTTTGCAGATGACACTAAACTGGGAGGAGTGGTTGATACGCTGGAGGGTAGGGATAGGATACAGAGTGACCTAGACAAATGAGAGGATTGGGCCAAAAGAAATATGATCAGGTTCAACAAGGACAAGTGCAGAGTCCTGCACTTAGGATGGAAGAATCCCATGCACTGCTACAGACTAGGGACCGAATGGCTGGGCAGCAGTTCTGCAGAAAAGGACCTAGGGGTTACGGTGGACGAAAAGCTGAATATGAGTCAACAGTGTGCCCTTGTAGCCAAGAAGGCTAACGGCATTTTGGGTTGTATAAGTAGGGGCATTTCCAGCAGATCGAGGGACGTGATCATTTCCCTCTATTCGGCACTGGTGAGGCCTCATTTGGAGTACTGTGTCCAGTTTTGGGCCCCACACTACAAGAAGGATGTGGATAAACTGGAAAGAGTCCAGCAGAGGGCAACAAAAATGATTAGGGGGCTGTAGCACATGACGTATGAGGAGAGGCTGAGGGAATTGGGATTGTTTAGCCTGCCGAAGAGAAGAATGGGGGGGGGGATTTGATAGCTGCTTTCAACTACCTGAAAGGGGGTTCCAAAGAGGATGGATCTAGACTGTTCTCAGTGGTAGAAGATGACAGAACAAGGAGTAATGGTCTCAAGTTGCAGAGGAGGTGGTTTAGGTTAGATATGAGGAAAAACTTTTTCACTAGTAGGGTGGTGAAGAAGTGGAATGGGTTACCTAGAGAGGTGGTGGAATCTCCTTCCTTAGAGGTTTTTAAGGTCAGGCTTGACAAAGCCCTGGCTGGGATGATTTAGTTGGGGTTGGTCCTGCTTTGAGCAGGGGGTTGGACTAGATGACCTCCTGAGGTCCCTTCCAACCCTGAGATTCTATGATTCTATGAACTGCACGAAGATTTACAAGCCTCTGCTGCAAAAGCAGAGAAATGAAAATGTTTATCCATTAGCACCCAAACCCAGCTAGACGCCCTTAAGGATGGGTACAGAGAGTTAAAGTAACACTCTCAAATCTTACAGGAGCATTGAAAAAAAAATCAGGTATTACAGGAAATGGTCAGAAAGTTAACTTTAAAACAGGGGAGCGCCCCCACTGACCATAACCACTGTAAATCACTCATTAAACAACTGGAACAAAAATTGGGATTTGCAAATAGACAAATTGCAGCAGTAACTTCAGGAAAAGGGACATTTGAGACCCCAAATGGGGCAGACTTTTGGAACCCCTCTGGAGATTGGGAAGGGAATATTTGGGTAAATTCCTCCTCCCAGAGCCAAAATGCCATTACAACAGTAACAAAAAGAACAGTCACCACCAGGAGAGAGGGTGGTGGGAGTAAAAGAGTAACAACAGTGCCTGTTTCTGCCTCAGATCTCCAGGCCATGGCAAAGTGGCTGGGGATTTTAAAACATGACAATTTTTCTAAATGAAGTGTTAATGCCCTTTTATTAGGGAAAAGGGAGAATTTCAACTCACAAAAACTGCACCGCTTAATGAGCATTTGTGCAGCCCCAGATATGCAGGAACTTATAGACAGGTTTAGAATTGATGGGAATATCTGGCCTGATCCGGACCCCCCAGATCCGGACCCCCCAGATCCAGACTCCAGACACTGTTGCGGCGGTCCGGAGGGTGGTCTGAAACTATGGGCCTGCGCCCACAGGGAGTGGTGCAGCCCCAAGTACCAGACACACTGTGGCAGAGACCAAGCAGGGTCTGCTGCTGTGGGAAAACTGTGCTAATTTGTTTCTAAGCTTCTATCTTTCAGCCTCCAAACTGGAACATCAGGAGAGCTGGGACCAGCTGAAGAGTTCTAAAAATACCATGGTTATAGTGTCGTGACAAAGTCTGTGTTACATGTTCTGTGTTACATGTTCTATGTCTCTCTCTGGTGGGTGTCCTGTGCCAGCATTGGGTCCAGAGAGAGGGGATACTACACTAGACAGGGTAAATGCCTTTTCCTCTCTACTTCCCTCATCTCCAACCAAGTTCAAAAGACTTTGGTCCTACAAAATCTTATTTGTTGTGTGCTTAAGGAGGTTCTGACCTCAGTAACTTTTATTGTTTGATGGCTATTGCAGCATCAAACTTGGGCCTCATTTTGTTTGTCAATGTATCCAATTATTGTAATGGTAATGGTTTTATTGTATTCCCAATTATTATAATTGTTGGCATTTGTGATTATGTTATATCCAGTGTTTAGTCAATTGGAATGGTTTTAGTTATATTCACATGGTTATAATTGTTTGGTTTGTTTGCAACAGGTCACCTGTGCCCTACAAGAATCATGCTGCCAGACTTTTAGCAGCCTAAAATCTCCTGGTTTCACTTCAGTAGCCTCCTGATTCCGGGAGCTCCCGGTGAAACTGGGAGGGTTGGCAACCCTAACGGGGGCCCCGTGGACATGGGCGTTTCTCCTGGCCGATGAGGTCCCGGCTGTTCCCCTCCGGGAGCTGGTGTTCAGCTGGGATCTCGCCCCCAGCAGGGCTCCGCCAGGCCGCCTGGACAGACAGGGCCAAATTCACACCTGGGCTCAGCCCAGAGGAGCCGGGGGGCTGCTCCAGGGCAGTTTGTCCCTCGGGGTCAGGGCCGTCCTGGGGCACTGACAGGAGCTGGCTGGGCGGCTCCGAGGCCCAGAAGCCCCAAGAGGGGAGCGTGTATCGGGGCTGGGTGAATGCGCAGGGCTGGGATGGAGCACCAGGTTGCGGGGAGAGTTTGGGGGGTGCCTCCTTTTTCCCTTATGCTAGGGGGGCTGGCCAGCAGGGGAAGGTTGGGAGCATTGGTGGGAGACACAGGGGCAAGGTGTCTAGGAGAGCGGGGGGTGGGGGACAGTTGGGGGGGGTCAGGGGCAGGTGTCTGGGGTAAGGGTGGGGGTAGGTGACAACTGTTTCAAGGGAAACATCAGAGCTCTTCTCTCCCCCTCCCCCGCTGGAGCCAGAGAAGGGTTTGTGGGGGAGGGATGGAGAGGGGGCTGCTGACATTTCCCTCCCCCTCCCAGCAACACCCGCTGTGGGAAGGGTGTGTATGTGTGGAGAGCCCTTGTGCTCTGGGAGGAGCAGAGGTGGGGCTGGGGGCACAGGGCAGATGTGGGTGGGTGTTGGGCTGGGGCTGGGCAGAGGTGGGGCTGGGGGCACAGGGCAGATGTGGGTGGGTGTTGGGCTGGGGCTGGGCAGAGGTGGGGCTGGGGGCACAGGGCAGATGTGGGTGGGTGTTGGGCTGGGGCTGGGCAGAGGTGGGGCTGGGGGCACAGGGCAGATGTGGGTGGGTGTTGGGCTGGGGCTGGGCAGAGGTGGGGCTGGGGGCACAGGGCAGATGTGGGTGGGTGTTGGGCTGGGGCTGGGCAGAGGTGGGGCTGGGGGGCACAGGGCAGATGTGGGTGGGTGTTGGGCTGGGCAGTGGTGGGGCTGGGGGCACAGGGCAGATGTGGGTGGGTGTTGGGCTGGGGCTGGGCAGAGGTGGGGCTGGGGGCACAGGGCAGATGTGGCTGGGTGCTGAGGTGGGGCTGGGGGGATAGAGGTAGATGCTGGGGGGTTGGTGAGAAGCTGGAAGCTCCGTCCCATCCGGCAGCCAGCGAGCTCCAGCAGCGGGAGCGAGCAGCAGCTCCCGCGATAACTTTAGGAGAGTTGGCGATACGTGACTCCCCCCCGCCCCGCCCCGCCCCACCACAGACACACACACACGGGAGCAGGGGTGTGTGTGAAAAAATCCAAAGTCAGACCTAAAAGAATGAAACAATCTTTAAAAATAAACCTCACGATTTTGGAGTTTTGACTCAGGATTGTGACTTGTCTGGGATGGCCAAACTGAAATCCCCAGCTCTGCATCCCCGCAGCGGCGCTGACCTGAGACCTCCCTCAGGGCCCTAGAGCAGAGTGGGGCAGGGCTGGGGTGGGTGAGGGAGGCTGAATTCCACCTCCCCCAGGGCCCCTATTGCGGGAGGAGTGGGCATGGGGTGGCTGAGGCCCAGGAGAGCTTGGAGCTGGCCAGTCCCAGGCCTCTGACAGGACCCACGGACACCTCGCCCCAGGGAGACTCAGGAATCCCCCTCCCCCACCACGTGCCAGAGCCGCGGCCTCGGTCGCTGCCCTGTGCCCCGCTGCGCACCGTATTCCTCCACGCTGAACGAGTGCCTCCTCCCCGGCGCCTCAATGGCGTACGTCCCCAGGGCCGGCTCTGCAGACAGCGGGAGGGACAGATCCACGATGCCCTGCTGCGGAGTCACATCTCGCCACTGGGCGATGCGGTTCCCGCTGGGATCCTGGCACACGGACACGCCCTGCTCAGCCGCTGCCCCACACGCGGCTCGTCCCCGGCAGCCCCCGGCTGCCTCGTGCTCAATCGACGCCCGGGGGCTCAAATCCTTCTCCTTAGCCGGGAGCAGGCACCGCCGGGCAGTCACTGGACAAGGGGGCCCTGCCAGCGCCCCTCAGCCCTGACCCAAGGGCACTGCCTCTGCGGGGGAGGGGAACAGGCTCCCGAGGGATGACCCATCTCGAGCCTGGACAAAGCCCAGGGAACATGCCGTAGGGACCGTTTCCATCTCAGTGCTAGGCCTCTGTGGGTATGTTCCCTGTCCCCCTCCCCCCACATAGCCCCACCCCCCAAACCTCCACCCGTCCCCTCTGCCCCTGCAGCTCCCAGAGACCCTCCCTCCTCCCCTGCCCTTCCCCCATCCAGGCTCCCAAGGGAGATTCCCACTGAGGTCTCTACTGGCCTGATGAAGTCTCCACCTGACCCAGAGTTTGGGGGCTAGGAACATTCGGGGTGAGTGTCTCAGGCAGGGATCCCAGCCAGGCCCAAACCCACCTGCCGCCCGGACAGACAGCCCCAGACTCTGCAAACTCGGGGTGGGGAGGACATAACCCGAGGGCACAAATGTCCCCTCCCTGCCCCCCATGTGGCGCAACCCAGAAACGCCCTGTGCTCTGGGACCCTTTGCACCCCCACAGCGGGGCAGAGGGGTCTAGGGCTGGATTGCTGGAGACTGTGGGCACAGCCCAGACTCCTTTGGGGTCCCCACCACTGAACACGCCTGGGTGCCCTCGAATGAGCCAGACAGGAAGAGGAGGAGGCTGGAGAGGCACAGACTGACCTGCAGGGTCACCAGGGGCAGCTGCAAAGCAAACAGACAGGAGATGGCTGGTTAGAGGGACAGGAAACACCCCCCACTGCCCAGGCTCTGCCTGTGACCTCCCCAGGGCTGGGGTGTCTCTGGGGCCAAGGGGGATCACGCGGAAGCAGCGGGGGTGACTGAGAGAGCAGGGACAGGAAGGGGAGCCCACAGCCCGCCCCCACGCTGGGACCATGAGCTGGAGCCCTGGCACCTTCCCTGGGCCCCTCCCCTCCCTGCAGTGGGGGATACAGGGCAGGGGGTGGCTGGTCTGTGCATGGAGGAGCAGGGCCGAGATGCTGGTGTCTCTGCCAAGGGGGGTCTGAGGGCCGGGGGTCTGCGTTGCAGCCAGTGGCCGGGCGAGATGGCTGGGAGGGGAGCTGTCAATCTGTATGTCCACACTGGGCCCGATTCCGCACCTGACTCAGAGCGCACAGCACGGTTAGGCTGAAAGGTGCTAGCTAACGACGTCATCCCGGGGAGCGGGGGAGGGAGGGGTTTGGCACCCACAGCCAATCACAGACTTCACTACAGCCAGGGGGTGCCCAGCGCCCTCATTCAGGCTCAATGCAACGTGCAGTCACCCCTCTCTGCGTAGGGAAGAGACTGCAAACAACAGCGCGACTGCCCAAGGCCCTGGGCTCTGACACCCAGGGGGCCTGTCCACACGGCTCTTTTCAGCAGGCCAGCACAAGCTGTGTAATCACAAGTCTGTTACCTGCCCTGGGAGACTCGCCCCAGCAGCAGTGAAGACCAGGGTGGCGGCTGAGGCATTCCCAGAACACCGGAGATCCCGGTAGTTCCAGGAATGACGTGGGCCTGTCCCCGCTGGCGTGACCTCGCACACTCGGTGTGTGTGAGTTCACGCCCGCAGGGGCGGAGCAGTGCGCTCTTCCAAATGGCTCCCCCCATCCCATCCCAGACACAAGCAAGCACTGGACGGGGGCAAACCACCCAAGAACAGGACTGTCCGATTTCAAACCGGATCAATGGCCTGCCTGGTGTAGACACACCTAACGCGTTCAGTGCACAGGGCCCTGTTACCCTGCCCCCGCTCCCCTCCCCTCCCCCCGGCTCTCACCTTCCTGGGACTGGGAACGAAGTCTTTATCCAAACTGACGATTCGAAACTTCACTGCAAAGGAGCAGAGGCAGAGGTGGGAATCAGCCCTGGCTTGGTTTGTCTGAGTGAATTCCCAGTCGGGGAAGGTGCCAGCCGGACGCCCCGGGCACTGATGGCCTCTGTGAACCCGCAGAATGGGCACAGCCCGGGCAGTGCAGCGCCAGCTTCCCCACGCTGCCCTCTGCCAATGAGCCACGGCCCTGCCCTGGGCGGCTGGAGGGGAGCTCAGCCTCCAGGGACCAGCCAGCCCCCACCTCCCTGCTGAGGCTGCCAGGGGAGGCGTATTGGTGCCCCCAGCAGCGTCTGTGCCATCACCAAGGACAGGCTGAGACCCCCACTTGGTTCCATACAGGCCCCCAAACAGGCCTCAGGCTTTGGGCCTCTTTTCCCCTCGGGCTGGGTGCAGACAGGGGCCTAGAAGTGAGAGACCCAAATCCCTCACTAGGCCCCCAGCCTGACCCCAGATCCCAGGAGTCCGTCCCAAGGGCCTGGGGCCCCAGGAAACCCCCTCCAGCAGCTCCTGCCCTCTCACCTGTCTGTCCCGGCTTGTAGACGGCCTTGTCCGTCTGCACAAAGGTGCCGGGCTCCAGCGCCCGCAGCAGCACTTTCTTCCGCTCAGAGAACTGCAGGGCATCTCCCCGGATCGAGACGTGCAGCTCCGCCACTTCCTGCTGCCCCCCGGACGGGGCTGGAACCTGCACACGGGAAACCCCGGCAAGGCCACAGCGGCCGGTAACGGGCCGGTCGTGGTGCAGACACACTATCGCGTGGGGGGGGGGGGGCAGTGGTGTTTGTGAGGAACCCCCCTCCCCAGCCTGGGGGCCCTGAATGGGAGGGAGCATGAACCTGGGGCGCTCGATGGAGTTGGAAGCCAGGGCGCTCTCTGTACCCCCCACCCCATTCCCGCTCCCCCCTGCTTGTCGCTGCTGAGGGATGGTCTCGAGGTCTGTGGCTACAGCTGCCCATTGCGTGCCCAGCTCCGTGCCCATGGCCAGTCCCCCGAGCCCTGCTGTGCCGGGGCCTGAGGCTGGGCTGGGGCTGCAGACCCGGGGCTGACGGGCTCCGTGCCCATGGCCAGTGCCCGGGGCCGTGCCGCTGGCTGCGGGTGGGGGCTCACCTGGAAGCGCACGTTCTCATGCAGACGGAGCTCCTGGACCTCTCTCTCCAGGAGGGTGAGCGCGCTGGGCCCATCGCCCCTCTCCAGCCGGACGCTCACCCGGACGGTCTCGTTGAGGTCGCTGAGATGGACGGACACCGTCCCCGTGTGCGGGTGGTAGAGCTCGGCTGGGATCACCACCACATAGTGTCTGGGGAGGGGAAAGCACCGTGGGTGGGGGGGGGATGGGGATGGGAGGGGACAGCCCAGAGCCTCCCCCAGGACTGCGGGTGAATCCCGATTTCTGAGTGTCCCTCCTGCTGGGGACAGAGCTGGGTTGATGGTGCTGGAGTTTGATTCATTTCTCTAACCACAGGGTAGGGGCAGGGCAAGCCCCCCCCCCCCCCGTTCCCCCGCCCCAGACTGCTTCCCGCGGAGCTGGAGGGGCCCCGGGGGTGCAGAGGGGGGCTCAGTCCCCGTCCTGTCCATCCCCTGTAGGTGACCAGATGTCCCAATTTTATAGGGACAGTCCTGATTTTAGGCTCTTTTTCTTATATAGGTTCCTATTACCCCCCACCCCCTGTCCTGATTTTTCACACTTGCTGTCTGCTCACCCTAATCCCCGGCCTCTCGGCTGCTCGGTCTGCCTGGAAGGGGGCAGCTAGTGGCGCCAAGAGTGAGCAGAGACCCCTGTGCACGGCGGGGGGAGACTGGTTAGTCTGGGGCTGCACTGAGCACCTGAGCCCTTTGCAGCCAGTAACCGGCTTAGATACAACCCCACCCCCACCCCCAGCCCAGTCTGCACCCCGGGGCCTCCACCCACTGTCGCAGGGACCCTTCGGCTTCTGCACCTTCGGGCCACTGCCAGGTTGTGGCTGAGACGTTTGTTTACTGCTCTGTGTTCGTCGGTAGTTACTATTCTATGTCACTGGTGCCTAGAGGCCCGGCCCAGCCTGGGCCCCCTGCACTGGGGCTGGACAGACCCGTCGGCAGAGACAGGCCGTGTCCCGAGGAGGTGACAGGCTGACGGAGCAGGCGGCCGCAGAGGATTATCACCTCGTGGTACAGGGGAGCTGAGGCTCAGAGGGTCGGTGTCTGGCCGGGGGCGCACAGGGCGTCTGTAGCAGAGCCGGGCACTGAACCCAGCTCTCCTGCGCCCCAAGCCACTGCCTTAACCAGAGCCAATCCCCCCCCGCCGCTGGGAGGGGCAGGACCAGGGGCCCCAGGAGGGACCCAGCGTCAGGGACTGAGCTCCCGGGGAGAAGGGAACTGTCCCGTCAGTTTCGGATCGAGCAGCCCCCTCATCGGTGCCCTCGGCTGCTTCCAACCCCCCCGCACCGCCCATCACCGGACAGACAGACAGACACGGACGGGGCTTACGGCTCTGCAGACGTCCCCGCTGTGAGGTGCAGGAGCAGCAGCAGGCAGGCCGGGGTTACTGGGGCCCCCATTCCTGGGGTGCAGGCAGATGGGCAGGCGCAAGGAGACACACACACGTCACCCCCCTCTGGTCCTTCTTCCTCCCTCTCTCCCACGCTCTGTGCTGGAGACCAGCCTGCTCTGCCCTGATACAAACTCTGGACCCGGAGCTTCGCTCTGATCCGGGTAAACAAGGGTCATGTCAGGTCTCTGGCTGGGGCTGGGGGACGCAGCCAGGACAATATTTACCCACCACCCCAGCTGCTGGGGTCGAGGCTCTGACAGGTTGTTGCATCGTGACTCAGAGGATGCTGCCTGGCAAAGGCTCAGGTGGGCCAGGAGGCCCCTTGCATTGGTTACAGGGCAGGGGGTGGGGCCCCTCTGGGGGTCAGTGGTGGTGCAGTAGCCAGGATGCTGGGAAAGCCCTGGCAGGAGCAGGGGGGAGGCGCTTGCTGAGAAATGAGTTTAACCCGGCCAGGTGGGGCCGGCAGTTACCAGGGCTGGGTTCAGTATCTAGAGGTTCCTTTTCAACGCAACAACGCAGAACCGGCTCGAGCCCCCACCCAGTAACCTGGGAAAATTACACCCCACCCCTGGGTGACTCTGGAAGGCAACAGTTCCCCACTCGCAAGTGCAGAGTCTGAGTGTAGAAAGGAAATTTGTAATTGTTAAGCAGTCAGGATGAGCTCCACCGTGACATCTGGTGGTGAGGTGTGGCAAGTTGTAGCAAAGAACTTCAGGAGCTGACCTCATTTATATAAGTGACAAAGGGTCCTGTGGCACCTTATAGACTAACAGAGGTATTGAGGCATACGCTTTCGTGGGTCAATACCCACTTCTTCGGATGCAAGCAGTGGAAATGTCCAGAGGCAGATATACATGTGCAGGGCACATATCTGCCTCTGGACATTTCCACTGCTTGCATCCGAAGAAGTGGGTATTGACCCACGAAAGCTTATGCTTCAATACCTCTGTTAGTCTATAAGGTGCCACAGGACCCTTTGTCGCTTCTGCAGATCCAGACTAACATGGCTACCCTTCTGACACTCATTTATATAGGCACACCCACCCCGCCTAGCATGAGCACAGAGCAGGCCAAATGGTCACTTTGGCTGCTGTAGGATCCCCAGGTTTTCTGTTATCGGGGCAGGAAGAATAAAGTGTTATTATCCTGATTATGTGAATCAAGGACAGCGGAACTGTATTTGGCCTTTTGTTATGATGGAGGGACTCACCATCAACTAAGCAGCACTCGCTAGGCAAGGGACATGGGTTCCAAAACTCAGTGAACTGAAAGAAGCCAGTAATAGATATTAGTGTTTGGGAGATGTGGGTATCTTGTGAGGGTTTGAAACCTCCAATTGCACCTTTTCCTGTCCACTGTGGAATATCAGAGCTAATTTTAAGTTAATTAGGAGTCTAGTTACAGGCTGTTGAGCTGAAATTATTATGGGCTAGTGGTGCACTAGCACTAAGGTCCCCTTACTACAAGTTGAAATCACTAAAGAGCTAAAATTATTAAGAGCTGAAATCACTGAGCACTGTGTTAAGTAGTGGGGGAGCCTGAAGATATATTACTGAGTGGCTGGTGGAGCGGAGCAGTTCGTGGGACGGCTGGAGCAGCTTGTGGGATGGCTGGTGGAGCAGAGCAGGGCGAAGCCCCACGGAGGGGTGAGGCAGTTGGCTTCGGACCACGTAAGGTGCCCCTTACCTCTCCTCTCCCCATTTCCACCCAGACTGGGGGCGGGCGGGGTGGGTAACACTCTGCAGATGAACTTTTGGGTTGTTGGATTTTTGGGACTTTGGGTGATTTTGGGGATTTATTAAAGATTTTCTGCTACACCGAGACTCTGTGCTTGCGAGAGGGGAAGTATTGCCTCTCTGAGGCACCCAGGGGTGTGTGTAAGATTTTCCCAGGTCACTGGGTGGGGGCTCGAGCTGGTTTTGCATTGCGTTGTTGAGAGGGAACCCCTATGTACTAAACCTGGCCCTTGGTGCTATCAACTCGTCCTGGCAGAAGGGTTATATAATGAAAGGAGGGAAGTCACCTGACAATAATTAGGGGAGATGCCACAAGCAGGATTGATAAACATCAAACTGTGAGCAGGACGCCCACCCCCAAGTATGTGGGGCAGAGTCTTCTGCTTCATAGTCTTGAGTTCTACAACCACAGTTCCTGTTCTGTGCCCTCTCTGCTCCCTCACCACACCCCACTCACAGTGGGTGTCCTTGGTCAGTGAGGACCCAGGGTTCAGAGCTGCAGCTGTGTGAGTTCACCTCCCACCCGGGGAGAAGGCACCTGGCTTCTCTGCCATCTGAGCACTTGTGCTGGCTGGCCGGCCCGCCAGCTGCTCCAGCCGCACAGCACCCACGGAGTCGGCGCCTATGGCGGTGGCAGTGACCTCACCACTGAAATGCAAATGAGAAGGATGTTGGGGTTGCTGAACACTTCTCAAGAAAGCCCCGTTCACGATCGCTTCTAACTTTCCCAAACTGGGACTGCTGGGGATGAACTTTCCATGCTCAGGCTCTGCCGTGGGCTGAATGTTTTTGTAAACAACAACGAGTTGAGCCATTTCTGAGAACACGGTTAGCATCAACACAGGTCGTTTTTTCCAGGGCAATCCATTTTCCTGAGTGTTTCTTTGAAGAGCTCTAGCACTTCTCCACTTGGAGCCTGGAATTGAAATTTGGCAGGGGGATTGTGCTAGGGAAAGAGAAGTTTTTTTCCCCTGTTGCCATGAAAATCCATGTTGACCTGGCTATCTTATAAAGCACAGAACATTGCCAAGTGGAGTGCCCCAAGGGTCGGTGCTGGGGCCGGTTTTGTTCAATATCTTCATCAACGACCTGGAGGATGGTGTGGACTGCACCCTTAGCAAGTTTGCAGATGACACTAAACTGGGAGGAGTGGTTGATACGCTGGAGGGTAGGGATAGGATACAGAGGGACCTAGACAAATTAGAGGATTGGGCCAAAAGAAATATGATGAGGTTCAACAAGGACAAGTGCAGAGTCCTGCACTTAGGACGGAAGAATCCCATGCACTGCTACAGACTAGGGACCGAATGGCTGGGCAGCAGTTCTGCAGAAAAGGACCTAGGGGTTACAGTGGACGAAAAGCTGAATATGAGTCAACAGTGTGCCCTTGTTGCCAAGAAGGCTAACGGCATTTTGGGCTGTATAAGTAGGGGCATTTCCAGCAGATCGAGGGACGTGATTATTCCCCTCTATTCGGCACTGGTGAGGCCTCATTTGGAGTACTGTGTCCAGTTTTGGGCCCCACACTACAAGAAGGATGTGGATAAATTGGAAAGAGTCCAACGGAGGGCAACAAAAATGATTAGGGGGCTGGAGCACATGACTTATGAGGAGAGGCTGAGGGAACTGAGATTGTTTAGCCTGCAGAAGAGAAGAGTGAGGGGGGATTTGATAGCTGCTTTCAACTACCTAAAAGGGGGTTCCAAAGAGGATGGATCTAGACTGTTCTCAGTGGTAGAAGATGACAGAACAAGGAGTAATGGTCTCAAGTTGCAGAGGGGGAGGTTTAGGTTGGATATTAGGAAAAACTTTTTCACTAGTAGGGTGGTGAAGCACTGGAATGGGTTACCTAGGGAGGTGGTGGAATCTCCTTCCTTAGAGGTTTTTAAGGTCAGGCTTGACAAAGCCCTGGCTGGGATGATCTAGTTGGGGTTGGTCCTGCTTTGAGCAGGGGGTTGGACTAGATGACCTCCTGAGGTCCCTTCCAACCCTGAGATTCTATGATTCTATGATTTGCACCTGTTAAGTAGAGCATCTCAGACTTGTTTCTGAGTCTCTGTCAACTTGGAAGAAAATGATCTTGAATGGTTATGGATCACTGTCCTAACCGATACAGCGCAAGATGGGGGGTGAGCTGGTGTCTGGGGCAGATCACCAAATCACACTAAAGAACAGGATGAGCAGCTCCTTATGTAGCTATTGATAGAGTGTAGGAAAAAAGCTGTGTGATCATGGGGGATTTCAATGTGAGTGACACATGCTGGCGGTGTGATGCTACTAGTACTAAAATGTCCTTGGAATTTCTCATAGATGACATTTTCCTAACTCAATAGTGTTGCATCTGCCATGGGAGTGTTCTATAGGAGCCCTCACCTTGAGAGATAAAGAGGAATTGATCACAGAACTAAAAATAAATGGTAGCCTAGGTACAAGTGATCATTACTCGATCACATTTATAACATGCCAAGAGAGTAAAGTCTGGACCAGTAATATTTCTACTTGGTGCTTTAAAAGGGCCCGTTTCACAATACTGAAAACAATTATGAACCAAGCCAGCTGTGAGGAAGAATTTTATCAGAAAAATGTGAGTGATAATTGGGAATTGTTTAAGAACACTTTGCTAGATGCTCCAAAAGCCACAATCAAGGAAGAAGACCATACTGGTTACAAAAACTGATTTGGCTTAGAGGGCACATGGAAGCACCTATAGAATATTTTAAAAAATCTTGTATATCAAAGGGAAGAAAGCAGAAGTGAACATTAATTAATATAAATCAGAAGCTAGGAACTGTAGAAAATTGATAAGTGAAGCAAAGTGACACATGAAGCAATCTATAGCCGGTAAGGACAATAAGAAGTAATTTTTAAAGTATATTAGGAACAAAATGAATTCTAACACTTGTATTTGTCCAGTACTGGATGAAATGGTGGAATTATCAATAAAAAAGCGGACACGGGTGCCAGAAAAGGAGGGTCCAGGGAGCCATGGCCCCATCACTTTTAAAAGTGGGAGAGCTATGTCCTCCCACTTTTTACTGTGCATAAGGGTGAGCGACAAGGGGAAGGGGGCAGAGGGGAGCGAGGAGAGGTGTGATCTTAGGGGGAAGAGCTGGCATGGGGGTGGGGCCTTGGGAGGAATGGCAGTATGAGTGAAGGGCCTCAGGGAGAAGGGGCAATGTGGGGGTGCAATCTCAGGAGGAAGAGGCAGTGGGGGGTGGGGTGGGGCCATTGTTCAGTGCCAATGGCTCCCACACTTTTAGGGAACATCCACCACTCCTGAATGCAGAAAAGGCAAAACTGTTCAATAAATTTTTCTGTTCTGAATTTGGGAAAAAACAGATGAAGTTGTCATATCATATAAAGGGGAGAATACTCATTCCATTCCACTAGTATCTGGGGAGAATGTTAAACAAAAGCTACCAAAGATAGACATTTTTAAATCAGCAGGTCCAGATAACTTATATTTTAGGCTTGGTCTACACTGTGGGGGAGGAGCGGGGGAGGGGGAATTGATCTAAGTTACGCAACTTCAGCTACATGAATAACATAGCTGAAGTCGACATACTTAGACCTACTCACTGCAGTGTCTTTACTGCAGTGATTCGACTGCTGCCGCTCCCCCGTCGACTCTACTTGCGCCTCTCATGGCGATGGAGTACAGGAGTTGACGAGGGAGTGCTCAGGGGTCGATTTATCGCATCTAGACTAGTCGCGATAAATCGACCCCTGCTGGATCGATTGCTGCCCGCTGATCCAGTGGGTAGTGTAGATATACACTAAGAGTTTTAAAAGAGCTGGCTGAACCCTTAATGTTGATTCTCAGTAAGTTTTGCATCCTGGGGAAATTCTAGAAGACTGGAAGAAAGCTAATGTTGTTCTAGTACAGGAGATCCCCGCTAGAACGCGCGTCAACATAGCATGAATTCGGTAATAACGCTGGCACGACCATGGATCCCAAAATAAATTATTTAAATTGGAACCATGGTAACGTGCCCCCCCCCGCTATAATGCGGTCCCCGTGTAAACGCGGTACCACGCATGGCTCCCAAACCCCGCGTTCTAGCGAGGGTGCGGTGTACTTTAAAAAGGTAAATGGGATGACTTGGGTAATTAGATCCTGTCAGTTTGACATGGATCCCTGGCACAATAATGGAGTGGCTGTTATGGGACTTCCTTAATAAAGAATTAGAAGAGAGTCTCATGATTAATGCCAATTAGCATGGATTAATGGAAAACAGATCTTGTCAAACTAATTTAATATTTTTATGAGATTATAAATTTGGTAGATAAAGGTAATACATAGTCTCAATATAATATGCTGAGATTTCCATAAGGCGTTTGATTTTATACCACATGACATTTTGATTTAAAAAGCAAGAATAATATAAAATTAACAAGGTACACATTAAATGGATTTAAAACTGGCTAACTGATAGATCTCAAAATGTAACTGTAAATGGAGAAACATAGGATCAGTTCTCGGAACAAAGACTGTAGGCCATACTTTCAGGATGGAGGACTCGATTCTGTGAAGTGATGTCTCTGAAACAGATTTGGGGGTGGTGGTGGATAATCAACTGAACATGAGTTTCCAATGTGATGCTGTGGCTCAAAGGGTTAATGTGATCTTTGGATGCATAAATGGGAATCTGGAGTAGGAGCAGAGAGGTGATTTTATCTCTGTACAGTATTTGGCACTGGTGCGACCGCTGGAATACTGTGTCCAGTTCCGGTGTCCATCATTCAAGAAGGATGTGGATAAATTGGAGAGGGTTCAGAGAAGAGCCACGAGAATGACTAAAGGATTAGAAACATGCTTTATAGTGATATTCTCAAGAGCTCAATTTATTTAGCTTACCACAGAGCTGGCTAAGGAGTGATTTGATTACAGTCTATACTCCTGGGGGAATCCTGTGTCTCTGCGGGGGCGCAGAATTCATACCTTCCACAGATTTCTTGGCTCCCCTACAGAAAAATGGGGGAACAAAGAAACTGTGGGGAACACACGCCCCTTCCCCGGCAGCCTGGGCACATCTGCTGGGAGTAGCCAGCAGCAGAGAGATCACCGCGGGGGGGGGGAGGGGGAAGGAGGGAAGAGGGAGGCTGGGCGTGGGTCTGTGGAGAGGCATTAAGGGGGTGGGGCTGGGCGCTTGCCTGCTTGGGAATGAGTGAGAGAGACACTTGCTCACTGTTGCTGCATCCTGGGCTTTGGAGGCGTGGGGCTGTGTGAAGCAGGCTCTGTCCCTGAGGCAGAGCAGACACGTAACTCCTAAGCCGGCAGGCTGCTCATGTTCCCATTGTCAGTGAATTGTTCCCACTGTCAGTGAATTAAGGCTCCTTTACCTTGCCAGAGTGGTGTAAAGGAGCCTTATAGTACTCTGTATTTTGACCCGTTAAGCCTTTACCCACAATTGGGATTTTGCAGATTATGTATTTCTTACGCCATCGGATCCTAAACCGAACTTCGCTCCCCTTGATAATCTGTACCTTATTCCCTAATAACCAGAAACCTCTATGCTTAAACTCTGTACCATTGTTTTTATTTTTAACATCATCTTAGTAAAATTCTTAAAAACAACAGTAACGGACTCCTCGGCTAGGAAGGTCTCTGGGTTTCTGGCCTTTTCCCTTTGCCAGAGGGGCACACGGCGAGGTGACAGCTCGGGATCAATCTCACTGATCCAGTTAAAAAAAATGCAGGACAATAATTAGCAAAACTGTGTGACTTTTAGGTGTGAAAGTCTGACCCATTTAAAGAGACAGTCTGCTTTACAGAACACCAAACACCAAACTCAAAGTTGTGTAATTTAAATGAAAATCTAGGATTATAACTGGGATGTAAGGTTTTGCTAACCAAGTATTTGTAACTTAACTTTTTCATGTGTTTAGGAAACGCTGAACAGTTATTGTGATTTCCCCCCCTTATGTTGTTTACATAAATTACCAAAATAAGTGAAACTGGCGTGATTATATTGCCTTGTTTTGAAAAAAATATGCAGAATTTTGGATTTTGGGGGGCAGAAGTTTGGATTTTTTGGTGCTGAATTCCCCCAGGAGTAAGTCTTTAAGTACCTACATGGGGGACAAATATTCGATAAGAGACTCTTCAATTTAGCTGGGAAAGGCATAATACGATGCAATGGCAGGAAGTTGAAGCTAGACAAACTGAGCCTGGAAATATGGTGCACATTTTTAACAGGGAAGGTAATTAACCAGTGGAGCAATTTACCGAGCATTGTGATGAATTCTCCATCACTGGCAATTTTGAAATCAAGGTTGGATGTTCTTCTATAAGATCTGGTCTAGGAATTATTTTGGGGAAGTTCTCAGGCCTGGGTTATACAGGAGGTCAGACTAGATGACCACAATGTTCCCTTCTGTCCTTGGAATCTATCAGGCTATGAATGAATATTTGCCATTAAGTCTCCGTACATTACATCTGCACTGAGCATGCTCCAGCCCTGGTCTCTTCCATCCACATTGAATGTAGGATCAATGGGACTGGCTGGGTCCTGCAGGGAGACTCACAAGGGAGCTCTGGGTTTGGGAAGAGGGGGAGGGGAGAGGGCTGGTCTGTCACCTCCCCCATCGTCTCCACCCACTGCAGACACCTACACAGTGAGGCTGTAGCCTGCTTGCCCTGGCTTGCTCTCAGCTCCAGGGATGCAGAGATCAGGCCCCAGGTCACTGCCCCTGGCTGGTTTATTCTCAAATATTTACCTGTCTCCTGGGACAGTTCAAAGGTAACAGGGATTTCAGCACCAAGAGGCAGACAGGGCCCTTTGGGGCTGGTGAAGCAGGGGGTGGGTGGGAGGCCCCTGCCCAAGGGAGAGCGATTCAGGAAAGGGGTGAGCATCAGGCATCAGGCCTGGGGCCCGTATCCCTTAGATCGGCGCCCATGGAACGGCTCAGGTCTCTGTCACGGCCAGTCCTGGCATCACAGAGCCCAATTCTGCCCTCGGTCACAGCTGGGCATCCCGAGACAGCCCCAGCCAATGACCCAAACAGGCTCCGCAGCCCCAGTGTGGTCTGGGCACAGCTTAGGGTGACCAGACATGAGGGACTGTCCTGATTTTTAGTTCTTTGTCCCGCATCCCGACCAATGCATGGTCAGGACGTTATTTGTTCCGATATTGCCACTTTGGCCGTTCCGGACGCTTTTTTTTTTTGCTTCCCCCATGTGTCCCGATATTTTGTTGGTTTCATCTGGTCACCCTAACACAGCTGCGGGAGCGACTCCAAGAGCAGCATTAGCCCCCCCAGACATCAGATCTGGGACCGAGCGACTGGGCTCGTCCTGCTCCTCCCAATCCGGCCCTGTCCCCGGTCAGTGCAGGGCTTTCCCGGGGCTGGATTGAATGACTCAGGGGATGAGTCTGCAGCGCCCCCTGCTGACCAGGCTAATGGCTCTCACGATGAGGAAACGCCTGGCGGTGCCAGCGTGAGCCCATCACTGCTGGGGAGATGACGGGGAGCCACGTTCTATCATGTCCGGTGAGAGCCCAAGCGAGTGGCAGGGTGGAGCAGGGCAGTCGGTGAGTGTGGGTCACAGCAACACAGTGCTGGCCTGACAGCGCTGACAGAGCGCACCATGGACTCTCCGGAGCAGCCCCACTGCTGCTCCCTGAGGGTTGGCTGGTTTAGCTCCTTCTTGTTCCTGCTTCTTAGGGGCCCCTCTCCCAGGAGGCTGGTTGCTTCCAGCCTTTCTGGCCAGAGCAAAGAGAGAAAAGATCCCAAAGGCATTGGGAAGTGTGGGGCAGGAGGCTGCTAACGGAGCTGACATAGAGCCGCTGGGCTGCTGTTAGGATGGTGGGAGGGGGCTTGCCTGCACCCCAGGGACAGGGTCAGGCCCAGCGTATGGAACAGTCTCCTCCGAAACGCAGGAAAGAGCAGGGAGAACAAGAAATTACCCGACGGGACCTGGCACGAGTCCAGGGATGGGCAGGAAAGAAGAGAAACACAATTTAGCTCAGAAAATGAAGCTAATACGCCAGGGCCAAGACAACCCGACCCAGCTGGGTCCAGCCAGGCCAACGCTGCCCCCTCCCGAGACATCTCCCGTCTGTCAGGGCTTTCTCGCCACAGAACCACATGCCTAGCTGTATCTCAGGCTACACCACATCCGCTGTGGGCCTCTCCCACCGAGCCCCCCGGCTCTGTGCACCTCCAGTCTAACGAGGGACCCCAGAGGGCCTAGAGAACACGGCTGCATCACCACGTGCCTCCCCCTCCAAACACAGACTGAAGAGACTCTGGGGGGCGGGGGGAGGAGCCACAATCGGTGCAGAGGGTCCCCATAAAAGGAGAACAGCTGGTGGGACCTGAGCCCACGGGGGCTGCGCAGGGACCCACGTTTGATCTGCTCTGCGGTTTTCAGCTGGGTCTCCAAGGCTCAGGTCGTGCTGAGCCAGCCCTGGGGCTGACACATTCACAACTGAATTCAGTCTCCAGGCTTCACCCCGCAGAGCTCCCCACACCGCTTAGGGTGTCCAATATGTGCTGAGTGTGCAACGTCCCTCTGTGTGTTTGAACCTTCAGCACGGGCTCCTACGACTTGAGCCACAGCATTCGGTTCCCTTGCAGCAGGAGCAGGTTGTTGTCCTGGGTGGGAGATGGGCTGTTTGGCTCAGTGTGCTGGGTGGGACACAGGTCCTGCTCCATGTGATCGCCCAGAGGAGCCATGGGCCACTGGAGCCATGTTCCGTGCCCAGTGAGGGAAGCCCACACGTCTTGCTAGAGCAGCTCCCACTTGTTCCCAGGACAGGAGCTGGCGCTGCTGCTCTGGTGGGGGCAGCAGGAGGTGGCTCGGTGGAAGGTCCGAGCTCAGGGATATTCTGGCAGGAACACAAGTGCCGGAGGGGAAATGGAGATTGTTCTGAACAGTTTATGTCAGTGGTTCTCCACCTGTGGCCCGAGGACAAACGGGGGTTGGCAAACTAGGTCTAAGGAGTCCGCGAAAGGCCGTCGTTCCCACAGAACAGTGGTTTTCAGCCTGTGGTCTGCAGCCCCCTGGGAATCTGCAGACTATGTCTAAGATTTCCAAGGGCGTCCGCACCTCCATTTGAAATGTTTTAGGGGTCCGCAAATGAAAAAAGGTAGAAACCCCGAGGTTCCTATCTAAGCAATATCTGAATGGAATCTGATGGCACAAGGAAAAGCCAATTCTCCAGCCCAAGGGCTGAATATCAAAGAACCACTGCAAACAATGGCGGGGTGAGAGCATCTCAAAAAAAAGACTGAGATTATTTTATAATGGAAAGGGTCAGGCAGCCTAAATAGACGGGCTGTTACTAGCTCCCCCTATAAACGTCACAGACAACAGGAATTAAATACCACCAGCTCTGTTAGTGTAACATTATGGTTACAGAAGCCAGGCTCGGGCAAAGAGAAGGAGAAATGCCTTTTTGTGACAGCCCCCTGGCTATACACAGGACAATACCGACTTTCAATATGGGAACACATCCTATTCCCCAAATATTAAAGTCCAGTTCTCCTGCCCCCTTAGACAGGCGCGCGCAGCCCTCTGGGATGTATTTGTGCCTCCTTTCCAATTGAGACTGAGCTTGTGATCGTGACTTTTGGGTGAATCTTTCACACTCTGGCCCTGGGGAAAGCCCCGGCACCTACAAACTGCATCAGGTGCCTTTAGCATCTGCACAAAGGAAAATGAGCTTCCCACTTCTAAAGGGGCCCTACAAAGAGTTTTTGCTTCTTTACGATGGAGAGGGAGGGTCTGAACGGTCTGTGTATTTATTTTTCTTGCTTCCTATTTACCTGTAAGTATCAGGAATGTCAAGTCTGATCTGCCCTGGGGTCTCTGGAGGACTGGCTGGGCATCTCACCGCATGTACATTAGGATCTCACACCTTGCTTGACTGGGGATAGACCTTTCACAGAGATCGCCTTTCCCCACAATGTTCATTGGTCCTTGGAATTAAACATATGGTAACAAACCACAAGCAAGAGTTGTAAGGACAAGCTATTCCTCCCTCTTTTAGGCCTTGGCTTTTAAAATCAATTTAGTTCAACCCATGCAAGCTGGTAGAGGTGCTCCTGTCGGTCTCAGAGAGGAGTTGATTCTGGTTTAGCTTCAATACCTAAACTAAAATAACCCTCCTTCACACCACAATAAGTGCATCCACACTGGGGTTTTCAGTGGTGTAAGTAAACTGGTTTAAAAACTAACTTCAGTTGAACTGGTTCATTTCATGTAGACGTGTGTAACGAGAGCAGCTCTGCCAGTCGGAGCTGGAGGGAACCCGGGGGGGCTGTCGCTGACACTGCCCTCCCCAGGGTTAAAGCCAAACCCCACAGCAATGACCGAAGGGCTGGGGAAGGGGACAGAGCCACGGTCCCAGGATCTGGCTGCTCTGAGGAGGCACAGGAGCTGTGCGAGTAGCAGCAGCAGGGCAGCACAAAGAGACAAAACAGCCTCACAAAGAGGTGGGTTTTGTATTTTGGTTTAACTGAACCTGCCGCTCCAGGCAGGACAGGCAGCAAACCCCAGGGGTCCCCACTGCAGCCGCTGGTCCCCGTGTGTGACAGACAGCTGGGATCACACGGCCGGTTTGGAGGCTGAGAGATGGGATAGCAGGTGGGATGTTTGCAGGGGAAAGGGGGAGGCGTTGGCTGACGAAGGTGCTAAGGGGGATAGGGCAGCTGGAACAGGGAAGAGCAGCAGCTGAGACGAGGACTGTCCGTGTCCCCCCAATCCTGGGGTGTTGGCTGCCGGCTTGGCGCTCTCGGGATGGCAGGGGAGGGGGCTGCCCAGCAGGGGTGGGGGCTTCAGCGGGAATTTTCCATCGTGTTGACATCAGGGGCTTTAAACAAACACAAACATCCCCTGAGACAGGATCAAAATCACGCCCCCACACACACACCCGGCAGACACCTGTAGACATGGACCCCCCCCAGAACTCTCCCAACCCCACAAAGACTCTCCCCTCAGAGTCACCCCCCGCCCTCAAGACAGATTCCCTTGTGCCCCACATAGACCCTTCCCCCCAGATGTCTCTCCCCCCACACACATGGTCCTGGTGGGTTCCATGCTCCCATCTCCCCTCCTTTGCCACCTACAACACACACAGAGCTCTCCCGCCCATGGACTCCCCCCACCCATAAAGTTGTAGGGATTGGAGTTGTGTGTGGGTGCATCACACCTACCTGAGCCGCAGGGGGCGCTGTACTCAGCCTCTGTGTGTTCACCTGCAACAGCAAGGGATGTAAGGAATGGAGGAGAGACCCAGTGGGGGGATGAGAACCCCTCCCCATAGTCCCACTCAGGCAAAGTCTGTTCCCCTAGCCCCAGGGGATCCCTGCTGTAGGTTTGACCCCTAGAAGGGAGTGGGAGGTCGCCCCCAGCTGTCTGAGTGGGGCTGTGTGCTCTCTCCCATCCCCCATCCCCAAGTAAGTCAGACGGGCCCAGCGATCACCACTGAGTCACCCTTCAAAACGCTCATGGAAACCGGCCTGCCACCTCCTGGGCCCAGCACAAAGGGTTCTGGGGGCGTCTGAGGAGCTGGATGGGAGGGTAAATGTGGGGGGCCCTGAAGGGGCGGGACTTGGCTACTCCTGCTGGGATGGCCCCACTTACACCAGCCGCACCGCCCCCACTAGCCCAACGAGCACATGGCTCCCGTGTCCCTCGCGGTGACCCGACCCCACAGATCGAACCCGGGAAGGCTCTGACCTGAGTGGGATTTATGGAAATGGGGCACTTGGCACCTGGGGAGATTTCAGTGAAGGGGTTGTATCATTTGACTGGAGAATTGTTAATATAGTTCCTATTTTTAAGAAAGGGAAAAAAAGTGACCCGGGTAACTACAGGCCTGTTAGTTTGACATCTGTAGTATGCAAGGTCTTGGAAAAATTTTTGAAGGAGTAAGTAGGTAGAGACATCGAGGTCAATGACAATTGGGATAAATTACAACATGGTTTTACAAAAGGTAGATCGTGCCAAACCAACCTGATCTCCTTCTTTGAGAAAGTAACAGATTTTTTTAGATAAAGGCAACCCAGTGGATCTAATCTACCTTGATTTCAGTAAGGCGTTTGATACAGTACCACATGAGGAATTATTGGTTAAATTGGAAAAGATGGGGATCAATATGAAAATTGAGAGATGGATAAGGAACTGATTAAAGGGGAGACTACAGCGGGTCATATTGAAAGATGAACTGTCAGGTTGGAGGGAGGTTACTAGTGGAGTTCCTCAGGGATCAGTTTTGGGACCAATCATATTTAATCTTTTTATTACTGACCTCGGCACCAAAAGTAGGAGTGTGCTAATAAAGTCTGAGGATGACACAAAGTTGGGAGGTATTGCCAATTCAGAAAAGGATCGGGCTATCCTACAGGAAGATCTGGATGACCTTGTAAACTGGAGTAATAGTAATAGGATGAAATTTAATAGTGAGAAGTGTAAGGTTATGCATTTAGGGATTAATAACAAGAATTTTATTTATACGCTGGGGACGCATCAGTTGGAAATAACGGAAGAGGAGAAGGACCTCGGAGTCCTGGTTGATCACAGGATGACTATGAGTCGCCAATGTGATATGGCCGTGAAAAAAGCTAATGCGGTCTTGGGATGCATTAGGCGAGGTATTTCTAGTAGAGATGAGGAGGTGTTAGTACCGTTATACAAGCCATTGGTGAGACCTCATTTGGAATACTGTGTGCAGTTCTGGTCTCCCATGTTTAAGAAGGATAAATTCAAACTGAAACAGGTACAAAGAAGGGCCACTAGGATGATCCGAGGAATGGAAAACCTGTCGTATGAAAGGAGACTCAAGGAGCTTGCTTTGTTTACCTTAACCAAAAGAAGGCTGAGGGGAGATATGATTGCTCTCTTTAAATATATCAGAGGGATAAATACCAGGGAGGGAGAGGAATTATTTCAGCTCAGTACCAATGTGGACACAAGAACAAATGGATATAAACTGGCCCTCAGGAAGTTTAGGCTTGAAATTAGATGAAGGTTTCTAACCATCAGAGGAGTGAAGTTCTGGAACAGCCTTCCAAGGGAAGCAGTGGGGGCAAAAGACCTATCTGGGTTCAAGATTAAGCAAGATAAGTGTATGGAAGGGATGGTTTATGGGATAACATGATCTTAGTCAAAGGTCAATTAATTGGCAACAGTGGTAAATAGGACCAATGGTCAATGATGGGATGTTAGAAGTTACTACAGAGAACTTTTTCCTGGGTGTCTGGCTGGTGAGTCTTGCCCACATGCTCAGGGTTCAGCTGATCACCATATTTGTGGTCGGGAAGGAATTTTCTGCCAGGGTAGATTGGCAGAGGCCCTGGAGGTTTTTCGCCTTCCTCTGCAGCATGGGGCACGGGTCACTTACTAGAGGATTCTCTGCATCTTGAAGTCTTTAAACCATGATTAGAGGACTTCAATAGCTGAGACATAGGTGAGAGGATTATTTCAGGAGTGGGTGGGTGAGATTCTGTGACCTGCGTTGTGCAGGAGGTCAGACTCTATGATCATAATGGTCCCTTCTGACCTTAAAGTCTATGAGTCTATGAGGCACTGAGTGTAACACAGAGCACAGGAGAACAGCTGGAATGTGGGTGGAGCCAGCACAGGACACGCCCACCCAGCCACTGACTGTGCCACAGAGCCTAGAGAGTAGTTGGAGCAGGGGCGGGCCCAGTGCGGGACTCACCCGTCTCGTAGTAATCATACAGTCTCACTGGGGCTGGTCGGAGATTCTTCACGGGGAAATCCTGCTCCAGGGAGAAGGTGAAACTCGCCGCCTCCTTCGTCAGCTACCGAGAGAGCGTAAACCCTGGGGTTTAGTTGAGTCTGGTCCCATCTCCATGTCCTTTACGGAAACGGGTCACTTGGAACCAGGGGAGATTTCAGTGACCCCCACGCAGTGAGTGTGACACAGAGCCCACGAGAGCAACTGTAATGGGGGTGGAGCCAGGGCAGGACACGCCCTCCCCATTCACACCAGGCTCCCCGGAGCCACAACCTGCCCGCACTCACCTGGTCCAGATAGAGCGTCACCTGGTCGTTCTGCACCTCCAGTCTCTTCACCAAACGCTGCTTCTCCAGCTAGGAGCAGAGGGAGGAAACGGCTGAGCCAGGAACGGAGGGGATGGGACCAGAGTCACTGCTCTGCTGGGGGCTGGGACATGGGGCACCAAACGCCCCCGTGGCCGAGGAGCCTGGCTGCCACCCCCCAGGTCAGTCACAGCTGAGCACTGGGTGTCTGCTGGGGGCGGGGCAAGAGTCTAGACAGGGGCGTTCTGTTGTAGGGGGAGCGAAGCAGGGTCAGGACCTGCTCAGTGACTGGATGGGAGACCCAGGGCTGCACAGTGACCCGCTGCAGGGGGCAGGGCTCTGTAGGGGGAGCTCGCCCTGGGGGTCAGAGCTGCAATCTGTGTTCTCCTGGGGGTCTGGGCTCTCCCCCATGGATCAGCCCCTGGTTTCCTGCAGTGACTGGCCCGGCCTGTTCTCCCTGGGAAGCTCACCTGCCGCAGGGAGCTCTTGACGGGGATGTAGCCGGATGGCAGCTTGGCCTCGATGATGGCCATGTTGGTGGCTGAGCGCTCCCCGCTGTACCTGCAATAGGAGCCGGGCGCTGAGCTCGGGGTCTGCCCTGGATACAGACCCCAGGAGGGTGGAGGGGGAGGGGAGGCCTCCCATCTTCTCGGCCCTGCAGGCGTCTCTAATGCCCTCTGCCTGCTCTGGGCTGTGAGCCCCGCGAGCCCCCGGCCAGCCCGGAGCTCCCTGGAGAAGGGGCCCCGGCCCCAGGAGCTCCTTGGGAGCCGACTGTCCATTAGATCAGCCCCGGGACCAGCCCGTTAGTCCCTGGCGCATTCCAAGGGGTCCCTGCCTCTGCCCTGAGCCCTTTGGGGGCGGCTCTGCCCCGGCCATTTCCCCGCTGCCTGGGGCCTGTCCCTGCCCCCGGGAGCTTGGACCCAGCGGGGTGGGGGGCTGGGGCTCGTACCGGGCATGCAGGACGAGGCTGAAGCGGGATTGGGCGCTCTCGGTGCATTCCTTCGGCTCCGTCTCCACCCGCAGGTCAAAGGTCGCGGCGCTCTTTGGGGGCGGCACGTTGTAGCGCAGAGTCAGCTGGGAGAAAAGCAGGAGGGTTGGGGCAGAGCCTGCTGCCTCCGCCACAGCAGATCAGAACCTGGGCCCAGAGCCAGGTGCCGTAGGGCAGAGCACGGGCACAGCCAGTCACCGCTGGGCCGGCTGGGCCCCAGGGCTCCTGCACTCACCTGCACAAAGACGCAGCCCTCGCCGCTGGCCCGCACCGTGTACTGCCCGGGGATCTCCTGCAGGGCCGCTCGCTGCAGCACCAGCCGGTTGGCGTTCTCCACGTGGAATTGCTGCCGGGCCCCGGCCTGGGAGCTCACGGTCACCGACACAGACCCGCTCGCGCTGTACGTCAGGGCCGCGTATTTGGCCAGGGCCTGCAGGGCCACCACCGTGTCCTGGGGAAGGAGAGTCACTGAGCTGCTGTCACGCTCTGAGGAGAGGAGCCCGGCTCAGACTCACTGCAGCACCACTGGGGCGCTGACACCGGGACCCCGGCTCCCAGCCCCTGAGGGCAGGGGGCTCTGCACCCAGGACTCCCTCTCCCAGGAAGAGCCCTGGGCCTGGCTCAGCTGCGGAGATGCAGCCCCTGGGGGGCCCCTTTCTGCACCCCAGCCCCAACGCTGGTTTGCCCCGAGGGCAGGGGTGTTACCTGCGTGGAGGCGAAGCCCCCGTAGGGGTTCTGCTGCTTGCTGAGCCAGCGGACGATCTGGGTGGCGGTTGCCATGTCGGCAGCAGACACATTGGGCAGGGAGAGATAGGCCAGGAGCACGTAAGCCGTCATCTCCACCTCTGCCGATGGGGCCTGGTTCCCGTAGGGGCTGGGCAGGGCCTTCACCTTCCTCTGCCAGTGGAGCTGTCCCCCTAAGAGAGGGGCCAAGGGAAGGGCAGCCCCACGGCTGCAGTTACAACACAGTAGGTCACCTGTTTGCTTTCCAAAGGGGCCCCAGGGGCTTCCCAGGTCAGAGGGACTCCTGCTCCCCACTGAATGCAGCCACCTCTGGGGCAGGACACGGCAGCTGATTCAGACCACACAGGAGGGCCCCTGAGTGAATGCGGGGCCCCTGGGGCTGGAGCGGGAGCTGGACCCAGCTGAAGGGCAGTGGTGGAGCTGACACTGGGTTATCACCCGGACCTCGCAGATGGGTCCTGTTACCCGAGGGCTGTTTTACCCCAATGCCTGGTGGCCCCTTGGTGCCCCCAGCAGCAGAGCCCCCACCTCTCCCTTCCCTGGGGCAGGAGCCAGGTGCTGCTCCCAGAAATTCTTTCCCGCCTCGGGTATGGGCAGGAGGCGACACACACAACTTGCGGGCACAGACCAGCTCCAGCCGCCGTGCCGGGGCTTGGAGAGAAGGGACTTTTTATCTGAGCTCTGACACAACCAAGCTGCCTAGACCATGCAACCGGCTCCTCTCTGTGGGGAGACGTCTCCCCAGAGCCCAGCAGGAAACGAGTGCGCCAGGCCTCAGCTCCCAGCACGGCTCTGTCTGAGCTCGAATGGCGCCGAGGATACGATCAGAGATCACCGGGGCATGTTAATGACGAGTGTGAGGGACCCAACCTGGGACTCCCAGCGCCTCCTGACCTCATGCCGAGGGCTTCTTCAGTTCAGCACTGATGCAGGGCAGCACTGCATAATGCGTCCCCAGCCGTACTCCCAGTGGGCCTCGGGCCTCCCATGGGACCTCCTGCCCAATGGGGAGCTGGCCCTAGACTGCATAGCTCACACCGGGGGCTGGAGTGGAAGTGGCACAAGGCCATTTATGCAGGGAAACGCTAGGGGAACTGGAGCTGGGGGACAGGCAACCGCTCAGCAGGAGCACGGGGGGCACATGCTGGAGACAGAAACCTCCTCCCCTGCCCAACTCCCACACATAGAGGCAGCAGGGCCTAGCCAGCCCTGGCCCAGTGCAGACCGTTCCCCTCCCAGTATTAGCTGGGCAAAGCAGAGAACTCTCGGGCAGGGACTCCCCAGCTGGGATCCTGCGGCAACTCCACAGGGCTCAGTTACGGCCTGTTCCCCTTGGGAGCTGCCTACGCAAGGCCCTGCCCCACGGGCTCTGAGCTCACTGGACCCCATCACGCTCCTGGCCCCGGGTGCTTTAGAGGGCTGGGTTGGGACATGGGGCTTTGCCCCTCTAGATTTTCAGCTCCGATCCCCCGAGGCTGGCAGTGACCCAGCCTCGTCACCCTTCGCTCCGGGCGTTGGCCCTGGGAAATGGCGGGACGATCTCACTGCGGGTCTGAGGGGAGAAGTGTCCGCACGACAGAGCTCAGCGCGTTGGCCCCTCGCTGGCAGCCTCAGCAGAGACCATGGACTGACTGGGCCACAGAGACCCAGCTCCCCTGCCAGGCTGAGGAGGCCCCGGGGCAGGGGGTCACTGGGTGGGCAGAGCCGTGGGGGGCAGCTGGCCCTGCCCCGTGTCTAAAGGCTGGCAGCGAGGAGAGCACTGGAGCGAGGTGCTGCCGGTACCGGCGCTGACGCTGTGCTGGGCCAGGCTCTGCAGAAGGGCGCTCCGCAGCCCAGTGCTCCCCGCCAGCCCGAAGGCGTAGGCCAGCAGCGCCTGCGTGTAGAGGTCACTGGTGCTCGATTCCCGGAGGCACCGGAGGGCCCTGGTCACCATGGGGTCCTGGGATGGGGGAGACACCGAACAGATGCCCCATCAGGCTGAGCTGGCTAGAGGAGACCCCCGCGCCTGGGGCCTTGTCACATCCCCCAGCAACCACCACATGGGGCCTTAACAATGCTCCACCAGGCAGGCATCTGTCACCTCCCCATACTCATCCCTCCCCACCCCCACCCGTGCCCTGGGCCCATCTATAAACAGCCCCCCCAAGCCACACCCAGAGCCAGAGCCGGAGTCGGACACAGACACTGGCTGAGCTGCTGAATCTGTCCCCATCCCAATCTCCCCCTCACCCGCTTCCCAGTACAAACTCCTCTCATCACTGCCCCCAACAGGAGCCCAAATCCCTCCCTGGTACCAACCCCCCACGACTCCCCCGTTTCACCCTAAACTCTTCCCTGGCACTAACTCCCCCCTCACTGTCACCAACAATCTCCATTCCCCCCAGCTGCCGGCCCCTCCCCGGGACAGCAGGGCTGGGCCTCACCGTGAGCGGCTGTCCCAGCTCCAGCAGCGCCGCCGTGATGTAAGCCGAGAGAGAGAGCTCGTCCACCACGCCGCCCTGAGGGGGATGGAGACACCGGGAGCCGGCTCAGCCCGAGCTGCGGCCACGTTGCCAGGAGCAGGTGAGCCGCTGCCCAGGGCAGGCCCATTGGGACAGAACAGAACCGGCTCCAGCGCTCCGAGTGGCTGGGTTTGGGTCCTGCCTCCTGACCCCATCTGGGTCCCGAGCAGCTGCCCCCAGTCGTAGCAGCCAGGGAGGCCGCACTGTGGCAGTGTGTTCCACAGGCTAGTTCAGGAGAGGCGGTAGCGGCTCCATAGCCATGGCTGCACTGGACTCCCAGCATAAAACCCATTCTGAGCCCCCTGGAACCAGAGGCTGGTAAGTTGGTTTGAACTGACATTTGCCAGATTTCCTATGAAGACCAGGGGCCGGTTCTGCAGAGGCTGAGGGATTCGCCCCTCGCTGAGGGATTCTGCAGAGGCTGCTCATTAAATAGTCCCCCTGTGCGGGAATCCGGACTTTGCCTAAGATTTATTTCCTTCTAGCTCCCAAATGGGCAGGTACAGCTCCGGCCACTCCCGTAGAGTCCCGGCTCCCTGCAAACTCCGGGGCAGTGGCAGGAGTTAGGCTGTGACTGGAGCTGGGTGGGAATTTTCTGCTGAAATGATTTCTCCACAGACGATGGAGTTTCCACAAACCAAAACTTGGAGGGAAAATGTTACTTTTGCTGAAACGTTTCGATTTCCGTTGGGAAAATGGAAACGCAACATTCCGCTGTGGGTCGGCGGGGCCCAAATCGCAGTCTCTCGGGTTGGCGACATGAACCGAAACCTTCCACTGCAAACCGGTTCAACATTCAGCTGCACCGGCATCGTGCCCCCATTCCCCCATGGCCTGGGGCTCCTTCGGACTACATCTCCCATGATGCACCGCGACCGCCCTTCTGACTGAGCCGCATGGGGAGTTGTGGGAGTCACATGACTTCAGGGTTGGGTGGGCCCTGCCCATCAGGCTCCCCATGCCAGGCAATGAGCACGGTGTCTGCTCGGGGCCCGCGGGGAGACCAGGCTGTGCAGGAGCCAGAGGTGGTTGGGCCAGGGTTGCTCCCTTGTTCAGTGTAATAACCTGCTGACTCGGCCATTCCAGCCATTCAGCCCTTGCTAAAAGCCCAGGGAAATCCCCCAAACCAAACTGGGTAACAACAACCAGCTGCCGTGAGGGGCCCCCACCCCCTTCCCCAGCTTGTCCCCTCCTCGCCCATCCCATCAGCCCATCCCCCCAGCCTCCCACCTGCAGGGCATTGTTCAACAGTTTCCCCACACTGCGGAAGCAGCCGCTCTCCATCTGGTGGCGCTGCAGCCATCCTAGGGCGTCCTGTAGGTGCTTCTCGTCGATGGAGATGTAGGGTCTGGCCTGGCCAAAGGACTTGAGAACGAAGGCCGTCAGCCTGGGCGGGGAGAGACCCCGTTAGAGGGACACTCTGCAGGAGATGTCGCGAGCGAGGAGGGAGGTGCGTGGGGGACAGGGCTGGGGGGTCAGAGTTGTGGGGGCTGAGCAGAGCTGTCAGGGGAGCCCAGGACGGGAACAGGGGGGATTTGGAGTGAGAACGTGGGGCAGAGCTGTGTGGGGAGCAGAACTGGAATAGCAGTGGGGCTGGGGGTCAGGCTGCAGCCCAGTAGGCCCCGCCCACCCATGCCGTGCGGCCCCTCACCAGGTGTTGCCCGTGGCGTCGCTCTCCCCGAAGGCGCTGTAAGAGCCGTCGTTGTGCTTATAGAGCAGCTCGCGCTGGTAGCCTGCGTGGACGGGAGAGAGACAGCGAGTGCTGGATCCGCTCACCCCCAGGGGCTAGAATCCACCCCCAGCCTGCGCCCCATGGGGCCTGCGTCCCCTCCCCCACGACGCTGAGACTCACAGATTCCAGGGGTTGGTTTGAATAGGGAATGGAGTTAAGGCTGAATAGGGGTCCTGATCCCCCCGAAACCTGCAGCGCCCCGACATGGGGCTGGATCCCAACCAGCGCCCCCTAGAGGGGAAAGGGCTCTTCTCCCATTCCCTGAACCCAAGTCAAACAGTCCTTATGACCTAGGGCTCAGAACTGGTGCCCCAGAGAGGAAAGGCCAAGGATCTCATTCCCTGACCCCCAGAGCCAGCCAGGGCCCTGATCTGGGGTTGGATTGGAACCTGGGCCCCAGAGGTGGCATGGACAGGGCCCATGCATGGCCCCGCCATGCCCTGGGGGTGCAGAGGCTGGAGGACACTCACCGCTCCGTAGGAATCCCTGGGCCTTGTCTCTGATCTCCGGGCTCAGCTGCCCGCTCTTCTCCAGGTACTGCTGGATGTAGATGTTGGGAGCGAACCGGACCATGTTCTGCTCTCCGCAGCCGTAGGGCATGGCCAGCAGGCGGTCTATGTTCTGCAGCGCCGTGCCCATTATGTCTCCTGGCAGCAAGGGAGTCGGGGGAGCAGAGAATTACCGGGCTGCACAACAGCTGCCCCGTTCCTAACACCACGTCTGTGGAGCCCTGGCACGCGGGGGCCCAGAGCCCCCAGTTCGCTTGAGGCCTGGTGGGGTTACGCGGGTACGTGGTGCTGAATGGCCAAGAGGCCAATGCCCTGGCACAGCTTCATGGCATCACCGTGGGAGTCAATTGCCCCTCGCTGGGGATGAGGCCCTGGAGTATAGACTGTAGGGACCAGTCCCGCCCCGGCCCCAGACACCCACTAATCTCATTGGTCATAGAATCATAGAATCACAGGGTTGGAGGGGACCTTAGGAGGTCATCTAGTCCAACCCCCTGCTCAAAGCAGGACCAATCCCCAATTTTTGCCCCAGATCCCTAAATGGCCCCCTCAAGGATTGAACTCACAACCCTGGGTTTAGCAGGCCAATGCTGAAACCACTGAGCTATCCCTCCCCCCCGCGGTCTTTTCCATCCATGATGCCCCGGCCTCTCTGGTCAGAGCGCTGGGCCACACACGGGCTGGCTGGCCAAGGGCACCGTGCCCTGGCAGGGAGGGGGCAGGGGAATTCCTTACCCAGGACAGTCACGTGGGCCCGCTCGGACCCCGCCAGGACGTTCGCAGGCAGCTGCAAGGAGATTTCTTCGGACGCTGCGTAACACGAAGGCAAAGACCCACCGTTAAAGGCCTGTTGGGAACCTGTCCCTGTCTCCAGCCAATCAGATCCCTCCATTCCTCACCGTTCGGGGCTCTCGCCCAGTCACAGCCCCTCTCTCAATCCCAAGCTCCCCCCACCGTGGCACAGACGTGCCCTTGCGGGCGAGGGCTGGGGGTTCTCAGCGGAGGGTCCTGCCCGTGGGAGTCGGCCCCTCTCCTGGCCCCAGAGAGACGGTGTGACGAGCTCTGTGGGGAGCCTCGTACACACGGGGCCAGGCTGCAGGGGGGAGGAGCTGGTGCAACAGGGGCCCAGTGAGACTCGGGAGCAGGAGCCGGACGTGCTCGAGCCTTCGGCCCATGGCAGACGGTTCCATAGCTGCCCACTGGGGGGTGCATCTTCCCCGGGCAGCTGGGCCTGGACCCTGTCCCAGGCAGGACATTGGCCTGGATGCCCCCTGGTCCGGTCCGGCCTGGCGGCTCCTGTGCCCCTACCTGGGCCATTCAGCGGCCCAGCCATCACTGACGTACTGCAGCCAAGAGACTCCCCACGTTAGTGACACCCACTGAACCCCGCACAGGCGCTGGGATCCTACCTTCCTGGCAGAGCAGGGAGCTGTGCGCCTTCTCCTCCAGGATCCCCCCCGGCTGTTGGACAGGAGCATCAGAGAGACGGTCAGGACAAGGGACCATGCACGTTACAGCCTGACAGGGCCTGCTAGGTCAGCCAGTGCCCCTAGCCAGGGCAGGATCATCCCCTACAGTCCGTGCTGTGGGGATCGGGCACATCCAGCTCTCAGCGCCCCAGCAATGGGGCTCCCGTCCCTTCCGTGGGGAGACTGTTCCCAGCCCTGCAGATCTCCCGACTTCCTCCTCTTCAGCACGGAGCTTCCCTCTGCTAGTTCCCTCTGCCCCATCGAGCCCTCCCGTGTGTCACACTCAGCCACCCCCCTTGGGGCTAACCGTCTCTGTCTGCCCCAGGACTCTCCCACCAGCTCCCTGATCTCGCTGTGACGGGGCAGCAGGTCGGGGTCCGGGACCCGGACGGCGCGGTGCTGGGGCATTATTTTCTGTGGCAGGACAAAGAACAATCACAAGTGCAGACTTGGCCTACGGCTACCAGGGGGTGAGACCCAGGCACCGGATCTCGCTTCGCTCTGCTCAGAGGCCCCGACCAGACACTGACCTGGACCAGCAGGGGCTTTATCACGGTGTCCACTCGCCCCTGGGCCGGCACCACGGCCAGCTCGTTCCCACACAGCTCTTCGGTGCGCAGAGCCTCGGTGCTGACGGTGAAGTTCACCTCCCCTGCCGAGCAAGGTGGGAGACGCCCCCATTAGACAGACCCACGCCCCTCCCCGAGGGAGACAGAACCCTGGGTTGAGGCAGAGAGAACTCCGGGTCTGAGGGTGCGAGGATACTTGAAGGGGAAGGGTGGTGAAGAAGGGAGAGAAAAGTAGAAAAAGAATGAAAATGGAGAGAGAGAATGGGGGAGAAAAGAGAGAGAAGGCCAGAGGGAAGGAAAGGAAGGGGGGAAGTGGTGACTGTGGGAAATGGCGAGTAGGCTGTAAGGTGTTTCACTGCTGGGGCATCCTCTTAGTCCTCTCAACCCGGCAGTTCTTCTCATCCCCTCCCCTTGGCACCACGCCCTCGGTGACCCTTTCCTGTGCCCTCCTTCTCACTCCCAGAACAAAGCATCCAATGCCCCTTACCCGTCTGTCCCCCCATGGAGAGCCTCCAAAGGCCCCTACCTGCCTTCCTTGTGTGAAGGCTCCAGCTCCCCTTCCCTGCCCCTCCCATCCAGCACAGAGCGCCCAGCGCCCCTTACCCAGACTGCTCGCCGTCACCTCCCACTGGAAGGTTTTTCCTTCATCTGCACAGAGGCAGCTGGTGAAGGCGCCGTCCTCGTCCGCCTGCACCTGGAACTGCGCAGACTCTGCCAGCGTCACCCGCACCTGTGGGGCCCAACATGAGACCCCCCTTAGGGCTGTGGGGGATGCGCCAGCTCCAGGCCAAGAGGTGGCCTCTCTGGGGCTCAGGCCAGGCCCCACTCACTGTGATGTGTTGACCCCAGTGGTCACAGGGTTACTGTGGGGCATCTGGGTCACAGCCAGTGGCTGCCAGTGCCACTCGCCAGCCTGTGCCACTGCCCAGCTCCCCAGCCCCAGGGCACCGGGCCCAGCAGCCACAGCAGCTCAGCCCCGGGTGGCGCTCACCTTGATGCACTGTTGCAGGTAGTTGAAGACGGTGGCCTTTAGGGTGAAGGCCTCTCCCCGGATCACGGAGTACGGCAAGGCCAGCTCCACAAAGAAGGGTTTGAAGGCCGTGAAGGTGGCCGTGGGGGAGAGCCCAAAGCCCACCTGCGCCGTGCAGAACATCCCAGCTTTCCACTCCGTGATGGTGTCGGGCACCGAGAGTGGGACGTCCTTGGAGCCCCCCTCGCTGGGCCGGGACAGACACAAAGCAATTTTAGACAAACATGCAACTCCGGTTTTCTCTGTCTGTCATCCCACCTCAGCCTCTGGCTGGCAGCTGTATGTTGCAGAGTAGTATAGATTCCCAGGGAGCATCCCTTGTGTACAATGGTGTCTCCACATTAAAAGAATTTACGCACAAGCGTCCTCCAAAATCATATCCCCGTCCCAGAGAATTGTGACCTTGATGTGGTGGAGCGGCATGAGTGTTCCCATGATCCTGAGAGCGATGCTGTCAGGAGCCTCATCCTCCTGGCAGAGTCACCCAAGGCGGCAAGGTTGAAGGTGAGGTTCCAGCAATCTAATCCCCGCCCCCGCAAGTCCTTAACAGCAGAGCAGGCGGATGAGGGAGAATAACTGAACATTGGGATGGGGGCTGTGGATCACTTATTGGACCAACTGAGCTGCTGGGACTGATTGGGAACTCCCCGCTAGCAGTGGATAGAGGTTGCAACCAAGCCGAAGAGAAAGCAGGGAGGTTGGAAGCGGCCCAGATGTAACTGATAGAAAACTGGTAAGGCATGCTAGGAGGAGAGAAGTGAGGCACTCCCATGCCTCTTTCCCTTGGACGCTGCACCAGGACCTGGTGAAAAGGGAAGGCCCGGTCCCCCTACCTTCCCCTCCGCCCATTCATTTGGGGAACAATGTACCACTGTTTGACTGCTTGGCACCATCAGAGAAGCCCTTCCCAGGACTTTCGGGGTAGGAAAAACTGCTGGCCTCTGAGTGAAAGCCACTACCAATGTCTATTGTCATTACATAATTATTGTCTGGCCTGCCCTGTTGTCTGACCTTCCATCATTTTCTGCAAATGTGAAAATTCAAATAGATAAAGATAAAATAAAAACATTGCTTAAAACCCATAATTCTGTGTAACTGTGAACATTTAAATGGATAAAAATTGAAAAAAAATGCTTAAAAATAAACATTGATATGATCTATCGAAATTATAATTATAAAAAATTAAAATTGAATTCTGCCAAGCTTAGACACAGGACTCAGTTCTGCCCTTGATAAGACCCCTTCGGGCTACTACAGGAGTACACAGAGGGCTTGAAGCAGCCGAAAGTCAGCATGGAAGCGTGCTTGCTGGCTAGCACAAAGGTATCTCTCCTCTAAGCGGGGGGCTGAATCTACCTTCAGCGTGCCCGAGGAATGTGGAGGCCAGAAAGGTGATGCAATGCCATCGCTGTCTCCCTTCCTCAGGTGTGCCAAATTCAGTCTTTGTAGTCTCACTGCTCCTTCTCTGTCCCTATTGTCTAGAGCAGGGGTCTCCAAACTACGGCCTGCGGGCCGGATCCGGCCTGCGGCTTCAATTTGTCCGGACCCCCAACCAATTGCTGCTGCCGCCTTGGCGGCATGTCGGCGGCAGCTCAAACGCTGCTCGGTGGCACGGCGGCGGGGCCCTTGTCTCCTAAAGAAACATCTAATGTGGCCCTCGTCTCCTAAAGTTTGGAGACACCTGGTCTGGAGCCTTTATCTGGGGTTAACTCAGGATATTTGGATTCAGCACAGAAGCAACAAGGGAAGTCTTTAGAGCAGAGGTCTCAAAACTGTAGGGCCCACCCCCGTAAGGGGGCATGGAGGAATGTTTGGGGGGCGGAGGGGGGAGCATGGCTGGCCCGGGCCAGCCCCCATGGCGGGGAGGGAGTGCCATCAGCCCTGCCCCACACCCAGTTCTGTTCCAGCCCTGCCCCCAGCTGTGGCCCCATCCCCAGCCTTGGCACGGCTCCGCACCCGGCTGGGGGCCTGGCTGCCAGCTCCCAATGTGGCAGAGCCTCGGCTCCACTCCCGATGCCAGCCCCTCCCTCAGCCTTGGCCCCTGGCCATGTCTCCGTTCCCAGCCCAGGGTGAAGGGTGGGTGCAGGGGTGAGGCTAGGGGCAGAGTCGCACCCGGCTGCAGGCCAGGCTGACGGCCCCCACCGTGGCCTGGCTGTGGCTCTGCTCCTGCCCCCGCCCCACCCCGCCCCCAGCCTCAGCCCCTGGGCACGGCTCTGTCCCTGGCCCTGCTCCTGGCCCCAGCCCCACCCCCAGCTGCAGCCTCAGTCTCAGCTCCCTTACCCATGTTTGCTGCTTCCACCTCTGGAGACACAGCCTCACTCCTGACCCCAGCTCCAGAGTGGGGGCAGGGGGCAGGGGCAAGAGGAAGAGGGGGCACAACCTTCAAAAGTTTGGGGACCACTGCTTTAGAGGGCCAGGCATGGAGGAGCTCCTCACTCACCCCACGGGGACCAGGTCCCATAGCCACGTCTCTGGGAAGTAGGCACGTGGCGCTGGCTCCGGCTCGGTGCTGGGCTCTGGCTCCGGCAGGGTGTTACCTACTCCAGGAAGCTCTACGAGCATGCTGTCCCTCAAAATCTCGGATTTATAGACAGAGTCTAGAAACATGCGAAAGGGAGTAGCAAGGCTTGTCACCCGCACACAGGCAGCTTCAGGCACATCCAGGCGCTTCCTCTCCCCCCCCCCATCTTTAGGGGCCCAGAGGCATTTCCCCCACACCAACCCTCCCACCTGCAACAAAAACACCACGAGGCACACTGCTTCCTCCACATTCACCCACACCAAGAACCCTCCTCCACACAGCGTTAGACACGGCAACGCCCCTCTCACACACACCAACACCCCTCCCCCCCACAGCGTTAGACACGGCAACGCCCTCCCCTCCCCCCACCAACACCCCTCCCCCACACGACGTTAGACACGGCAATGCCCTCCCCTCACACACACCAACACCCCTCCCCCACACGACGTTAGACACGGCAATGCCCTCCCCTCCCCGCAACAACACCCCTCCCCCCCACAGCGTTAGACATGGCAACGCCCTCCCCTCCCCCCACCAACACCCCTCCCCCCCACAGCGTTAGACATGGCAATGCCCTCCCCTCCCCGCAACAACACCCCTCCCCCCCACAGCGTTAGACATGGCAACGCCCTCCCCTCCCCCCACCAACACCCCTCCCCCACACGACGTTAGACACGGCAATGCCCTCCCCTCACACACACCAACACCCCTCCCCCACACGACGTTAGACACGGCAATGCCCTCCCCTCCCCGCAACAACACCCCTCCCCCCCACAGCGTTAGACATGGCAACGCCCTCCCCTCCCCCCACCAACACCCCTCCCCCCCACAGCATTAGACATGGCAATGCCCTCCCCTCCCCGCAACAACACCCCTCCCCCCCACAGCGTTAGACATGGCAACGCCCTCCCCTCCCCCCACCAACACCCCTCCCCCACACGACGTTAGACACGGCAATGCCCTCCCCTCACACACACCAACACCCCTCCCCCACACGACGTTAGACACGGCAATGCCCTCCCCTCCCCGCAACAACACCCCTTCCCCCCACAGCATTAGACATGGCAACGCCCTCCCCTCCCCCCACCAACACCCCTCCTCCCCACAGCGTTAGACATGGCAATGCCCTCCCCTCCCCGCAACAACACCCCTCCCCCCCACAGCGTTAGACATGGCAACGCCCTCCCCTCCCCCCACCAACACCCCTCCCCCACACGACGTTAGACACGGCAATGCCCTCCCCTCACACACACCAACACCCCTCCCCCACACGGCATTAGACACAGCAACGCCCCCCCTCACACACACCAACACCCCTCCTCCACACAGCGTTAGACACGGCAACGCCCTCCCCTCCCCCCACCAACACCCCTCCCCCACACGACGTTAGACACGGCAATGCCCTCCCCTCACACACACCAACACCCCTCCCCCACACGGCATTAGACACAGCAACGCCCCCCCTCACACACACCAACACCCCTCCTCCACACAGCGTTAGACACGGCAACGCCCTCCCCTCCCCCCACCAACACCCCTCCCCCGCATGACGTTAGACACGGCAACGCCCCCCCCTCACACACACCAACACCCCACCCCCACACGACGTTAGACACGGCAACGCCCTCCCCTCCCCGCAACAACACCCCTCCCCCACATGGCATTAGACATGGCAACGCCCCCCCCCCCACACAACAAGACCCTTTCCTCATAGGGTGTTAGACATGGCAACGCCCCCCCTCACACACACCAACACCCCTCCTCCACACAGCGTTAGATACGGCAACGCCCTCCCCTCCCCCCACCAACACCCCTCCCCCACACGACGTTAGACACGGCAATGCCCTCCCCTCACACACACCAACACCCCTCCCCCACACGACGTTAGACACGGCAATGCCCTCCCCTCACACACACCAACACCCCTCCCCCACACGGCGTTAGACACGGCAATGCCCTCCCCTCACACACACCAACACCCCTCCCCCACACGGCGTTAGACACGGCAACGCCCTCCCCTCCCCCCACCAACACCCCTCCCCCACACGACGTTAGACACGGCAACGCCCTCCCCTCACACACACCAACACCCCTCCCCCACACGACGTTAGACATGGCAACGCCCTCCCCTCCCCCACATAGCGTTAGACATTTTCCCAAGTGGAAATAAAGCTGGGGACATCCCCACGGGCTGCTGCCTCTTGGATTAGACATACCCCAGGATTGCCCAGACTGAATCAAAACACTGACCCACCTACTCCAGGATCCTGGTAGTGGTTAAAGTCAGAGGAAGACAAAATACCCACAATGCACTAGCTGTGCAGGACAGAGCAGGGCGAATCCCTGCGGGAGTGCGGAAGGTGGCTGTCTGCTTGCTTGGGGGTGCTCTGCGGAAGGGCTCCAGAGACAGCACGGGCCTGCAGTTCATTTCTGGGTGTCATTCAAAGCGTTTGTTTGAATCTATACAATTCTCGGTGGTTTGGGATCTAGGTGTCCGAGATCCTGCCCCTCGCTGATGGGTTGGGAGTAGGGCTGGTAGCTTGGGTTCAGGTGGACTGGGAATGCCCTGGCAGTGTCTCTGACATTAGGTGGGTCCGATTATTGTGCAGTTTATAAAGTTTACGTCTGGTCCCGGATGTTGGTCCAAGCCGGGAACAGATCAAAATAAACAAACGAGTCATGAGCCCTTCCTGACCCCTGCAGTGATTAGCTGATGTCCTGAAGCAAGAGATTTGGTAGCCTTGCACAGCTCCAGCTCTCTGAGTCTATTTCTACACTGCTGTTAAATACCCGTGGCTGGCTTGTGTCAGTTGGCTCAGGCTTGCAGGGCTCGGGCTCCAGGGCTGTTTAACTGAGGTGTAGATATTCAGGCGCGGGCTGGAGCCCAGACTCTGAGACCCTGCGTGGGGGAGGGTCCCGGAGCTCCAGCCTGAGCCCGAATGTCTACATTGCAATTAAACAACCCCATAGTTCGAGCCCTGTGAGTCCCCTGACATAAGCCAGCCACAGGTGTTTACTAGCAGTGGAGACAGACCCTCTGTGGCCACAGTATCTGACTCCATAACTCCTGAAGCGTCAGTGAATCCCCCAGAATTTATTTCTATTTGTTCTAAATCTCCCAGCTGTCTGTTCATTCAAGCAAATGTCCCCTGGGTCTCATATTGTGGGGCAGGATCCAAAGCAGGGATTGAACTCTTTCCTCTAAATCCATCAGAATCTGAAACATCTCAGCAAAGTCCCCTCCTTCTCTTCTTTCTTTCTAGACTAAAACAACCTTCGTTCTGCCACAAAATCCCCCATCTGCATTCCACGAAATCCCCCATCTACATTGCTCTTCTCTAGGCCTTCCCCAGCTCAGGAGCAACAACCAAAACTGAGCGCAGGGCTCCACATGAAGGTGGTCAGTGCTCTCTCTAACGCCATTGAGACACGTTCTCTGTAACCCACCACCAACATGGGCTAGCTTTTCTGAGTGCTGCTTCACTCTGGGCAGATGGTTTCATAGAGCTCTCTCCCCAGCGACTCTGAGGGCGTTCCCCAGGCTGACAAATCCCATTTCTGGCCTTCAGGGAATGGAGAATCCATGGAGAATTTCAGAACCAAGAAGGATGGGAGCTCACCCATCGGCCTTCCCATAGGGCCGCGTTTAAAGTTGGGTTGACTGCTGAATCTGAAGATCGGAATATCAGGGCAGATGAAAGGTTTCTTGGTGTTGGCATTGGTGAGAATTTTCAAAGCCGCATCCTGGGAAAAAGGAAAGAAGGGAAAACAATACAAGCAGCAAAAACCTGCACAAGAGGCAGCAAGGGGCTGGTTTTCGCTGCCCATTTAAGGGGAAAGTAACTATGAAGCAATAAAGCTGAAATACTAGCAATCCCAAGAGTGTGGTTCTATATCTGTGAGTTTGCTTGGATGAGAGGAGGCAAGTCTCCTAAAGTCCAGATGCTCTCATAACGGCAACCCATCACACAAACAACCCTTCCAGCCGCACGGCTCAACCTGGACAATGCAAAGAACAACCAGTCTAGTAACTGAATTCGACAAAATACCCCACTCACTGCCATGCCACTCTGCCCTCCCCAAACCCACCCCCAAGTGCTGGAGAAACAGATGGGCCTTGCAGCATCTATTGACCTCGAAGGTCAACATGTTCTGGTGGCTCAGGTTTCTGGTGCATTAGTAGGAGCATTGCCAGCAGATCGAGGGAAGTGATTATTCCCTTCTGTTTGGCACTAGTGAGGCCACATCTGGAGTATTGCATCCAGTTTTGGGCCCTCCACTACGAAAAGGATGTGGACAAACTGGAGAGAGTCCAGCGGATGGCAATGAAAATGATCAGGGGGCTGGGGCACATGACTTACGAGGAGAGGTTGAGGAAACTGGTTTTATTTAATCTGCAGAAGAGAAGAGGGGGGATTTGATAGCAGCTTTCAACTACCTGAAGGGGGGTCCAAAGAGGATGGAGCTCGGCTGTTCTCAGTGGTAGCAGATGACAGAACAAGGAGTAATGGTCTCAAGTTGCAGTGGGGGAGGTCTAGGCTGGATATTAGGAAAACACTATTTCACTAGGAGAGTGGTGAAGCACTGGAATAAGTTACCTAGGGAGGTGGTGGAATCTCCATCATTAGATGTGTAAGCAGAGTCAGGATGAACTCTACCCTGACATCTGGTGGTGAGTTGTGGAAAGGGACGTCAGGGGCTGAGCTTGTTTGCATGGACACACCCAACCTGCCTAGCATGATGGACCGCTTGTCCAAATGGTCGCTTTGGCTGCTGTGGGATCCCCAGTTTCTCTGTTATTGGGGCAGGAAGAATAAAGTGTTGTTACCCTGATTATGTGAATCAAGGACAGTGTAACTGTTTTATGACAGAGGGACTCGCCATCAACTAAGCAGCACTTGCTAGGCAAGGGACATGGGTTCCAAAACCCGGTGAACTGAGAGAGAGGTTGGGGACAGGTATTTGTATCTGGTAGTATGGGCCTTTTCTGAGGGTTCCAAATATCAATTGTATTTTTCTCTGGGGAAAATCAGAGCTAATTTTGAGTTCTTTAGGAGTCTAGTTACAGGCTGCTGAGTTGAAATCACTCTGGGCTAATGGTGCAAATGAGCACTAAGGCTCCCTTTACTACAAGCTGAAATCGCTAAAGAGCTAAAATTATTATGAGCTGAAATCACTGAGCACTGTGCTAAGTAGTGAGGGAGCCTGAAGATATATTGCTGAGCAGCTGACGGGATGGCTGACGGAGCAGAGCTGCTGGTGGAGTGGACAGTTTGCGGGACAGCCGGAGCAGCTTGCAGGACAGCTGACAGAGTGGAGCTGCTGGCGGAGCGGAGCGGTTTGCGGGACGGCTGGCAGAGCAGAGCGGAGTGGCTCGTGGGACGGCTGGCGGAGCAGAGCAGAGCGAAGCCCCACGAAAGGACGGGGCAGTCAGCTTCGAGCCACGTAAGGTGCTCCTTACCTCTCCCCTCCCCATTTCCACCCAGACTGGGGGCGGGGTAACACTCTTCAGATGAACTTTTGAACTCTGGGTCTGGACTTTTGGGTTGTTGGACTTTGGGCGATTTTTGGGGTTGCTGGACTCAAGAACCCAAGGGAAAGGACATGGCCAATTTGCTGGGGTGGGTCTTTGCTCACAGTTTGGCTTACGAATCCTAGATGTGGTGTTTCCCCAAAATAATGCCGCATTGTTTCTCTCAGTCATTAAAAGGTTTTTGCTACACTCAGACTCTGTGCTTGCGAGAGGGGAAGTATTGCCTCTTAGAGGCGCCTGGGGAAGGTGATATATATTTGTCCCAGGTCACTGGGTGGGGGCTCGAGCCGGTTTTGCATTGTGTTATTGGAACGGAACCCCTAGATACTGAACCCGGCCCTTGTCGCTGCCAACTCTGACTGGCAGAAGGGTTACAGAGGTTTTTGAGGCCCGGCTTGACAAAGCCCTGGCTGGGATGATTTAGTTGGGGTTGGTCCTGCTTTGAGCTAGATGATCTCCTGAGGTCTCTTCCAACGCTAATCTTCCATGATTCTATGACTCCCCAACTAGACTGAGGGCCTCCTGCAGAGAACACCCCACAGCCAGTTCCCCCCTCCTTTTTTAACACAGGGCTTCAACTCTAGCAGCTCTGCTGATCACCACTGTGGCACTCTCCCTGTGTCCCTGCAGCCCAGAGCGGGAGGAAGCAGGAGAGTGGCTGGCTGCTGGCTGAGCTCCTCTCCCCCTGCTTGGGGCTGCTGCACCTTCCCTGCTGCTGGAGTCACATGTGTTGCCTCTGCCTCCACTCCCTGATTCACCTGGGCGGACGGTCTGCGAAGCAGGCAGCAGCGCAGGGACTCCAGCAGCAGAGAAGTGCAGCAGCCCCATGTGGTGGGGGAAGAGCTCAGTCAGCAGCCAGCCACCTGGCTGCTTCCTCCCTCCCTTGGCTGCAGGGACACAGGGAGAGTGCCGCTGCCAGGGCAGTGCTGCCTCCTTGCTACTGGGCGTCCCCACCAGAGGCGTAGGGTGTCCAGGTGTCCAGTTTTTGACTGGAACACTCGGTCGAAAAGGGATTTTGGCAGCTCTGGACAGCACCACTGACCGGGCCATTGACTGTCCGGTTGGCGACGCTGCGCAGTGGGGCTGGCAGGCTCCCTGCTAGTCTCCACACTGCATGGCTCCCAGGAAGCAGCCGGCATGTCCTCCTCTGGCTCCTACGTGTAGGGGCAGCCAGGGGGCTCTGCATGCTGCCCCTGCTCCAAGTGCTGCCCCCACAGCTCCCATTGGCCGGGAACCATGACCAGTGAGAGCTGCGGGGGCAGTGCCGGCAAACAGGGCAGTGTGCAAAGCCACCTGGCCACGCCTCCACGTAGGAGCCGGAGGGGGGACATGCTGCTGCTTCTGGGAGCTGCTTGCGGTGAACGTTGCCCAGAGCCTGCACCCCTGACAGTCTCCCGGGCCACAACTCCCTGCCCCAGCCCTGATCCCCCTTCCGCCCTCCAAACCCCTCAATCCCAGCCCGGAGAACCCTCCTGCACCCCATCCCCATCCTCATCCCTAGCCCCACCCCTGAGCCCGCACCCCCAGCCAAAGCCCTCACTCCCCCCCACGCCCCAACCCCCTGCTTCAGCATGGAGCCCCCTCCCATACACCAAACTCCTCAGCTCCACCCTCTAGCCCGGAGCCCTCTCCTGCACCCCAAACTCCTCCGCTGGAGCCGTCACCTGCTCTCGCATCTCAACCCACTGCCTCAGCCTGGAGCCCCCTCCTGCACTCTGAACTCCTTCTGGCCCCATCACGAGCGACAGAGGAGGGGGGTATGCAGTGAGTGGGGGCAGAGCCTCAGAGAAGGGGCGGGGCATTAAAAGCTGCTCACTTAAACTTCAAGTTTACTTGATTTTGCTTCTCGGATATGGTAGAACATAGATTTTAACTTTTTAGGGGTGAGAGTAACATCTTTGCTATATTATACGGCACTAGTAACACTCAGGAATAACACACAAGAATAACCTTAAAGCTTATTTCCAACCAACGCAGGGAGTGATTTAGCCGGTCTGAATGAATTGCCTGTGGCTTCCTCACTCCGCGCGCTGCACGGACACACACAGAGTGCCGCTGCGTCCCCACCACAGGCATCCCGAGGAGTCTGGGGGGCACATGACCCCTCCAGTGCCAATTTACACCAGCTGGGGATCTGGCCCCAATGCCTACGTCTGTTTCTCTCTCTGATTTTGAGGCTCCAGTTCAGCCACTGTGGCCTCATCACGCTCTGGCCTACGCATTTACCTTACCTTAAATAAATGGTAGGAGTCACTGCCAGAAAACTGGACAGGCAGGTGCCTGATGTGATGCCGCCACCGGGGCCGCGTGAGCCCAAAGTACTCTTGTCCAGGGAAATATATACAATCGCCCGACTCGTGCTCTCGAGCCGCAGTGGGATAGTCTCCTTGGGGAAAACGGGGGAGCAAGTTATAGACCTAAAAACAAAGAGACAACATGAGGTGTGTGAGCTAAGCCAGGGCCCAATGCCAGCCCCTTCTCTCACTGACGCATCACCCCACAAACCTCCACAAGCGCCCTGGCCAATCTTCTCCCGCCAGCCCTAGCACCCAACCCCATCTCCCGCGTGGGCGTCTGTCACTGCAGCTCCCCCACATCCATCCCCTACTATCACCCGGGCAGGGGCAACTCCTGCTGCCGCAGAGGAAGGTGGAGCCACCCACAATGCACCTGGCCAGTTGTCCCCTGCTGTGCACGGGGGCAGGGAATTCTCCTGCCCCTGGGGACCAGCTCTGCCCTGGAGAGCGAGCTCCGGTTACCCCGGACATTATCTCAGCTCCGAGCTCCATGTTCCCAGCCGGAGCTGGGGTGAGGGGGTGTCGGGAGGGGGGCACTGCAAGGGCTGATGGGAGAACAGGCAAGGCAAGGGGGGACCCCCCAGAGTTAGGGGCTGTCAAGTGCCATGGGAGCAGCCCTCAGACGGGGAGAGGTGGCCTTGAGGGGTGTCCCCCAGCAGCCGTGCATCGCCCCTCCCTGCGAGGGGGGAGGACTCGAGGGGGAGGGGCTGGGCGAGCGGCCGAGCTGCTCTGGACTCACCGTGTCGACGCTGAGCTCGGCCTCGGGCTTCATGAGCAGCACGCTCTGATCCACGGCGCGGACGGCGCACAGGGACCCGGGGGCAGCCTGCACCTGCAGCTGGAGCTCTGAGCCCGGCAGGGCCCGGTCCTGCGAGAAGGCCAGCTTCACCTGGCGAGGCACAGCACGTCACAGGGGAGGGGGAGAGAGACCCCCAGGGGCAGGAGGAGACAGGCCCGGGCAGGGGCGGGGGCAGGCACCGGGTGTCACTCCGGCCCCCGGCCCCGCTGGCTGAAGGGCTGGGGCTTTGGAAGTCAGTGCTGGGGGTGGGGGGTTGAGGCAGCCCCGGCTCATTCAGCGTCCCCGGGGGACGGCTCATGGAGCTGCAGTTATTCATAGACACCCCAGAGAGTGGGTCGGGGGGGGGAGGGGAGATGGGGGCGCAGCGACCCTGGCGCTGCTGTAAGGCCGGGGAAGGGAGGGGCTGGGGGCACCCAGCGATATCCCTGCTCAGGGCTCCTGTTACGGGGCAGGGAGCGATTCTCCCACCCCAGAGGCTCCTTCGCCCTGAGCCCTGGGCTCACCTTGTTCGGGAGGCACTTGGCCATGTGCAGCAGGGCGTGGTCGGCAGCCATCTCGCCATCGGGCAGCACCGTGTAACCCAGCACCTTGGCAGCGGGCGCCAGCTCAGCACCGATGGGCAGCTCCACAGAGAAGGAGCCCTTCAGCCCTAGGGACCGTGGGAAACACCCAGGGGAAGTGAGACCCAGCCCACAGAGCCCCCTCCCCCAGCCCGGCCCCTGCTTTGGGGTTCAATCCCCAGTCGCCCCTGGGCACCCCCTATCTGCACAGACCCCTCCCCCGCCACTTACCAGCCCCCTCCCTGAGGTCCAGCCCCTTGTGGAGGATCCTGGCGATGGCTCCCTTGGCCACGACCTGCAGAGGAGGAGATGGGAGTCACTGAGCTGACTCTATACGGGGGCTGACAAACGCTCCAACGTGGGGATGGCCATGCAGGCCGGAGTCAGGGCAGGGTGCAGCCTCTCCACCTCATGGACTGAGCCATGGCGGGGGAGCAAGGAAGCACATTCAGGCAGGTATCCCATTCCCCAGCCGCCCCCCAGGCCAGCCAGCCCCCGCTTTGGAGCGAGAGTGGAACCAGAGCCCCTAGTGGGGAAAGGGGAAAAGCCCCACCCTTGTCGTTGAAAGGAACTGTTCTATTGCCCACTGGTCTATCGTGGGGTCACAGCGCTGATTCCATACCTCATGCTCACACACACGCACCTTGTGCGCTCTCTCTCTCTCTCACACACACAGACACACTCTCTCTCTCACTCTTTTTAGTCTCCCAGGACGGGCTCACCAGGAAGATGAAATCCAGGCTCCTGGACCCGTTCCCCAGGGCCTCCCTAGCAATGACGTAATCCACCTGGAGCTGCTGGGCCTGGTCGCAGGGCAGCACCCCTCCCAGCGAGCGGATCTTCAGGAAACTCTGGCTCTTGGAGTAGAAGGGCTCCAGGTGACGATTGGCATCTGGGTAACTGGGAGAGACTCTCCCAGACACATAGCTGTGATCCACCTGCTTGAAGTGCCCCTGGGGGACAGAGAGAGCGATGGGGATCATCAGGGATGCAGAGGGCCCAGCATAGGACAGGAATGCTCCCAGGGCGGGGCAGGCTCTGCCAACTGATTTCTTCATCAAGACCCCTCGCCCTGTGTCCATAAGAGTTATAGTAGAGTGAGAGAATCAGGAGCACTGGGCCTGGTGTAAGACCTGAGGCCTGAACCACAGTCAGCATAGCCAGGCCCTGTCATAAAGCAGACGCTTGCTTACAAGTCTACTGTCTGGTACATGAACTTGGCAAAGATATGACTAGCGTTGCTAAAACACAGGCTTTCTTAAGAAGTGCTAGGTGTTCATGGAAACACATTCCAGAAGGCTAGCACAGGGTACACCCTAACCTAGACTTCTCAAGTAACAGCATAAACACAATTCTTGGAGATGGTACAGGAACACACCGACCCCAAGTAAGATAAGAATGGCATGACGGAGTAGTGAATGGGGATGTTTTGTTTGAACGGTCCAGCAGGTACAAGGTGTAGGGTTGGTAACTAACCATGTCAGGAGTGTCATACATAACTGGTTTGCATCAATGTATAAAAGGGGAAGTCATAGGAAGGGCACCTTTCTCCAGCCGAAGGAGTAACAGACAGTCCCATTGCTGACTGAGCTGGTCCACTGTCATGAGCATACACATGTTAGTGTACCTGTAACCATGAAGCCAGGGCGCTAGGACCATGCTTCGTGGACAATAAACCTAGCCAAGTGCCTTCACCACTGAACTGTGCCTGTGGTCTTTCTTTATGAGTAACATCGAGGTCTGCTGAACTGGCAGGCTGCACTCTCTGCTAGTGCTGATAACACCAGCGCTCCAAGAATAGAAGCACGGAACAGCTTAGCAGCCTAGACAGTGTAACAGCAGCAAAAACAATATTTCTCAGCACTTAACAAGAGTGACATGGAAAACCCCAGTGGTTCAAATGGGGCAGCCCGACAGAGGCAATGTGGCAAACCCTGAGCTGCTGGGGCCAGTGCTGGGTGCCCTCGTATATTAAGTGTGGGTGTCCAGTCCAGCCCAAAGGAGATGATCAGAGTCTGGAGCGCAGGGTCCCCACAGGAGCTGGGATGCCCGTCACTTACCCTCAGACTGACCCTCCCAGTCCAGCCGGAGGTGTCCAGCTCGAAGGAGGCTCTGCCAGAATCGTCCGTCAGGAAGGTCTGGTTCTTATTCTTATCTCCATAGCTAACAAAGAGCTGCAGCTTCTCATTCTTCAGCGCAGAGCCATCTGCTGCCTTCAGGAGCATCTGAGTCAGGAGAGAAAGGGGGAGACGCATCACTCAAGGGAGCAGACTCCTGGGAAAGTGCTGCTGTTAAGGTTCCCTCCCCACTTTAAACTTTAGGGTAAAGATGTGGGGACCCGCATTACGAGCCCCTAAGCTTATTTTTACCAGCTTAGGTTAAAACCCCCAAGGTACAAAATTCCCTGCACCCTGAGAAATGCTTTTTTCGCTGCCACCATCAAGTGTCTAACAGGAATTCAGGAAAGGAATCACTTGAACTTCCCTCCCCCCCAAAATACCCCCTCAAGCCGTACACCCCCTTTCCTGGGAAGCTTGAGAACAATCTCCCAACCAATTGGTTACACAGTGATCTAAAAACCCACCCCCTGGGTTTTAACACCATAGAAAACAGTCAGCTTCTTAAAAGAAGGATTTTATTAAAACAAAGAAGGTAAAATCATTTCTGTAAAATCAGGATGGTAACTAATTACAGGGCACTTAATTTCCAAACTCAGAGAGATTCCCCCCCTCTGGACAAAACCTTAAAGTTACAGAATAACAGGAATAACCCTTCCCTCTCCCACAGGGAATGTATTACCAAGCAAAATAAACAGAAATCTACTCGCAGTGCTGACTACACTTACTTTAGAAAAGTGAGGTTTGGTGAGGAGACTGGTTTTCTGTAGGTTCTTTCTGTTTTTTAAGATCACTCTGACTTAGACAAAGCCACACACAAAGCTTTCCCCCTCCCAAGATTTGAAAGTATTTTGTCCCCTTATTGGTTAGATGCCAGCCAGGTCAGGTGTCAGTTTGGCTACCTGTATTTCTTAACCCTTTACTGGTAAGAGGATTTTATAGAACTGCATCAGACCCTCTCCCCCTTCCCTTCATTTATGACAGTTGCCCACTAGGGACTAAAGAGCTAGCTGAGAGCAGAAAGGGACAATGCAATCCAGCACTGAGAGGCAATGGGAAAGCCCAGGGATGGGATAGAGTGTTGGGGGTGAGGACTGAGGGGCATTAGCAGATCTGGGAAGAAGTTGGGGCAGGACTGGAATAGATGGGGGTGATGGAGTGAGCACCGAGGGGTAATAGGTTATCTGACCCCTTGACTGAGCCCTCCCTTTGGATGTGGGACTCTACAGTCCAGCTGCCCCCAGGCCTGAAACCAGGGCCTCAGATCTCCCAGCCCCGTTGCTTTGCTTACACACATTCCCTCTGAGTCCAACCTGGGCTGTGGCCATACTGGGTTTTAAGATCAACCCCTTATGGACAATGTGGTAGAAAAGCAGCAAGGAACTCGGGGCTAGCAAAGGAATTTCTGAACCACAGTCACTTTACTGTTAGATGGCTCAAGAGTTATAGATCTTTGCGAAAGAACAAAAGTGCTGATGAGTCTGCTCTCACCCTGCCTCTGACTCTGGGGTTTGTCAGCAGTTCAGGGTGGGCAGAATTCCTCCCGCCTTGTCTGTCTCCAGCCAGTTCTTCTGGCATATGGCGACAGTTGGCCCCTTCTTAAGTAGAGCTTCTCTGGCCTCTTCTGCCATGTTCTCAGCTGGAAAACTCCTTCTCCCTCCCTCATATGTGCTCACACCACCTGCAGGCCCTTTTGTAGAAAAAATCATTGTTCTGTGGGGGTGGGCCAGTAGTTGAAAAACAGTCAAAACTGATGACACTAGATTGTCATCTTGAGACCCTCTCCATGATAGTCCTTCAACAAAGTGTCAGGCACCTTTCCTAGGCTGGGCACCTTTCGAGAATGCACTACGATAATCTGCCTTGGGTAAATGTATGTGTGTGTACAGCACATCATACAAAGGGTATGTACTAACTTACCTGTTAGTAACGGGAGTTCTTTGAGATGTGGTGCCTATATGTGCCCCACTTCTGGTGCGTACGCGCCCCATACAATGCAGATCTGGATGCTTTAACCACCAGTGGCCATTGGTTGTGCCTGCGCCTCGACCCCCTGACGCACCCCTCCTGCACCCCAACCCCCTGCCCTGAGCCCCCTCACGCACTCCGCACCCCTGCTGCACCCCAATCCCCAGCTCTGAGCCCCCTGCTGTACCCCTCCTGCACCTCGACCGCCTGCCGCACCCCTCCTGCACCCAAACCCCCTGCTCTGAGCCCCCTCACGCACTCCGCACCCCTGCTGCACCCCAATCCCCAGCCCTGAGCCCCCTGCTGAACTGCACCCCATCCCCCTGCCCTGAGTCCCTTGCCGTACCCCTCCTGCACCTCGACCGCCTGCTGCACCCCTCCTGCACCCCAACCCCCTGCTCTGAGCCCCCTCACGCACTCCGCACCCCTCCCTGCACCCCAATCCCCAGCCCTGAGCCCCCTGCTGCACTGCACCCCATCCTCCTGCCCTGAGTCCCTTGCCGTACCCCTCCTGCACCTCGACTGCCTGCCGCACCCCTCCTGCACCCCAACCCCCTGCTCTGAGCCCCCTCACGCACTCCGCACCCCTCCCTGCACCTCAATCCCCAGCCCTGAGCCCCCTGCTGCACTGCACCCCATCCCCCTGCCCTGAGTCCCCTGCTGTACCCCTCCTGCACCTCGACCCCCTGCTCTGAGCCCCCTCACGCACTCCACACTCCTCCTGCACCCCAACCCCCTGCTCTGAGCCCCCTCACGCACTCCGCACCCCTCCCTGTACCCCAATCCCCTGCCCTGAGTCCTCTGCTGTACCCCTCCTGCACCCCAACCCCCTGCCGTGAGCCCCCTCACGCACTCCACACCCCTCCCTGCACCTCAGTCCCCTGCCCTGAGCCCCCTTGTACACCCTCACCCCTTCTGCGCCCCAACCCTCTGCCCCAGCCCTACATTCATGTCCCTACATGAAATTTCCCCTCCCAGATGTGGCCCTCGGGCCAAAAAGTTTGCCCACCCCTAGTCTAGTGCTATCATGCCTATATCTACCCTTATTCCTAAAGGGTTTCTCTAATACACAAGGACCATAAAAGGGTATTCTAACGGAACAGAATAGTGAGCCCCCTTCACTACCCTCACAAGAAGAAGGAGGCTGAAAACTCTTCTTCTAATGGATGGGCTGATCTTAAGGGTGTATGAGGAACATCACAGAATCACAGAAATGTAGGGCTGGAAGGAACATTGAGAGGTCGTCTAGTCCACCCCTTGCACTGAGGCAGGACCAAGTAAACCTAGACAAGACCATCCCTGACAGGTGTTTGCCCAACCTGTTCTTAAAGACTGCCAGTGACGGGGTTACCATAACCACGCTTGGAAGTGTGTTCCAGAGCTTAAGTGCACTTATAGTTAGAAAGATTTTCCTCATATCTAACCCTAAATCTCCCTTGCAGCAGATTAAGCCCATTACTCCTTGTCTGACCTTCAGTGGAGAGGGAAACAATTGATCTCCATCCTCTTTATAACAGCCCTCAACATATTTAAAGACACTCATCAGGTCCCCCCTCAGCCTTCTTTTCTTCAGACTACATATGCCCAGTTTTTTAACCTTTCCTTATATGGCAGGTCATTTGCCTTTGATCGTTTTTGTTGCTCTCCTCTGGACTGTCTCCAATTTATCCACATCTTTCTTAAAGTACGGCACCAAGAACTGGACACAGTATTGCAGCTGAGGTCTCACCAGTGCCGAGTGGAGTGGGACAATTACCTCCCGTGCTATACATTCAACACTCCTGTTAATACACCTCAGAATGAGATTAGCCTCTTTTGTAACTGCATCACACTGTTGACTTGTATTCAATTTGTGATTGACTGTAACCCACACATCCTTTCCAGCAGTATTATCATCTAGCCAGGTATTCCTCATTTTGTAGTTGTTAATTTGATTTCAACTCCCTAAGTGTTGTACTTTGCACTTGTCTTTAATTAATTAAGTCTTATTGATTTGTCCCATTCTCTAATTTGTTAAAGTTGTTTAGAATTCTAATCCTGTCCTCCAAAGTGCTAGCAACCCCTCCCAGCTTGGTGTCATCAGCAAATTTTATAAGCACACTCTCCATTCCATTATCCAAGTCATTAAATGACAATACTGAGTAGTACCGGACCCAGAACTGACCCTTGTGGGACCCAATTAGACACAAAATCCTCTCTGGGTGCCTAGGGATCAGTCACCAGAGGAACCAAGAACTCAGGACTCCTTCTCTCTGGGCTCCAGAGGGACCAGGGATTGGCCTCGAGCTGCCCTTCTTAAGTGACAAAGAAAGAGGTGACTTAGCAGGCACCTGAGGAGATCTACTCCCATGCTCCTCGGCAGGATGGTGTCCATCACACTCGAGGTCTCCAACCGGGGCAGGCACAGCCTGAGAGGCGGAAGAGATGGCTGCCAGGGTACTTTTTACCTAAGGGTGATCGGTCCTAGGAGGATCCTGCATCTCTTTAGGGACTGAGCCTGGCCTCTGAGACTTCTCCAGGAGAAATACCTTCAGTCTGGTCTCCCTGGATTTCACTCCCTGTTTTGGGAGGGCTCTGAAGTCCCTGCACTGCTCTCTAATGTGTGTCTGTGAACCAAGACAATACAGACACTTAGAGAGTCTGTCGTTCCGGGCATGGCAGACCCACATGAGGGACATAATTTAAATCCTGGGGACTAAACCCCCCTGTACCTGGAGAAGACAGCAACTGCTCACCTCAGAGCCCTCTCCCCCGGACCAGGATTCATGGACTCCAAGGCCAGAAGAGACCATTGTGATCATCCAGTCTGACCTCCTGCACAGCACAGGCCAGAGACCTGCCCCAAAATAATGCCCAGAGCCGATCGGTTGGAAGAACATCCCATCTTCATTTACAAATGGTCAGGGATGGAGAATCCATCACGAACCTCGGTAAACTGTTGGTTAATTTCCCTCACTATAAAAAATGTACACCTTATTTCCAGTTTGAATTTGTCTCGCTTCAACTTCCAGATCATGTTCGACCTTTCCCTGCTAGACTGAAGAGCCCATTATTGAATATTTGTTCCCCATGTTGATACTTACAAATTGTAATCAAGTCACCACTTAACCTTCTCTTTGTTAAAATAAATAGATGCAGCTCTTTGAGTCCCTCACTATAAGACATGTTTTCTAATATTTCAGCCATTTTGGGGGCTCTTCTCTGAACCCTCTTCAATGTATCAATAACCTTGTTGAATTGTGGGCACCAGAACTGGACACAGTGTTCCAGCAGTGGACACACAAGTGAAAAATATAAAGGTAACAGAACCTGGTTACTTCTGCTCAGGAGTCTCCTGTTTATATATCCCAGAATCGCATGAGCTTTTTTGGCCACAGCATCACACTGGGAGTTTGTCTTCAGCTGATTATCCAGCATGATGCCCATGTGTTTTCCAGAGTCCCTGCTTCCCAGGCTAGCCTCCCCCAGCCCGTCCGTATGGCTGACATTCTTTGCTCCGAGGAGAGGGAGACTAAGACTGAGATCCTCCCTACAACAGGAGAGTTCAGCTAAATTACCTAACCCACTATCGCCAGTAAAAATTATTAACTGTCAAAAATTACTATTTACAAAAAATAGAGAAAAACTTCAGCGGAGCAGGAGACCACTGCTGCTGGCCAGAGGCCGTGAGAAGGACCTGAGGGTTGGCTGGTTGCTCAACCACCATTGTGCCCTCGGTAAGAGGGGGCTTGAGGACATGGAGAGCACAGCTAAAGCATTGTGATCTCCAGTGCATGGGCACAAGTGAACCAGAAGTGCAGCACATCTGGCAAGCAGTCAATGTCAATGGAGGTTACAGTTTGGTACAGACATATTCCACTCTGTCACACTGCTAATCCCATTACCTTGCCAGTGTAGGGGATTCCAGCCTTGTAGGTAGCGTCAGCGTCCTCAAACGTCACCGTAGCGATTTCAGACACAATCTTGCAGCTCTTGGTCACGTTGAGCTCCACCCCTAGCAGGAGAGGGAGGGACGATAGGAGGAGGGTGCTGGGAGCGACACCAGAGTTCAGGCTACATCCCAGATTTCTCTCCATAACAATCTGCACAACCATTTCTACCCCCTCTAGCTATGGGCTGGAGGGTTTGATTGGGGAGAATTTGGGAGGTTCGGCTGGGGTCGAAGAAGGATTTTCCTGGGGAATCTGGAAACTAGAAAATTTAGATCGAACTCCCCCTGGGGCTTAATCCCAACCCAGCCACGTGACATTTGCCGGCAGGGTCTCCTGGCTCTGCGGCCCTTTCCCCAGCAGAGAGCTCCTTACTGAACGGCCCCAGAGCTGACCCCACACACAGGCCTCTCGGCACAGGGCCTGCCCCCAGAAAGGGCCATTTTCAGAAGTGCCCAGTGACCCGTTGCCGTTCTGGACCCGCTCTCCTCCAGCCACTTTGCCATCGCTGATGTCAGCACCCGAGGGTAACGTTTTAGCCACCCCACAGTTACAGTTTTCAGCCAAATGGGTGTCGGCCGCGCTGGAAATCAGGATTCTTCTGGGTTAAATGTGGAGTTATCTGGGTTCGTTACTAAGCGATTGGCACTTGCGGTTTTGAACGCTGAGCGCTAACGTCACTGAGGCCGTGACTCAGGACCCAGCAACACAGGCTGGGCCTTCACTCCACTCTGCCAGCTCAGTCCACAGCCAGAGGCCACTCGCGGGAGGGTGTTTAGTCTTTGCATGAATGTTCCCAGGTCTGAACTCCTCATGAGGGATCGATCCAGTGATGGGCTGAACCAGACCCCAGATCCAACCCCACAACGCGACCTCTCGGGCCCATCTCTAAAGCAGCTGGGCTACAAATGACATTAGCACATGTGCAAGTGAGACCCCTCTGCCCCGGGGGTTTAGTGTTGGGGGCTGCCTGGGGACGTGCATGTGTGCTTGATTTCAGTCCCAGCTGTCCCTAGGCTTGCCAATTTTGGTTGGATGTATTCCTGGAGGTTTCTTCACATGACATAATCTTTACATAATCATGACATAAAGATTAATCTTTAATTCCTGGAGACTCCAGGCCAATCCTGGAGGGTTGTCAACCATACCTGTCCCCTCCTCCACGAGAGAGGCCTTGGCCTGGAGGCTCCTCTTATAGCCAGAGCGGGTCAGGTTGAAGGGAGCCAGCCCCACCTGTCTGGAAAAGCAGCCGTTGCTCTCAGTCTGGAGGGAGAGAATCAGCCAGTTAGCAGCAGCTCTGCACCAGGCCCGCAGGGGTCAGCTCAGCAGGTCTCTCATCGGGCTTGGCCTGGTTAGTGCTTGGACGGGAGACACTCCAAGGAAACCTGGGTGCTGAAGTCAGCAGCAGGGGGCGCTCTCACCTTGGCGTGAGCCCTGACACCGGTATCCCAGCTCGGCGCTAGGGGGCGCTGTGCAGCTGGAGCTGCTGTGGATGGGGTGAGACGGACACCAGAGGCCCTGGCCACTCGTGCCCATCACAGATCCCCTGGTGCTTGTCCCCCATCGTCGTGTTAACGCTGGTTAATTCCAATCGGCCCCCTAACCCCCCAGGGACCGAGAGCATTCGGGGAGATCTGTATCTTTACACTGCTCCCCCCCACCCCCCAGCGAGAGGAGAGGCGGCCCCATAACCTAGGGCACTAGCCGAGGTCCGGAGAGACCCGGGGGCAAGTCCCTGCTCTCCACAGACTGCCTGCAAGTCCCTCTGAGTGCAGCTCCAGCAGAAACACCCTGCGGTATGCCCCACCCTCCCTCCCAGGCTTGCTGTGCGCCAAACAGCCGGCGCGTGGCAAGCCTGGGAGGGAGGAAAAGTGGAGCGGCGGTGGCGCCTCAGGAGGCGGAGGTGAGCTGGGGCCAGGGGCAGGGCGGGGAGCTGCCGGTGGGTGCTCTGCATCCACCAATTTTCCCCCGTGGGTGTTCCAGCCCTGGAGCACCCACGGAGTCAGTGCCTATGTGCTCTGCACAGCGAGCAGGAGGGTCCCAGTTCCAGGGAGCAGCTGCAGGATGGAGCAACGTGCGGGGAGGGGCACCTGAACACATGCTGCTGGCTGCTCTGCTAATTAGCTGGTTTGACACTTAAATCTCATCTCTCGCAGTTTACAGGGAACACAGATCCCAATTATACATATTAAGTGATGGGGTCTAAATTAGCTGTTACCACTCAAGAAAGAGATCTTGGAGTCATTGTGGAGAGTTCTCTGAAAACATCCACTCAATGTGCAGCGGCAGTCAAAAAAGCAAACAGAATGTTTGGAATCATTAAGAAAGGGATAGATAATAAGATAGAAAATATCATATTGCCTCTATATAAAGCCATGGTGCACCCACATCTTGAATACCGCGTGGAGATGTGGTCACCCCATCTCAAAAAGATATATTGGAAAAGGTTCAGAAAAAGGGCAACAACAATGATTAGGAGTATGGAACGGCTGCCATATGAGGAGAGATTAATAGGACTGGGACTTTCCAGCTTGGAAAAGAGACGACTAAAGGGGGATATGCTAGAGGTCTATAAAATCATGACTGGTGTGGAGAAAGTAAATAAGGAAGTGTTATTTATTCCGTCACATAACACAAGAACTAGGGGTCACCACATGAAATTAATAGGCAGCAGGTTTAAAACAAACAAAAGGAAGTATTTTTTCACACAACACACAGTCAACCTGTGGAACTCTTTGCCAGAGTATATTGGGAAGGCCAAAACTATAACAGGGTTAAAAAAAGAACTAGATAAGCTCATGGAGGACAGGTCCATCAATGGCTGTTAGCCAGGATGGGCAGGGATGGTGTCCCTAACCTCTGCTTGCCAGAAGCTGGGAATGGGCGACAGGGGATGGATCACTTGATGATTCCCTGTTCTGTTCATTCCCTCTGGGGCACCTGGCATTGACCACTGTCGGAAGACAGGACACTGGGCTAGATGGACCTTTATTCTGACCAGTATGGCTGTTCTTATGTCCTCAGCCTGCCAGATGCGGGACCCTGATGGATCCAGGGCCTGATTCATCTGCACTTACACCAGCTTTACACCAATGTCACCAACATCATAATGGCAAATCACAGCGCCCCCTCTGGCCAGTGTAAGAAAAGCATGGAGAGGAGCCTCCTCCAGCAGCAGGCCATGTACCTCCCTCCCCTCCCCCAGTCGCACCCACCTGGCCAATAAGCTCCGTGCACAGAGCCCTGGTTAGCTCGGCATCAAGACGGTACCAGGGATCTGCTCGTTGTTTGTCCCGACACAGGCTGGCCTGGACCCTCCCCAGGACGGGCTTCCCGTAGGTGTATCTGTTTAGCAGAGGGGAGGGAGAGAGTAAGTGGGAGGGGAGGGGGCCAACGCCCCTGCCCATGGAGGGGTCCCTGTGGGGGTGCGGCTGGTCATGTGGATGGGAGTGAGAGCCCCAGGGAGCCCTGCCTGGCCATAAGCATGGGGGGGCAGAGCGGGGCACAGGCAGGGAAGGGGCAGGTCAGATCCTGGCTTGGGGGGCGGGGGAGGGGAGTCAGGCCCAGGGCAGTACCAGCCCCCCATTTATCGGCCCGGCAGGGCTGCTTTCACACTCACCGGCCGCACACTCGCAGCAGGATCGTCTCATCCAGCACCGTCACCACGGGGGGCAGCTCCAGGGTCACTTCGAACTTGGGGAGCACTGGGGGGCAGAGAGGGACGGGGTGAAACTGACCCGCAGCCCCGGCTCGGGGGTTTCCTCGCGATCCTCGGCCTTAGAGCTTCTCCCCGGGTCTTGCAGCCTCCCCACCCCCAACCTGCCAGCCGGGCTGGGAAGGGGAAGGGCCCGGAAATGGAGCAGGGCTGGGAAGAGGCTGCAGCAGTCGGGTTGCCAGGTGTCTGGTGTTCGACTGGAACGCCCGGTCGAAAGGGGCCCCTGGCGGCTCCGGTTGGCACCACAGACCGGGCTGTTAAAAGGCCGGTTGGCGGGGCAGCGGGGCTAAGGCAGGCTCCCTGCGTGCCATGGCTACGTGCTGCTCCCGGAAGCAGCGGCATGTCCCCCCTCCGGCTCCTACCCATAGGGGCAGCCAAGGGGTTCCGCACGCTACCCCCACCCCAAAAACCACCCCCACAGCTCCCTTTGGCTGGGAACCGTGGCTGGGAGCCCGAGGGGGGACATGCCGCTGCTTCCAGGAGCTGCTTGAGATAAGCAACGCCCACAGTCTGCATCCCTCATCCCCTCCCGCGCCCCAACCCTCTACCCCACCCCAGATCCCCCTCCAGCCCTCCGAACTCCTCGATCCCAGCCCAGAGCACCCTCCTGCACCCCAAACCCCTCATCCCCGGCCCCATCCCAGGGCTCACACCCCACCGGAGCCCTCACTCCACCATGTCCCATCCCTCTGCCCCAGCCCTGATCCCCGTCCCGCACTCCAAACCCCTCGGCCCCAACCCCACATACTAGGTATGGTGACCATATCTCCCAAAGGCTCACGCCCTGCCTGCCCCCCGTGAGAGCCCTGCCTCCCCCCCCTCGGGGCTGGCATTGCTGCTCGCCCCCCCTCCACATGTTCCTCTGCCCCCCACAGATCAAGTTGTCAAAAGCAAATAGGACAAATACCCACTTTTCCAAAAGATAGGACAGTGGGACGGGGCTTAAAAAAAAGGACTGTCCTGGCCAAAACAGGATGTATGGTCACCCTAGCTCAAGACCTGGGGTTTGGACCAGGGACCACATGGGGCTGAGAGCGGGGACATGTCAGGGACCATGTGGGGCTGAGAGCGGGACCAGGGCCAGGGACCACGGGGGGCTGAGAGCGGGGACGCACCAGGGACCATGTGGGGCTGAGAGCGGGGATGCGCCAGGGACCACGGGGGGCTGAGAGCGGGGACACATCAGGGACCACATGGGGCTGAGAGTGGGGACACGTCAGGGACCATGTGAGGCTGAGAGCGGGACCAGGGCCAGGGACCACAGGGGGCTGAGAGCGGGACCAGGGCCAGGGACCACGGGGGGCTGAGAGCAGGGACGCACCAGGGACCATGTGGGGCTGAGAGCGGGACCAGGGCCAGGGACCATGGGGGGGCTGAGAGTGGGGACATGCCAGGGAGCATGTGGGGCTGAGAGCGGGGACACGTCAGGGACCATGTGAGGCTGAGAGCGGGACCAGGGCCAGGGATCACGGGGGGCTGAGAGCGGGACCAGGGCCAGGGACCATGGGGGGCTGAGAGCAGGGACGCACCAGGGACCATGTGGGGCTGAGAGCGGGACCAGGGCCAGGGACCATGGGGGGCTGAGAGTGGGGACATGCCAGGGAGCATGTGGGGCTGAGAGCGGGGACACACCAGGGACCATGTGGGGCTGAGAGCGGGGACATGTCAGGCACCATGTGGGGCTGAGAGCGGGGACACGTCAGGGATCATGTGGGGCCGAGAGCGGGGACACGTCAGGGACCAAGTGGTGCTGAGAGCGGGACCAGGGCCAAGGACCACGGGGGGTTGAGAGCGGGGACACGCCAGGGAAAATGTGGGGCTGAGAGCGGGGACACGCCAGTGACCACGTGGGGCGGAGAGCAGGGATGCGCCAGGGACCACGTGGGGCGGAGAGCAGGGATGCGCCAGGGACCACGTGGGGCTGAGACCGGGGACACGCCAGGGACCATGGGGGCCCAGTGGACATGGGCGTTTCTCCTGGCCAATGAGGTCCCGGCTGTTCCCCTCCGGGAGCTGGTGTTCAGCTGGGACCTCGCCCCCAGCAGGGCTCCGCCAGGCCGCCTGGACAGACAGGGCCAAATTCACACCTGGGCTCAGCCCAGAGGAGCCGGGGGGCTGCTCCAGGGCAGTTTGTCCCTCGGGGTCAGGGGCATCCTGGGGCACTGACAGGAGCTGGCTGGGCGGCTCCAAGGCCCAGAAGCCCCAAGACGGGAGCGTGTATCGGGGCTGGGTGAATGAGCAGGGCTGGGATGGAGCACCAGGCGTGGGCGGGAAGTCGGGGGGTGCTTGTGGAATGGGGGGTTGGCCAGCAGGTGAAAGGTGGGAGCATTCGGGGGGTGGGGCTCAGGGGCAGGTGTCTGGGGTGAGGGTGGGGGTCGGTGGTAACTCTTTCAAGAGAGACATCAGAGCTCTTCTCTCCCCCTCCCCCTCAGGACCCAGACGCAGTTTTGGGGGTGGGGGAGAACGGAGAGGGGGCCGCTGACATTTCCCTCCCCCTCCCAGCAACACCCGCTCTGGGGAATTGTGTGCAGAGCCCCTTGTGCACAGGTGGGGCTGGGAGACACGTGCCGGAGCCGCGGTCTCGGTCGCTGCCCTGTGCCCCGCTGCGCACCGTATTCCTCCACGCTGAACGAGTGCCTCCTCCCCGGCGCCTCGATGGCGTACGTCCCCAGGGCCGGCTCTGCAGACAGCGGGAGGGACAGATCCACGATGCCCTGCTGCGGAGTCACATCTCGCCACTGGGCGATGCGGTTCCCGCTGGGATCCTGGCACACGGACACGCCCTGCTCAGCCGCTGCCCCACACGCGGCTCGTCCCCGGCAACCCCCTGAGCCTGGAGCAGGGATTGTGGGGCAGCCGCTAGGCAAGCTTCCCCCACACGGTGCCCCCTACCAGCGCCCCTCAGCCCTTACCCAAGGGAACCACCTCTGGGGGGAAACAGGCTCCCGAGGGACGCCCCATCTCCAGCCTGGACAAAGCCCAGGGAACACGCCGTAGGGACCGTTTCCATCTCAGTGCTAGGCCTCTGTGGGTATGTTCCCTGTCCCCCTCCCCCCACACAGCCCCCCAAACCTTCACCCCTCCCCTCTGCCCCTGCAGCTCCCAGAGACCCTCCCTCCTCCCCTGCCCTTCCCCCATCCAGGCTCCCAAGGGAAATCCCCACTGACCTGATCAAGTCGCCACCTGACCCAGTGTTCGGGGGCTGAAACATTCAGGGTGAGCAACTCAAGCAGGGATCCCAGCCAGGCCCAAACCCACCTGCTGCCTGGACAGACAGCCCCAGATGCTGCAAACTCGGGGTGCGTAGGACGTAACTCGAGGGCACAAATGTCCCCTCCCTGCCACCCATGTGGCCCAACCCAGAAACGCCCTGTGCTCTGGGACCGTTTGCACCCCCACAGCGGGGCAGAGGGGTCTAGGGCTGGATTGCTGGACACTGTGGGCACAGCCCAGACTCCTCTGGGATCCCCACCACTGAACACCCCCGGGTGCCCTCGAATGAGCCAGACAGGAAGAGGAGGAGGCTGGAGAGGCACAGACTGACCTGCAGGGTCACCAGGGGCAGCTGCAAAGCAAACAGACAGGAGATAGCTGGTTAGAGGGACAGGAAACACCCCCCACTGCCCAGGCTCTGCCTGTGACCTCCCCAGGGCTGGGGTGTCTCTGGGGCCAAGGGGGATCACGCGGAAGCAGCGGGGGTGACCGAGAGAGCAGGGACAGGAAGGGGAGCCCACAGCCCTGCCCATGCTGGAACCATGAGCTGGAGCCCTGGCACCTTCCCTGGGCCCCTCCCCTCCCTGCAGTGGGGGATACAGGGCAGGGGGTGGCTGGTCTGTGCGTGGAGGGGCAGGGCCGAGAGGCTGGTGTCTCTGCCAAGGGGGGTCTGAGGGCCGGGGGTCTGCGTTGCAGCCAGTGGCCGGGCGAGATGGCTGGGAGGGGAGCTGTCAATCTGTATGTCCACACTGGGCCCGATTCTGCACCTCACTCAGAGCGCACAGCACGGTTAGGCTGAAAGGTGCTAATGACGTCATCGGGGGGTGGGGCTTGGCACCCACAGCCAATCACAGACTTCACTACATCCAGGGGGTGCCCAGCGCCCTCAATCAGGCTCAATGCAATGTGCAGTCACCCCTCTTGGCGACTGCCCAAGGCCCTAGGCTCTGACGCCCAGGGGGCCAGTCCACACAGGGCTGGCTCCAGGCACCAGCTTGCCAAGCTGGTGCTTGGGGTGGCAGGTGAGAAGGGGGCGGCAGTCCGAGTCCCGCGGCGGCAATTCGGCGGCATGTCCGCTCTTCCCGCCGCCGAATTGCCGCCGCGGGACTCGGTCTGCCGCCCCAGTCTCGCCTGCCGCGGCGGCAAAGGGGCGGCAGGTCCGCCACTGTCCCCTTGCCGCTCCGGAATGGGACTGCCTGCGTCGGGGGCGGGGCCCCTCCCCCGACGCAGGCAGACGTGGCGGCGCCCCGCCCCCGACGCAGGCAGACGTGGCGGGGCCCCGCTACGTCTGCCTGCGTCGGGGGTGGGGCGCCGCCACCCCTGCTTGGGGCGGCAGAATTGTAAGAGCCCCTGTGTCCACACGGCTGTTTTCAGCAGGCCAGCACAAGCCGTGTAATCACAAGTCTGTTACCTGCCCTGGGAGACTCGCCCCAGCAGCAGTGAAGACCAGGGTGGCGGCTGAGACATTCCCAGAACACCGGAGATCCCGGTAGTTCCAGGAATGACGTGGGCCTGTCCCCGCTGGCGTGACCTCGCACACTCGGTGTGTGTGAGTTCACGCCCACAGGGGCGGAGCAGTGCGCTCTTCCAAATGGCTCCCCCAATCCCATCCCAGACACAAGCAAGCACTGGACGGGGGCAAACCACCAAGAACAGGACTGTCCGATTGCAAACCGGATCAATGGCCTGCCTGGTGTAGACACACCTAACGCGTTCAGTGCACAGGGCCCTGTTACCCTGCCCCCGCTCCCCTCCCCTCCCCCCGGCTCTCACCTTCCTGGGACTGGGAACGAAGTCTTTATCCAAACTGACGATTCGAAACTTCACTGCAAAGGAGCAGAGGCAGAGGTGGGAATCAGCCCCGGCTTGGTTTGTCTGAGTGAATTCCCAGCCGGGGAAGGTGCCAGCCGGACGCCCCGGGCACTGACGGCCTCTGTGAACCCGCAGAATGGGCACGGCCCGGGCAGCATAGCGCCAGCTTCCCCACGCTGCCCTCTGCCAATGAGCCACGGCCCTGCCCTAGGCGGCTGGAGGGGAGCTCAGCCTCCAGGGACCAGCCAGCCCCCACCTCCCTGCTGAGGCTGCCAGGGGAGGCCGATCGGTGCCCCCAGCAGCGTCTGTGCCATCACCAAGGACGGGCTGAGACCCCCACTTGGTTCCATGCAGGCCCCCAAACAGGCCTCAGGCTTTGGGCCTCTCGCCCCCTGGGGCCGGGTGCAGACAGGGGCCTAGAAGTGAGAGACCCAAATCCCTCACTAGGCCCCCAGCCTGACCCCAGATCCCAGGAGTCCATCCCAAGGGCCTGGGGCCCCAGGAAACCCCCTCCAGCAGCTCCTGCCCTCTCACCTGTCTGTCCCGGCTTGTAGACGGCCTTGTCCGTCTGCACAAAGGTGCCGGGCTCCAGCGCCCGCAGCAGCACTTTCTTCCGCTCAGAGAACTGCAGGGCATCTCCCCGGATCGAGACGTGCAGCTCCGCCACTTCCTGCTGCCCCCCGGACGGGGCTGGAACCTGCACACGGGAAACCCCGGCAAGACCACAGCGGCCGGTAACGGGCCGGTCGTGGTGCAGACACGCTATCGCGTGGGGGGGAGGAAGGGGGGCAGTGGTGTTTGTGAGGAACCCCCCTCCCCAGCCTGGGGGCCCTGAATGGGAGGGAGCATGAACCTGGGGCGCTCGATGGAGTTGGAAGCCAGGGCGCTCTCTGTACCCCCCACCCCATCCCCGCTCCCCCCTGCTTGTCGCTGCTGAGGGATGGTCTCGAGGTCTGTGGCTACAGCTGCCCATTGCGTGCCCAGCTCCGTGCCCATGGCCAGTCCCCCGAGCCCTGCTGTGCCGGGGCCTGAGGCTGGGCTGGGGCTGCAGACCCGGGGCTGACGGGCTCCGTGCCCATGGCCAGTGCCCGGGGCCGTGCCGCTGGCTGCGGGTGGGGGCTCACCTGGAAGCGCACGTTCTCGTGCAGACGGGGCTCCTGGACCTCTCTCTCCAGCAGGGTGAGCGCGCTGGGCCCATCCCCCCTCTCCAGCCGGACGCTCACCCGGACGGTCTCGTTGAGGTCGCTGAGATGGACGGACACCGTCCCCGTGTGCGGGTGGTAGAGCTCGGCTGGGCTCACCACCACATAGTGCCTGGGGAGGGCAAAGCACCGTGGGTGGGGCGGGAGGGAGATGGGAGGGGACAGCCCAGAGCCTCCCCCAGGACCGAGGGTGAATCCCGATGTCTGAGTGTCCCTCTTGCTGGGGACAGAGCTGGGTCGAGGGTGCTGGAGGCTGATTCGTTTCTCTAACCACAGGGCTGGGGCAGGGCAAGGCCCCCCCCCCTACACCTACCCCTGCCCCATCCTGCCTCCCGTGGAGCTGGAGGGGCCCTGGGGGCGCAGAGAGGGGCTCAGTCCCCGTCCATCCCCTGCCTCTCGGCCGCTCGGTCTGCCCAGAACGGGGCAGCTAGTGGCGCCGAGAGTGAGCAGAGACCCCTGTGCATGGCGGGGGGAGACTGGTTAGTCTGGGGCTGGACTGAGCACCTGAGCCCTTTGCAGCCAGGAAGCGGCTTAGATACAACCCCACTCCCACCCCCCGCCCAGTCTGCACCCCGGGGCCTCCGCCCGCTCTCGCAGGGACCCTTCGGCTTCTGCACCTTCGGGCAACTGCCAGGTTGTGGCTGAGACGTTCGTTTACTGCTCTGTGTTCGTCGGTAGTTACTATTCTATGTCACTGGTGCCTAGAGGCCCGGCCCAGCCCGGGCCCCCTGCACTGGGGCTGGACAGACCCGTCGGCAGAGACAGGCCGTGTCCCGAGGAGGTGACAGGCTGACAGAGCAGGCGGCCGCAGAGGATTATCACCCCGTGGTACAGGGGAGCTGAGGCTCAGAGGGTCGGTGTCTGGCCGGGGGCGCACAGGGCGTCTGTAGCAGAGCCGGGCACTGAACCCAGCTCTCCTGCGCCCCAAGCCACTGCCTTAACCAGAGCCAACCCCCCGCCCCCCCGCCACTGGGAGGGGCAGGACCAGGGGCCCCAGGAGGGACCCAGTGTCAGGGACTGAGCTCCCGGGGAGAAGGGAACTGTCCCGTCAGTTTCGGATCGAGCAGCCCCCTCATCGGTGCCCTCGGCTGCTTCCAACCCCCCCCGCACCGCCCATCACCGGACAGACAGACAGACACAGACGGGGCTTACGGCTCTGCAGACGTCCCCGCTGTGAGGTGCAGGAGCAGCAGCAGGCAGGCCGGGGTAACTGGGGCCCCCATTCCTGGGGTGCAGGCAGATGGGCAGGCGCAAGGAGACACACACACGTCACCCCCCTCTGGTCCTTCTTCCTCCCTCTCTCCCACGCTCTGTGCTGGAGACCAGCCTGCTCTGCCCTGATACAGACTCTGGACCCGGAGCTTCGCTCTGATCCGGGTAAACAAGGGTCGTGTCAGGTCTCTGGCTGGGGCTGGGGGACGCAGCCAGGACAATATTTACCCCCCACCCCCAGCTGCTGGGGTCGAGGCTCTGGCAGGTTGTTGCATCGTGACTCAGAGGATGTTGCCTGACAAAGGCTCAGGTGGGCCGGGAGGCCCCTTGCATTGGTTACAGGGCAGGGGGTGGGGCCCCTCTGGGGGTCAGTGGTGGTGCAGTAGCCAGGATGCTGGGAAAGCCCTGGCAGGAGCAGGGGGGAGGCGCTTGCTGAGAAATGCGTTCGTTAAAGTGGGTTCTGGCAGCGACCCCACTACTGCAATGCAAATGAGGCGAGATCACTGCTAGGTGTACTCTTAAAGATGAAACTGCCATGCCCTGTTGTTTTAAGGACAAGAGGTAGTCCAAGATAATGGGTACTGATGCCTGCAAGGGGGCGGTGCCTTGTGGGGCACACCAGCAGGAAAAACGTTTCCACTTGGCCAAGTAGGTGGATCTGGTGGAGGGCTTCCTGCTACCCAGAAGGACCTGTTGAACTGAGCTGGAACAACGTAGCTCAGATTGGTTTAGCCATGCAGCAGCCATGCCGTGAGGTGGAGAGATCGCAGGTCGGGGTGGCAAAGTCTGCCGTGCTCCTGAGTAATCAGGTCTGGCCATAACAGAAGTGTGATTGGGGTGGCCATGGAGAGCTCTAGGAGAGTGGTGTACCAGTGCAGCCTGGGCCACGCCGGGGCGATCAGAATTAGACGGGCTCTGTCCCTGCTCACCTTGAGCAGGACCCTGTGGACCAGCGGAAATGGGGGAAAGGCATAAAATAGGTGGTCTGTCCATGGCATGAGAAAAGTTTCCATCAGGGAGCCCCAGGGAGTGTCCCTGGAGTGAGCAGAACACGTGGCATTTCCGATTCTCGTGAGTCGCGAATAGGTCTATGCAAGGAAATCCCCAGTTCCAGAAAACAGAGTGGATAACGTCCGGACGAATGGACCACTCGTGTGCCTGGAACGATCTGCTGAGGCGGTCCGCCAAGGTGTTCTGGACTCCTGGGAGAAAAGAGGCCACCAGGTGGATGGAGTGGGCTATGCAGAACTCCCACAACCGCATGACCTTCTGACAAAGGGGGGACGATCGTGCTCCCCCTTGCTTGTTGATATAAAACATGGCCGTTGTGTTGTCTGTGAGGACTGCAATGCAACGGCCCTGAAGGTGCTTGTGAAATGCTTGGCAGGCGAGGCGCACGGCCCGCAGCTCCCTCACGTTGATGTGGAGGGATAACCCCTGTACGGACCAAAGGCCCTTTGTGCGAAGGTCCGCAAGGTGAGCTCCCCATCCCAGAGACGATGCGTCCGTGGTTAGGACCAGGGAGGGCTGTGGGGTATGAAATGATAGCCCTTTGAGCACTGTCTTGTGATTCAGCCACCAGTCTAGGAAGGCTAGGACTTCCGTTGGTACCGTGACCACAGTATCCATGTTGTCCCTGCCTGGGTGATACATGGTTGAGAGCCAGGCCTGGAAAGGATGGAGGTGTAGTCTGGCGTGCTTAGTCACAAAGGTATAGGACGCCATGTGACCCAGGATAATTAGGCAGTTCTGTGCTGTTGAGGTAGGGAAGCTTTGCAGGCCGCGGACGATATTCACTAGGGCCTGGAAACGTGCGTCCGGTAGGAGCGCTCGGGCGAGCCTCGAATCTAGGACTGCGCCGATGAAGTCTATCCTTTGGGTTGGTTTCAAAGTGGAGTTTTCGACTTTGAGGAGCAAGGCACGCTACAACGCCCATGCATTTTGTGAAGACCCTTGGCACCGTGGATAGACCAAAAGGAAGGACGGTAAACTGAAAATGCTGTTGGTTGACCACAAAGTGGAGGAAACGCCTGTGTGGCAGGTAAATTGCTATGTGGAAGTATGCATCCTTCATGTCGAGGACAGCATACCAGTCTCCAGGATCCAGTGAAGGGATAATAGTCCCCAGAGAAACCATTCGGAACTTCAACTTTACCATGAATTTGTTGAGTCCGCGAAGGTCTAGGATGGGGCGTAGCCCCCCTTTCGACCTGGGGATTAGGAAATAACGGGGGTAAAACCCCTTGCCTCTCAGCTCCCTCGGAACCTCCTCTATTGCCCCTATAGCCAGGAGCGTTTGCACCTCCTGAAGTAGAAGTTGCTTGTGAAAAGGGTCCCTGAAAAGGGACGGGGAGGGAGGGTGGAAGGGGGGGGATAAAGCAAATTGCAGGTGATATCCGCTTTCCACCGTGTGTAGGACCCAGCAATCTGACGTTATGTTGGACCACGCATGAAGAAAATGGGATAGGCGGTTTTTGAAGGGTGGGGAAGTTTCCTTCCAGGAAACTGGTGCTCCGTCCTCGGGCACAGCTTCAAAAGGTTTGTTTGGGCCCCGCCGGTGGCTTGGAAGGGGCCTAGTTTCTGCTTGATTGGTGGCCAGACTGTCTCCGCCTACCACCCCGGCCGCGTCTTCTGGAGAAGTCCTGCCTAGGCCTGGGGTTAGGGTAGGTGCATGGTGGTTGGGTCCTGAAGGGCCTATGTTGCGTCACCGGGGTGTGCATGCCTAGTGATCGCATTATGGCCCGGTTGTCCTTTAGGCTCTGAAGCCTAGAATCAATCTTTTCTGAGAAGAGACCTTGTCCCTCGAAGGGTAAGTCCTGAAAGGTCTGTTAGAGCTCCGGTGGAAGGCCGGAGACCTGCAGCCATGAGATAAGGTTCATAGCTACGCCCGAGGCAAGAGTTCTGGCCGCCGAATCTGCAATGGCCAACGAGGCTTGCCGCGACGTTTTGGCCACCTTCTTGCCCTCCTCTACTAGAGCCGCGTACTCCTGCCTGGACTCTTGGGGGACGAACTCCCTGAACTTTTGCATCGAGTTCCAAGTGTTGTAATTGTAACGGCTCAAAAGGGCCTGTTGATTAGCCACCCTGAGCTGCAGTTGTGGGGGCTTGTTGACCGTGTCTTTCCCTCTCATTTACAGACTGCCTGACTAGGGAGCATGGTTGGGGGTGAGTGTACAAATACTCAAAATCCTTGGAGGGCGCAATATATTTTCTCTCCACCCCCCTGGCAGTGGGGGGAATCAAAGCTGGAGATTGCTAGATTGCAGTGGCGCTGGTTTGTATTGTACGAACAAACGGCTGGGCTATCCTGGTGGGAGCGTTGGCCGACAGAATGTCCACTACGGGATCCTCTATTTCCACCACCTCCTCCACCTGCAGGTTCATGTTCTGCGCCAGCCTACGGAGCAGTTCCTGGTGGTCACGGAGGTTAATGGGTGGTGAGCCAGAGGATGACGTTCCCTCCACTACCTCATCCGGAGAAGATGAGGAGGACATCCCTGGGACTAATGGGTCCTGGGGGAGGTCGTGTTGAGGTGGCTCTGCCTGCGTGGGGTCTACCACACTAGGGTCGTGGGCCTCAGCCGGTGGTTGGGTCGTCGCCTCCAAGTCCTCTGGGGGAGGGCGAGTCACTGTGGCCTCCGGTACCTGGGGATCCGAGTGGACAGATCGAGAGGCCCCCGAAGGGACACCCTAGGCCTGGTCTTAAGCCCAAGGTGTCTGAAAGGACCACTGCGGAGCTCCCTGATTAGGGTCCTGTGCCTCGACATGCCATTGGCTAGCTCCTGGCCCTGGACGTGGTATCCACTTTCCGCTTGGGATGACCTCGAAGCAGAGTGGGACGGCCAGGGTGAAGCCGTGTGCTCCTGAGGATTGGCACGCGGTACCATGCTGCGACGTGGCGATGGAGATCGGCGTGGGAGTGGGAGTGGTACTGGGATTGTCAACGGTACCGGCAGGCGTGTCAGTGCCGGGAGCCAGACCTGGACCTCGACGAGGAGCGACGGGCTGACCGACATTGGGATCGGCTCCAGGGAGACCTGCGCTTTGACCGGCACCGGGATCGAGAATGGTGCTGGGAGTCGTCTCGGTGTCAACCGTACCAGGAGGTCGATCCGTGCGATGTACAACGTCGCTGCGAGTGCGACTGGCGCCGAGATGGAGATCGGTGCCTGGACTGTGAGCGGTGCCGTGACCGGGACCTGCCCCTGGCTCGGGACGGAGACCGGGTTCTCGATCGTGAATGGTATCCGTGTCATCCGGTCACACTGTGAGATGGAGGCCACATCATGGAGGGCTTCCCTTTCGAGGGGACAACCCGCACCGGAGGTACCAAAGGCTGTTGCGGTGCCGACTCGGTGAGCGCGATCAAGTCGCGCGCCGCAGAAAATGTCTCCAACGTGGATGGCAATGTCAGCTCAACCACAGTGCGTACCGAGGAGCTCACGGTCACCAAACTCGACGGACCTTGCGGTGCGTTAGTCGACGGTGCCGGGGTTGGTGCCTTGGCCGGGCAGTCTGGCACGGGTTGCGGCTCCAAAGGCGATGGTGGTGGCGCAGGGGTCATAGCATATTTCTTTGGGACCGGGGACAGGGAGCGGCACCGCGCTGGCAACGGGGCCGGTGTTGTCCGGTGCAGGGGCTCTTTGTTGGTGCTCGGGCGTTCCGGTGCCGCCGGTGAACTCCGTACCGACGATGTCGGCGCCGGGTCTCGGTGTGGGCCCGAGGACATCGTGCTAAGTGCCGCTTCCAAGAGGAGCTGTTTGAGGCGAAAGTCTCGCTCCTTTTTTGTACGAGGCTTAAAAGCCTTACAGATTCAGGACTTATCTGGCTGATGGGCTTCCCCCAGGCACTTCAGGCAGGAGTCGTGGGGGTCCCCCGTAGGCATCGGCTTAGAGCAGGCCGAGCAAGGTTTGAATCCCGGAGACCTAGGCATCAGCCCGGGCCCTGTGGGGAAGGAAGGGGAGAAGGCCCTTGCCCCCCACTACTGTTTACACTAAGACTATAACAAGAACTACAAGAACTATTAACAACTACTTAAAACTATTAATGAGCGTTAACAAGATAATCTAGGGAGGTAGATATCAGCTCCACAGTTCCAACGACCGTCACGGGCGGTAAGAAGGAACTGAGAGGGCGCTGGGTCGGCTGGGGTATATATTCGGCGCAAGAACGGCGCCATTCCAGGTGGCGCCAGCTGACCCACCGAGTGTTGCTAGGGTAAAAATCTTCAGACGATCGTGCACGTGGCACGCGCACACCTAATTGGAATCGATATGAGCAAGCACTCGAAGAAGAACTGTAAAATATATTTTAAAATGATGTCTATCAAAGGGAAGAAGGGAGAAGTTGACAGTAATAAATATAAATCAGAAGCTAAGAACTGTAGAAAATTGATAAGGAAAGCAAAGGGATACAAGAAGAAATATATGTCCAGCAGAGTTATGGTTTTGGACCATTACTAGATGAAATGGTAGAATTATCAAGAATAATGCAGACAAGGGCACTGGAACGGGGGTGCCAGGCAGTAGGGCAGCCAGGTCCGGAGTGTAGGGGGAGCAGCGCTATAAAAACGCGCCTCCCCCTATACTCACCCGGCGGCGCTCCGGGTCTTCGGCGGCACTTCGGCGGCTCACTCCGGGTCTTTGGTGGTACCCGCCGCCGAAATGCCGCCAAAGACCCGGAGCGCCGCCGGGTGAGTGCAAGAAGCGGCGCTTAAAAAGAAGCGGCGCCTTTTTTTAGTGCTGCTAAAAAAAGGTGCCGCTTCCGCCGCTTCTGCTCACAGGGGGAGCAGCCGCTCCCCCTGCTCCCCCCTGGCTACGCTACTGGTGCCAGGGGGCCATGGCCCCATCACTTTTAAAAGTGGCAGGGCTATGCCCTCCCACGCTTTACTATCTGTAAGGGTGAGCAATAGGTGCAAAGGGGTGGAGAGGAGGAAATGGGTGCGGGGTCTTGGGGGGAAGAGGTGACGCAGGGATGGGGCCTCAGCTGGAAAGGGTGGTGCAAAGGTGGGGCCATGGCTCGGCCCCCACTTTTAGGGAGCGTCTGCTGCTCCTGAATGCTGAGAAGGAGAAGGGTTCAATAAATATTTTTGTTCTGCATTTGGGAGAAACCAGATGAAGTTGTCATGTCATATGAAGGGGAGAACACTCGTTCCATTCCACTAGTATCTGGGGAGAATGTTAAACAGCAGCTACCAAAGTGAGACATTTTAAAATCAGCAGCTCCACATAATTTATATCCAAGAGTTTTAAAAGGGCTGGCTGAGGAGCTGGCTGGACCATTAATAGTGATTCTCAGTAAGTCTTGAACACTGGGGAAGTTCCAGACAACTGGGAGAAAGCTAATGTTGTGCTAATACTTTAAATGGTAAATGGGATCACCTGGGTAATTAGAGGCCTGTCAGTCTGACATGGATCCCTGGCACAATAATGGAGTGGCTGATACGGGATTTGGTTAATAAAGAATTAGAAGAGAGTCATGTGAATAATGCCAATTAGCACAGGCTTATGGAAAAGAGATCTTGTCAAACTAATTTGATATCTTTTTTTGATGAGATTATAAGTTTGGTAGATAAAGGTAATAGTGTTGATGTACTATACTGAGATTTCTGTAAGCTGTTTGAGTTGATACTATACAACATTTTGATTAAAAAACTGGAACATTATATGTAAGCAGAGTCAGGATGAGCTCTACCCTGACATCTGGTGGTGAGTCATGGCAAAGCACGCCAGGGGCTGATCCAATTTGCATAGGCACACCCACCCTGCCTGGTACGAACCATAGTGACCCAAATGGGCATTTTGGGCTGCTGTAAGATCCCCAGTTTTCTGTATTGGGGCAGGAATTTCTGTTATTGGGGCAGGAAGAATAAACTGTTGTTATACTGCTTATGTAAATCATGGACAGTGGAACTGTACTTGGCCTTTTGTCATGTTAAAGGGGAACTTACCATTAACTAAACAGCACTCACCAGCCAAGGGACATGGGTTCCAAAGCTCAGTGAATTGCTGAGTGGCTGGTAGAGCAGTTGGTAAGACAGCTGATGGTGTGGCGCTGCTGGCAAAGCGGAGCAGTTCGTGAGGACAGTCAGAGTAGTGCTGCTGGCAGAGCGGAGCAGTTCATGGTTGCAGTCGGAGCAGCTTGCAGGACGGCTGGTGGAGCGGTGCTGTTGGCGGGGCGGAGCAGTTCGTGGGGACAGCTGTAGCAGCTTGCGGGACAGCTGGCGGAGCAAAGCGGCCTGTGAGACGGCTGGTGGAGCAGAGTAAAGCCCCACAGAGGGGTGAGGCAATCATCTTCACGCCACGTAAGGTGTCCCTTACCCCCCCTTTCCCATTGCTGCCCAGGTGGGTGGCGTGTAGCACCCTGCAGATGAACTTTTGAACTCTGGGACTGGACTTTTGGGTTCTTGGACTTTTGGGGACTTTGGGTGACTTTTGGGTTGCTGGACTCAAGAACCCAAGGGACAGGGCATGGCCCAATTGGCTGTGGTGAGTCTTGCTCACAGTTTGGCTTATGGATCCTAGTTGCAGTGTTTTCCCAATTTAAGGCTGGTGCTGTTTACCTGCTGCTATTAAAGATTTCTGTTACACTGAGGCTCTGTGCTTGCGAGAGGGGAAGTATTGCCTCTTTGAGGCGCCCAGGGGTGTGTATAAGATTTTCCCAGGTTACTGGGTGGGGGCTCGAGCCGGTTTTGCATTGCATTGTTGAGAAGGGAACCCCTATGTACTGAACCTGGCCCTTGCTGCTGTCAACTCGTCCTGGCAGAAGGGTTACATATATAAAATTAACATGGCACACATTAAACAGATTAAAAACTGGCTAACTGGTCTCAAAATATAATTGTAAATGGGGAACCATGATTGATCGGGGGAGTTTCCAGGGGGTCGTGTAAAGATCATTTTTTGGTCCTATGATAATTAACATTTGTATCAAGGATGTGGAAGAAAACCTAAAATAATATAATCAGTGGCAAAGCCTGCAGACAACACAAAAATTGGGGGAGTGGTAAACAACGAAGAGGACAGATTACTGATACATTTGGTAAGCTGGGCGCAAGCAAACAATATGTGTTTCAATGTGCCTAAATGTAAATGTACACATCTGGGAACAAAGACTATGGGCCATGCTTACAGGATGGGTGACTCTGAAAAAGTTTTCGGGACAGTGGCGGATAATCAGCTGAACATGAGCTTCCAATGTGATGCTGTGGCATTTCCCAAGCGTTGTGATGAATTCCCCATCACGAGCAATTTCGATATCAAGGTTGGATGTTTTCCTATAAGCTCTGCTCCAGGAAATTCCCTGGCCTGGGTTATACAGGAGGTGAGTCTAGATGAACCACAATGGTTTGCTCTGGCCTTGGAATCTATGAATCTTTGCTGCTAAAGTCTCTGTACATTTCATCTGTGCTGAGCACGCTCCAGCCAGAGGCACCGACTCCGTAGGTGCTTCAGCCGTGGAGCACCCATTGAAAAAAATGAGGGGAGCTTAGCACCCACCGGCAGGCAGCTCCCCCTCCCCCCAGTGCCTCCCGTCTGCCAGCGGCCCCCTGATTAACTCTTCCCCTCCCTCCCAGCGCTTCCCACCCACCATGATCAGCTGTTCCATGGTGTGCAGGAGGAGCTTGGGGGAGGGGGAGGAGCGGGGACAGGATGCGTTCGGGGGAGGGGTAGAACTGGGGGGGGGGGGCTTGGGGCAGAGCAGGGGGTTGGGCACCCCCAGGGCCCAGAGGAAGCCGGAGCCTGTGGCTCCAGCCCTGGTCTCTTCCTTCCACAATGAACATGTTGTACAGACCCACTGCCCTTCATCAGCGCTGAGCCTGTTCCTAGCCCCCCAGACTAACGTGCACTTCGCCTGCTCTTCTACCGCATGGATCCAGCCCCACAGGCCCCCTGGATGGGACAGGGCACAGATAAAATAGATCCTCCTATGGGTTCCCATCGAAATACACCTTGGCCTAGGGGCAGGCGCATTGTGCTTGGAGCAACTTTCATTTTCCACCGGCTCTTATTTACAAGATTGGATGGAGAGAACGATGAGGGACATCTTCAGATCCAGACTGGGTGCCTTGCGGGAGGACGTGCTTTAATCAAACACAAGCAACGGGCTCAGCACAGGGATCGCTGATGAAACTCTCTGGCCTGTGTTATGCAGGAGCTCAGTCTAGATCACTGGCTCCCAAACGGGGGGGGTCGTGACCCCTCAGGGTGTCGCACGGTTATTACGTTGGGGTCGCAAGCTGGCTGCCTTCACCCTCAAACCTGCTTCACCTCCAGCATTTCTAATAGTGTTAGATATAAAATAAGGATTTGTAATTTATAAGCGGGGGGTCGCACACACAGGCTTGCTGAGCGAAAGGGGTCGCCAACAGAAAAGTTTGAGAACCTCTGGTCTAGATGATCTAATGGTCCCTCCTGGCCTTACAATCCGTGGCCCTGGGCTGTAGTGGTGGGGTGTTTACAGGGGGGCGTAAGAAAATGTTTGTTTTTCTTTAACCCCTCCCCCCAGCACTAGAAATTAAACCCAAAAAGTCCATCCCAGGAGTATTAAGGTTGCAAAGTCTAGAACTGAAAAGTTCAGCAATGCCAGAAGGCAGGTTGCCCATGTCATCCGTCCTTCGGCCCCCTCGTGCCAGCACGTCATGGTACAGTGTGTTCTGACACAAGCACGTACTGTTCGTTCCTTGAGTCCGGCATTTCCTAACGGTCCAGAGCTCAGCTTCGCCGCGTGAATCATGTTCTTTTAAGGTAGGTTTATGGTATGAAATAATTACCTAGGGTGGAAAAACCTACCAGCTGGCTGAGTGCTGTCATTCACACATGGGCACACACGCGGGCCAGCGGCGCCCCAGCCGGGCTGGGAGGAGAATTCAGTTTCTGTGTTTGCTCTCACTCTAGGGGGGTGGAGGAGAACTGGGTCTCCTTGTGTAATGGGCAAGTTGGTTGGGTAACAGAAATACCCACTGCCCCCGAGTCCCCTGCACCCGGCCCATTCTGAATCCCTGCAGTGGGGGTGGGGGTGCATTGTGTCTCATTAGTGTCCCGTCCGTGCAGGAGGCAGACGGGGGGGGAGTGGGGGAAAGGGATGTTTGATCCATTGGGACTGGCTGGGTCCTGCAGAGAGAGACTAAGGGCTTGTCTACACTACCCGCCTGAAGAGATCGATCTTCTGGGGATCGATTTATCGTGTCTCATGTAGACACGATAAATCGACCCCAGAAGCGCTCCCCATCGACTCCGGAACTCCAGCTCGGCGCGAGGAATAAGCGGAGTCAACGGGGGAGCAATCCTGCACCGTGTGGACCCGAGGTAAGTAATTTTAATTCGATCTAAGATACGTCGACTTCAGCTATGCTAGTCTCGTAGCTGAAGTTGCGTATCTTAGATCGACCCCCCGCCCTAGTGTGGACCAGACCTCAGAAGAAAAGCATAGGCGCTGACTTTCGTCCGCGCTGGTGGGTGCTCGAGCCCCCGCCCCCCCAACTCCACCCCCGGCTCCGCCCCTTCACCAAATTCTTGCCCCCGCCTCCTCCCCTGGGCGTGCTGCACCCCACCACCCCGGCTTGCAAGTGTGTGGGGGGCAGGGGCGGCTCTCACAATTTTGCCAGCCCAAGCAGTTGCCCCCGTCCCCGCCCTGACGCAGGCAGAGGTAGCGGGGTCCCGCCGAATTGCCACCGCGGTACTCGGACTGCCGCCTCATTCTCGATGCCGCCCCAAGCACCAGCTTGGAAAGCTGGTGCCTGGAGCTGGCCCTGGTGGGGGGGAAGCAGCAGAGCACCCACACACGGCAGCTCCCTGCTAGCCCCCCGTGCCCCCAGCTCACCTCTTGGAGGCTGAGCTAGATGTGAAGCGGCAGCCCACCGCTTTTCCTGGCTCCCTCCAGCTGGTCAGGGGAGGGAGGGGTATGGGGCGGAGGTGGAGGCGGAGGTGCCGGTGGGTGCTCGCGCCCCCGGCCCGGTACTATTCAAATTATTTGACTTCGTACTGCCAGACTGCGCACAGAAAAACAGATCTCTCACAACGCAAATATGGCACGGGAAGAGATAACTGGAGCCCATTTATCTTAACATTTTACATCTAACTCATGTGGAGTCCTCCAGCCTACATAGAGACCAAATGTCCAACTCCAGCGCAGTTTGTAGGAGAGCTGCTGCCTATTTCAATACTAAAATGACAGTGGACAAGGGACAGTGTCGCACAGGCCTCAGCTGGAGCGGAGTGGAAACTGGGCGCGCGGGGAACTCAAGGGGACGTGGAGCCTTGCAGCACGGGGTGCCAGCTCCCTGTGGCTCAGCCCGCCAGCATAAAGGGGCTCCCGCTGCAGGCAGCCTCACACCACGGGCTCAGCCTGAAGCCCCGACACGCCAGCTGGGGTTGGAGGAGCACGGCGGGGAAGCCTGCGCTGCTGCTGCGCACCCTGGATCAGCAGCGCCCGTCCATGCCCCGGCCCCGGCCAGCTTGCAGGAGCCCCTCGGCGACAGCCATGAGAACGCCGGGGAACCCCGCGAGGACCCTCGGCCATCGCCCTGCCCAGCCCGTCGGCCCTGCGGCAGCAAAGCCAGCCAGCAGCCACGCGCCGCCCTCAAACCACACGCAGGGGGCCAGGCGGCCGCCGAACGGGAACCTGCCCGCGGAGGGCGGCGCTGTCAGCTCGCAGCGTGGGTGGGGTAATGCCTCGCGCCCCAGCAGCACCGAGACCGCCCCCGCCTCGTCACCCGGCCCGGGCACGCTGCACCCCCCGACCCCCGCGTGCCGCTGCCGCCGATCAGCCGCTGGAGCCGGAGGAGCCTGCGTGGAGAAAAAGCCGCTCTGGCTGCTGCGGAGCCTGGGGAAGGCGAGGTGAGTTGGGTGTGTGGGGGGGGAGTGGGGGCGGGGAGCTGCCGGTGGGTGCTCAGCACCCACCAATATTTCCCTGTTGGTGCTCCAGCCCCGGAGCACCCATGGAGTTGGCTACAATAACCAGATATCCCGATTTTATAGGGACAGTCCCGATTTTTGGGTCTTTTTCTTACTTAGGCTCCTATTACCCCCACCCCGTCCCAATTTTTCACACTTGCTGTCTGGTCACCCTAGAGTCGGCGCCTATTCAAGGGAGGGAGTTGGGTTTGGGAAGAGGGGGAGGGAAGAGGGCTGGTCTGTTACCTCCCCCCCGCCCCCACTGCAGACACCTACACAGAGAGGCTGCAGCCTGCTTGCCCTGGCTCGCTGTCAGCTCCAGGGATGCAGAGATCTGGCCCCAGGTCACTGCCCCTGGCTGGTTTATTCTCAAATATTTACCTGTCCTCTGGGATGGTTCAAAGGTAACAGGGATTTCAGCACCTACTGGCAAACAGGGCCCTTTGGGGCTGGTGAAGCAGGGGGTGGGGTGAGAGACCCCTGCCCGGGGGAGAGCAATTCAGGAAGGGGGTGAGCATCAGGCCTGGGGCCCGTATCCCTTAGATCGGCGCCCATGGAACGGCTCAGGTCTCTGTCACGGCCAGTCCTGGCATCACAGAGCCCAATTCTGCCCTTGGTCACAGCTGGGCATCCCGACACAGCCCCAGCCAATGACCCAAACAGGCTCCGCAGCCCCAGTGTGGTCTGGGCACAGCAGCGGAAGCGTCTCCGAGAGCCGCTTTCGCTCCCCGGAAATCAGAGCTGGGATGGAGCGACTGGGGACAGTCGTCCTGCCCCTCCCGACCCGGCCCTGTCCCCGGTCAGTGCAGGGCTTTCCCAGGGCTGGATTGAAATGACTCGGGGACAGGTCTGCAGCGCCCCCTGCTGACCAGGCTAACGGCTCTCACGATGAGGAAACACCTGGCAGTGCCAGCGTGAGCCCATCACTGCTCTGGTGGGGGCAGCAGGAGGCGGCTCGGTGGAAGGTCCGAGCTCAGGGATATTCTGGCAGGAACACAAGTGCCGGAGGGGAAATGGGGATTGTTCTGAACAGTTTATGTCAGTGGTTCTCCACCTGTGGCCCGAGGACAAACGGGGGTTGGCAAACTAGGTCTAAGGAGTCCGCGAAAGGCCGTCGTTCCCACAGAACAGGGCACAGGTACCAACTTTGACAGTTCCCGGGGGCTGCTCAACCCCCCTTCCCCCCCAGTCCTGCCCCCCACTCAACCCCTTCCTCCAAATCCCCACCCCGCTTCTTCCTACCCCACCCCCTTCATCCCTTCCCCAAACCCCCACCCCGCTTTTTCTTGCCTAACCCCACTCCACCCCTTCCCCCAAACCCCCACCCCATCTCATGTCTTCACGATCCTACCCCACCTTTCCCCTGCCAGTGGGTGTTGAGCACCCACTATTTTTTTCCGTGGGTGCTCCAGCCCCGGAGCACCCTCGCACTCAGCGCCTATGGAACAGTGGTTTTCAACCTGTGGTCCACGGCCCCCTGGGAATCCACAGACACGTGTAAGATTTCCAAAGTGCTCTGCACCTCCATTTGAAAATTCTCAGGGGTCTGCAAATGAAAAAAGGTAGGAAACCCCAGGGTTTCTAACTAAGCAATATCTGAATGGAATCTGATGGAAGAAAGAAAAGCCAATTCTCCAGCCTGAGGGCTGAATATCAGAGACCCGTTGCAAACAATGTGGGTGTGAGAGCTTAAGAACATAAGAACAGTCATAGTGGGTCAGACCAAAGGTCCATCTAGCCCAGTATCCTGTCTTCCGACAATGGCCAATGCCCGGTGCCCCAGAGGGAATTAACAGAACACGGAATCATCAAGTGATCCATCTCCTGTCGCCCATTCCCAGCTTCCAGCAAACAGAGGCTAGGGACACCATCCCTGTCCAGCCTGGCTTGGACAGCCATTGATGGACCTGCCCTCCATGAACTTATCTAGTTTTTTTTAACCCTGTTGTAGTCTTGGCCTTCCCAATAGACTCTGGCAAAGAGTTCCACAGGTTGACTGTGTGTTGTGTGAAGAAATACTTCCTTTTGTTTGTTTTAAACCTGTTGCCTACTAATTTCATTGGGTGACCCCTAGTTCTTGTGTTATGTGATGGAATAAATAATTCATTATTTGCTTTCTCCGCACCAGTCAAGATTTTATAAACCTTTATTATTTCCCTCCTTAGGTTTCTCTTTTCCAAGCTGAAAAGTCCCAGTCTCATTAATCTCTCCTTATACATAAGTTGTTCCATACCCATAATAATTTTCGTAGCCTTTTTCTGAACCTTTTCCAAGTCCAATCTATATTTTCTGAGATGGGGCGACCACATCTGCACGCAGTATTGAAAATATGGGTGTACCATGGATTTATATAGAGTCAATATGATATTTTCTGTCTTATTAGCTATCCCTTTCTTAATGATTCCCAACATTCTGTTCGCTTTTTTGACTGCCACTGCACATTGAGTGAATATTTTCAGAGAACTCTCCACAATGACTCCAAGATCTCTTTCTTGAGTGGTAACAGCTAATTTAGACCCCATCATTGTATATGTATAGTTAGGATTATGTTTTCCAATGTGTATTACTTTGCATTTATCAACATTGAATTTCATCTGCCATTTTGTTGCCCAGACACCCAGTTTTGTGAGATACTTTTGTAGCTCTTCGCAGTCTGCTTTGGATTTAACTACCTTTACTAGTTTTGTATCATCTGCAAATTTTGCACCTCATTGTTTACTACTTTTTACAGATCATTTATGAATATGTGGAATAGGTCTGTGCCCAGTACAGACCCTTGGGGGTCATCACTATTTACCTCTCTCCATTGTGAAAACTGGCCATTTATTCCTACTCTTTGTTTCCTAGCTTTTAAGCAGTTACCAATCCATGAGAGGACCTTCCCTCTTATCCCATGACAGCTTACTTTGCTTAAGAGACTTTGGTGAGGGACCTTGTCAAAGGCTTTCTAAAAATTTAAGTACACTATAAACACTGGATCCCCCTTGTCCACATGCATGTTGACCCCCTCAAAGAATTCTAGTAGATTGGTGAGGCATGATTTCCCTTTAGAAAACCCTTGTTGACTATTCCACAACAAATTATGCTCATCTGTGTGTCTGACAATTGTGTTCTTTACTACACTTACAACCAGTTTGCTCGGTACTGAAGTCAGGCTTACCGACCTGTAATTGCCAGGATCACCTCTAGAGCCCTTTTTAAAAATTGGTGTCACATTAGCTCTCCCTCAGTCAATTTGGTACAGAAGCTGATTTAAATGATAGGTTATAAATCACAGTTTGTAGTTCTGCAATTTCACATTTGAGTTCCTTCAGAACTCCTGGGTGAATACCGTCTGGTTCTGGTGACTTATTACAGTTTAGTTTATCAATTTGTTCCAAAACCTCCTCTAATGACACCTCAATCTGGGACAGCTCCTTAGATTTGTCTCAAAGAAAAGATTGCAAGACTATTTTATCATGGAAAGGGTAAGGCAGCCTAAATATCAAGGTTGCTACTAGCTCCCCCCATAAACATCATCAGCAACAGGAATTAAATACCACCAGGCATGTTAGTGTAATGTTATGGTTACAGAAGCCAGTCCGGGGAAAGAGAAAGAGAAATGTCTTTTTGCGACTCCCCCTTGCATACACAGGACAATACCGTCTTTCAATATGGGAGCACATTCCTCAAATATTAAAGTCCAGTTCCCTTGCCCCCTTAGATAGGCATGTTCAGCCCTTTGGACGTCTTTGTGCCTCCTTTCCAATTGAGACTGAGCTTGTGATCGTGACTCTTGGGTGAATCTTTCACACTCTGGCCCTGGGGAAAGCCCCGGCACCTACAAATTGCATCAGGTGCCTTTAACATCGGCACAAAGGAAAATGAGCTTCCCGCTTTTAAAGGGGCCCTACAAAGAGTTTTTACTACTTTACGATGGAGAGGGAGGGTCTGAACCGTCTGTGCATTTATTTTTCTTGCTTCCTATTTACCCTGTAAGTATCAGGAATGTCAAGTCTGATCTGCCCTGGGGTCTCTGGAGGACTGGCTGGGCATCTCACTGCATGTACATTAGGCTCTCACACCTTGCTTGACTGGGGATAGACCTTTCACAGAGATCGCCTTTCCCCACAATGTTCATTGGTCTCTGGAATTAAACAGGTGGTAACAAACCACAAACAAAATGAGCAAGAGTTGTAAGGAGTCTGACAAGCTATTCCTCCTTCTGTTAGGCCTTGGCTTTTAAAATCAATTTAGTTCAACCCATGCAACCCGGTAGAGGTGCTCCTGTCGGTCGCAACTAAAATAACCCTCCTTCACACCACAATAAGTGCATCCACACTGGGGTTTTCAGTGGTGTAAGTAAACTGGTTTAAAAACTAACTTCAGTTGAACTGGTTCATTTTCATGTAGACGTGTGTAACGAGAGCAGCTCTGCCAGTCGGAGCTGGAGGGAACCCGGGGGGGGGCTGTCGCTGACGCTGCCCTCCCCAGGGTTAAAGCCAAACCCCACAGCAATGACCGAAGGGCTGGGGAAGGGGACAGAGCCACGGTCCCAGGATCTGGCTGCTCTGAGGATGCACAGGAGCCGTGCGAGGAGCAGCAGCAGGGCAGCACAAAGAGACTCCTTGGGTGCTACTTGTCTTGTTCCATAGAATCATAGAACTGGAAGGGACCTCGAGAGGTCATCTAGTCCTGTCCCCTGCACTCAAAACAGGACTAAGTATTATCTATATTATTCCTGACAGGTGTTTGTCCAACCTGCTCTTAAAAATCTCCAGTGATGGAGATTCCACAACCTCGCTAGGCAATTTATTCCAGTGCTTACTCCAATTTGTGCAGAGTCTCCCCCAGGCCTCCTTGCCTGGAGAGCTTCTCCATCTTCCAGGACTTCCAGCCCTGCAGCTCCTTTTAACTGAGCCTGCTGAGCTCTGATTGGCTGCTTCTCTGCAGTCTCTCTAGGCAGGCCTGGAGGACCCACCTTCACTGCTCCTTTTCTGGGGTGGGAAGTGGCAGGACCACAAGGCCTCCAGCAGGGGGCCTCAAAGGACCCAGTACACCCCGTCACACTTCCCTTTTGGACTTTTTGTTTTCAAATAACCCAACCCCACGACTGTGACCAAGAGCCAATGGCTGATAATCAAAGCCAGACGCACGAGAGATGTGGGAGGAGCTGCTGCGGTTTTGGAAATGTTCCGCTAGGACTAAGCCTTGGAAAAAAGACACAAAGACTAAAAAGTTGTTCAGAATACACGGGCACTAATGCGCGAGGGGCAGGCAGGTCCCAGGCACTGTAAAGACTAACAACAAGTTTAAGACCAAGATTGGAGGATTTTCTAAAAGCTCTGTTCCAGTTCATCCGGGAATTAGCTCAGGGAAGCTCTCTGAACAGCACCTCATGACACAGGAGGTCAGACTAATAATCACATTGCTCCCTTGCGGCCTTAGAATCTACGGATCCCAACCCCACAAGCCCTGGACCTGCCAGATGCCTGCCAGCTCGTACTTTGTACTTGTGTCCAGGGAGGTTTTGGGGTGATCGGCAGGGACTCCGGTGAGTGGCCAAAGGCAGGAGCGGAGGCCAGGCGATGGGGGGTGCCGGAGGTGCAGGGTCAGTGCCCATGGAGCAGCAGCTCGGCTTTTGCTTCGCACGTGAAATCCGTCCCTTTTCATGCTTCCGAGAAGCACCAATGCAGTGCGGCTCTGCTGCCCCCGCCGTGACTCCAGCCATGCAGCCGCCGCCCCCGCCAAGGTGCAATAGCGCACTTGGCTATATAAACAACGGCACCGAGTCCAGTTAGTGTTGGCATGTCTGAGCCACCCGTCACTTCCCCAGCTCTGCCTCCCCACCGAGAACAGCCGGCTCAAGCCCAGCATGCGGCCGGCATTTCAAATAATCAGGGGCTCTCTGCCCACGCCGTGGAGAGATGATTGGGCTGTGTAGGGACAGGGAGGCAGGCCAGTAAAACGGCACGCTGCTATCTTTTAATTAGGGATTAAATTGGCCTATTTTATTGCATTAACAAAATAGCCACAATTATTCTGTCAGCGTCAGGCAGGGTTCTGAAAACCTGCTGAGAGCAGCTCCTGAATCACTCCCGGGTGATGGGAGAAGGGAATCAAGCCTTAGCAGCCAGTATTGCTTCGCCAGTCTCTCGCCTGGCGGGTACGGGCAAACAGGAAACCTAGGGATGTGATTTTTCATAAACACGCAGAGATTTGTGCCCACGTTGCCCAACTGTCCTGCTTGCGCCCCCTCCGTACGTTCATTCCAGCCAGCCCAGGGCACCCACTTTCAGCCACCCCTCTTTGCCCTCACACATGCGCTATGCCACCTAATCCGCAGACGCAATGTACTCCCCCCCCGGCTTCCTTTCACTCCACGCTCACCCAACCCACCTGCCCACACCCTGAATATATACAGCGGCTCATTCCGTGCACCCCTACCCACAGGGGCACCCCGCCCATGCTGTGTGCTCCCCATACCTGCCCCACTCAGCCACGCATTTTCCACCCAGCCATTCCACACACATCTCCCCACTCATTATGCACCCCTCCCTTCCTACCCATTCTACACAAACATCCCATCCCCCCAGGCGCGGCTCAGCAGTCACCCCCTCCAACCCACCCCAAGCTACCTCAAGAGGCTGCATACAGGCGAGGCCCAGGGGACGGTGGAAGTCCCGTCCCTCCCACTAAGCACCCCAGGATCAGGCCTCCCCACTCCGCCTGCTGCCTCCTCAAGAAACTGCCCCAGCTGTAGTCCCCCTGCAGCCAGCTCAGCCCAGTATCTGCGCTCCCAGTTTTCACGCCGGTCTCCCCTTTCACTGGCTAGAAATCAACCTCCCACTTCCAGTCCAGGGGTCCACTCAGCCTGGTCCCCCCAAAACTCCAGCACTCACAGCCTGACTCCACCCCAACTCTTCAGCCAGCAGCTCCCTGCTCCGTCCCCACTGGACAGCCAATGTGACAGCGTTGACGCCCCAGGACCAGTTTTCCCTAGCGCCACATGGGACAGCTAGTTCGGCAATGACCCCCCAACCCCACTGTCTGCAGCACCCCAACTTTCCTCAATGGGCTCCCCTTCAGGTCCTGAGCAGCCTCAGCCTTGCTTTTGTTGTGAAATCTCATGAGCCCCTTGCCCCAGGGGGCACAGCGACAGGCCCCAGGTGGATGGCGTCTGAGCCCAGAGGACATCACCAGGCACTAGACACAGAGAAAGCACCCGTGGAGAGACACACTCTCATGGTTTCTCGTTCCCCTTTTGGAAGGAGAATCCATGGGCTTGTCTTCACGTACAGCACTTCTCCTGTTGGCGTAGTTATTCCACCTCCCCGAGAGGAGCTCCCGCCAACACAGCGCTGTCTACACAGGTCGGTATAACTCCATCGCTCCGGGCGGTGGATTTTTCACAGCGATATAGTTATGCCGATGTATGTCTGTTGTGCAGACGTGGCCCATGTGCTATTGCGATTTATCTCATGCCCCAGCTTGGTGCAAAGCGCAATCCCTCTCCAGCCACACAGCCACCGCCGCTATTCCATTTCCAAGGCAGCTCCAGCTACTGATGCCGTTCCGCCTGGCAACTTACATCACGCGCCACTAGACTTGGAGTTCCTGCCAGCCTGAAAACCTGGTTCTAAATTATTCACCTGTGCAGGGGAAGCTGCCCTGTCAGGAGAAGTTAAACTTACACTGGGAAGATGGTTCGTGTTTGACCTTCTTCTTCGGGCTGTAAAGAGATTGAGTTTGGCGTTTCCCCATTTGGTCGTCCTTGGCCGGATGGGAGCTTTGAGGCTGTGTCTGGAGCCTGTCAAATTCCATCCAGGCCACAGGGTTATTGCTGTGGGGCTGGGTTGTGCTGTCTGAGGAAAAGTCACTCAGTCCCCTCCGTGTAAGCTCAGTGAGCTGCAAATTGGTGGGAGATGATTTTTTCTGCTGAATCTTGCGCACCGTGGCTGGGCATTTAGTAATGCATGGCTGGGATCACCGGGTGCATGGGTGATGGCTGCCATCTTGGCTGACACAATGCATGCTGGGTAATAACAGGAGAGGACTCCATGTTTCTAAATCTGAACGTATGAATAGAACTATTTACAGAGATGCTGCAACTGCGGCTGACATTCCTGCCATGTGCACGCAGACTGACTTCCTGGTGCCTCCTCCAAACTCTTCCCTCCTGCACCCTGTGCTCCTCCCTCCAAGTCCCATGCAGGCTGCTGTAGATTTTATACCAGGAGAACTTTTACTCAGTCACCTTCAGCGCTTTAGCAGGAGAAAATGCCTTCAGTGGGCCGGGCCCTGCATTCAGTCAGGTATACATTACTCCTGATGGGACTGGAGTAACTTTGCTAGCATCACTGAGGGCGGGCCTGTACCTTCCTAGCACCAAGCGCCCATGGGGCTGTCGTCCCCACTTCCCCTTCCCATAGTGCCCCTTCAAGCCAGTGTTCTCCACCCTGTCGCTGTGTCTCCCCGAAGCTCCCAACCCCCTTGGGCAGGGAAGGAGGGGAGGGAGGAAGAGCTGGAGCTGCTGCTGGGCAGGAAGCCAGGGGGTCAGTCTCTCCTCTGGAGCCTACCCAGCCCCATGCCTGCCATGCTGGCCCTCTGCTCTGTACTCTGAGCCTGGCGTGGGGGGATCAGGCAGGGGGCAGCGAATGCTCCAGAGTGCAGCACCACACTTAACCAGTAGGGGGACAGAGTGGACCCTAGTGGCAATAGACTGCAACTGCAGTTGCCTCCTCCCTGGCCAGTCCAACAGCTGATCGCCGGCTTGGGGATGGGGTGGGGTGCTGAGCAGCGGCAGACTATCCCTCCCCTGCGGGTGGGGGCTGAAAGTTGTGCCGGGGGCAGAGAAATACATTGATGTTCCCCTCAAACTGAGGTTATGGCTACAGTGGGGTGCAGACTCAGCTACTTGACCGTTTACGTGCTCCCACCTGTTCGCCATACCTACGCCGAGTGGCTACGTACGCCATGCCGGACACGGGTATCATGCGCCGTACCCATGTCCACCCTGCCTCTGTCACTCCCCAACGTTAGCGCCACCCTCAGCTGGGACCTTTCTAAACCCGCCCGCATGTGGCCCCAGGACCGATGGCTGGCTGTGTGCTGGCCGAAACACACAACGATGGTTCGTTAATAATCTGTTGCACAGCTTCTGCCAAATGCATAACAGCGGCTGATTTGGAAATCGATAAACTCATTGATTTATAGCTGAGTCAGGCTCGGGGTGGAGCGGAGAGCAGGCTGGGCTTCAAATCAGGAATGTAGCACCAGAGCAAGAGGAATATTGGCACGGCAGGGTAGGGATCCATTGTAACTTACCAGCCTTGGGTTCTGGTTCCTGCCGCGGCTCGGAGTCCTCGTCGGTTTCATCGGGGGGGGGGGATTGAGGGGGGTCTTCAACTGGCTCCTCCTGGTAGAGGGGCTGAATCACACGCTCCTCATCTCCTGGGGCTTCTGGGGTATCCATGGTCCCTGCTGCTTCCTCACCCGGCCTCATTGGCATCCTGTCGGACAACAAGGAGGGGTCGTGAGCCACTCCAGGCTCTGTACTGGGAGCCCTCGACACCACCGGGTCCAGCCTGTTGTAAAAGTGGCCTGTAAGACCCGCCCCCTTGGAGTGACTGTTTGAGCTGCAGGTGCTTGATGCGTTCCCAGCACCGGGCCGGAGTCTGGTCAGTGCCCCCCTGCTCCAGTCTCTGAGACCGTTCCCGGTACAGGCGAATGTTCTGCCGCGCAGGGCGAGGCCGCGGAGGAGGGTGCGTTCCACCCACCCCCACTGATCAGCCCCCGGGTGTGGTCGACCGGCCAGCTGCTCTGAGAGCAGGATCCACGTTCACCAGGACTGACCGGTAAAGAGGGCAGTGAAGGCTGTTCTGATATGGGCAGCCGAGCTCAGAACTACCGGTGACAACGGGGGGCAGGGACCGTAACAGACTGGAGAAGAGTCAGGCAGAGAAAGGTTCAGCGCACGGTGGGAGACGATTGAAACTCGAGACCGGGTACCTGCCCCTTAGCCCCGTCCACACTGCACGTGGGCATGGGGTCAGGCCACAGCCCAAGGCTGACTCATGTACTTAGCCACACCTCTCAGGCGTGCTAGCTTACGCGCCCGCCGTTCGCCTTCAGACCCCTGCTTCTGCAGTTAGACGTGCACAATGGGGGGGTTTATGGTCCTACCTCGCGCATGGACATGGGGACTGTCACTCGTGCAGACGTAGCCTGAATGCGCAGTGGGGGAGATGGCCTCTGACCAAGCCCCTCTCCAGGGCACCACAAGCAATGTCTAATGAGGGGCACTGGCTTTGGGGAGCCGCAGGAGTGAGGTGCCTTCTACTAGCTGGCCCACAAAGGGGACAAACCCACTGCCAGCTGAGTGAAATCCCCGTTAGCTCAAGTAGTAAAGCCCCCGTTCTCACTGCTGAAGGAGCGTGGCTCCAGTCCCAGCTCTCGTGAACGTGTGCGGCGTGTAACGACGGTGCCACTGCTTTGCCGTCACTTTTAATAGCCCTCTGGGAGAGAGACCTCAGCAGGGCTTTGCCAGGCAGTCAACCATTGCTGTAACGTTGCTAGATAGCCTCTGGATTCCTGCACAAAAGGCTTTCCGAGTGCAGCCAGCAGGGGGCAGGAGATACCTGTGACAGGTGAACGCTTGGGACACAGCACCAGTCACCAGTCACACTGGTGTGTGCTGCTCCCCCTCCCCACATGGGTGGCACTGTACAGCGCTTTCCCTGTGGGTGCCCAGGGGTGGGGAGTTGGGACAGTGCCAGACTGGGGAGCACTGGGGAGCTGGCCCCCAGGAAGCCCTCGGAGGAGCGGGTGTTGCAGGAGGGTTCAGGAGATCGGGGGCTTGTCCATTTTGCTGTTGCTCAGGTATAGATTTCAGGTGCTTTGTGTGAGACGGCATCTCTGGCTGCCCAGGGCTGGAAGGGTTACGGAGACGCCCTGCCTGGATTCATTCTCCTGGCTAGTCCATTCCCCTTCGGCCTCCATATTCATCAGCTGACTGACAGTGTCTGAGCCAGCGACCTGCATGGCCACTGCCCCTCTGTGTTGTGGTCTCCCGCAGGGCCGGGGGTGGGGGTGGGAGCTCCGGGCCTGTGCTGTAGTTACTGTTGGTGCAGACCTTAGAAGGATTGTGCCCTCCCAGTGAGGTTTCTCTGTCTTTGTTCACTGCCCATTCCCACTTCTGCAGCCCGCACCATGTAGAAAGGAATGGCTGCCTCACCCTACATGTTTAATGGTTTGAGCACAGTGGCAAATCTCAAGCCCTCCCCAAGATGTTCTGTGCCCTCACATCCCTGCCTTAGTTACTCTGGTGTCCGTGGAAAGGATTGTGGGAAGTGGTGGAGGAGGTTTGGCTGGCTCTGTGTGGCCCGGTTTCACAAGCAGAACCTTTGTCCTGAGGGACTGCGTGGGGAGGGAGCCTTGAGATCGAGGGACCCGTTTCGTTTCTCAGAGCGATGTCCTGGCCGTGCTGGACTGGAATGTGAGAACACCTTGGCTGGCCTCTCTGCGTTAGGGGGCGTTGTGTTTGCAGGGGCGCACAGGGAGCCAGCACGCTCAGCTGCAGTTCTCTGCCAGGCAGGGGTTTGTCGGTAAATCTCAGCACCGAAGTTGCTTGGCTTCTGCCGGGCTGAATAAAAATGGGAACATACAGCAACTCTTCAGCACAAGGGGGCAGTGAGACACCGCCATGATTAGCCGCTGTAGAAAGGCACCCGAGAGAACCAGCTGAGACACGCTGCTTTAGCAATAGCAGGCTGTGGCCAGATGACCTGGACACTAGTTCACTCCCGTTCCCACTGTTCTGCTATTGCCACACCACCCCGGCTGCCAGCTGACCCCTACGGCGACGCATTCTCAAAAGGATGCCTCCGGCGAGGTGTCCAAATCACACAGCTGTGCGTGAGCACGTGCAAGCCCAAGCAAGCGTGCGCATGAGTACGTGCATACATGCAAGCGAGCGGAATGCAAGCGAGTGTGTGCGTGAGTGAACGGGAGTGTGCAAGCGTTTGTGTGCACGGGAACGTGTGCGTGCATGAAGGAGCGCATTCGGCACCCTTTGTGAAATGACATTTCAGTGCATCGGACTCGCGAGCAGAGACCCAACGGAAGCAGCTGGGCCTAGCGCCTCTGGTTAGGTGCGAAGGTGCCTTGCCCACACAGCTGGCGCGGCTCCCTTTGCATGGTGCACAGCGGGTGACTGGCTCTAAGATCACGTCACCCACAGGTGGTGCATGAACACCCCCTTCAGGGAGACTAGACCCTCCCCGGCCGTGCCCCTTCCCCCCGAGGCCCCACCTCTACTCTGCCCCTTCTGCCCCTCCTTGTCCGCCAGAGCCCTGAGCCCCTCCCTGAACCCGATCATGGCCAGAGGAGCTCCAGCCAAACTGCCCCGAACCCCAGCTGCCTTCTAACCCTAGCTCCAGGCTCCCCACAGGCTGCCGCCCCGGCCCCAGGCTGCCACCCCGGCCCCCAGGCAGCCTTCCACGATCCTGAAGTAGCCGGCCGAGCCCCAGCTCCAGACTACTAGCCTGAGCTGAGCCCCCGCCAGCTTCGGGGGAGAGGGGGAGCCAGGGCGAGGCCATGGGTGGGGCCATGACCCGGGTTAGGGGAGGCTTAGCCTGTGACACCCGCCGCCCATGATGTTACTGAGCGCTGCGCAGCTCTTCGCTTACCGGGATGCTTTGCAAAACTGAGCCGTTACACCCCAGTGCCAGGCCCGTTGCTGAATGGGGCCAATGTCCGTGACGGTCACAGTGAGCGGAGCAGGGATTGCTTTCCTGTCTCCGCTCCTGGGGTAATCACGGTCCTCAGAGCAGCTTTTCAAGCACCATCTGCGAGCAGGAGAAACCTTCCATTCATTGAACTGGCGCACAGAATGATTCTGACACAGCCAGGTACCCAGCATCGGCCTGGCAGCAGCAGGGTCAGTTCAGGCACTTCTCATTCCAACTTTTTCCTGGGTGTCTGGCTGGTGAGTCTTGCCCACATGCTCGGGGTTCAGCTGATCGCCATATTTGGGGTCAGGAAGGAATTTTCCTCCAGGGTAGATTGGCAGAGGCCCTGGAGGTTTTTTGCCTTCCTCTGCAGCATGGGGCATGGGTCACTTGCTGGAGGATTCTCTGCATCTTGAAGTCTTTAAACCATGATTAGAGGACTTCAATAGCTGAGACATAGGTGAGAGGATTATTCCAGGAGTGGGTGGGTGAGATTCTGTGGCCTGCATTGTGCAGGAGGTCAGACTAGATGATCATAATGGTCCCTTCTGACCTTAAAGTCTATGAGTCTATGAGTCTAACCCTAGGCCCAGGGGAACACGGGGGCTGGGTTTTAGCGAGAAGGGCAGATCAAGAGGCGGCAGAGAGGGAGAGGCTGGAGGAAGGTCTGTCTTTTGGGATCTCGGGGGCACTTCATTTGTTACCTGATATAACCAATAATCGCCCCTCACCCATCCAGAGCACAGTCCATCGGAGGGTCCTCACGGCGTTTTACGAACAGCAATTGATCCGCCTCACACTTGTGGGAAGACCAGGGATGTGTAGGTGTCCTTTTAATCAGGGCTGAAAGGCAGCCGCTTCTGGGGTAGAAAGCAGCTGCTGTTTAAGGAGCAGACCCTGCCCACTGCTTCCTGTGGATGCTGAGACGAGCCCTGAGAACGCAGACATGGAGCTCCGCAGCACTCGAGGGCTGGAAGTGCGGGAGCTGGCGGGTTGTGGAGGTGAGGGCTGGGACTGCAAACCACGCGCCTTCCCGCGGGGAGTCAGAAACGGAATTACAGCTCCGCCGTGCATTCATGGGGGCACGGTATTGATTAGGGACCGTGTTTCTGTTCCACGTGTGCACAGCCCCACGCACAAAGGGGGCCTGATTCAGGACCAGCGTTCCGAGGCACTACCATAATACACCTAGTAGACAACGTACAGCCCCTAGCAGAATGGGGGCCTGGTCCCCGGCTGGGGTGCCTAGGTGTTACCATAATACACCTAATAAACAACATACAGCCCCTAGCAGAATGGGGGCCTGGTCCCCGGCTGGGGTGCCTAGGTGTTACCATAATACACCTAATAAACAACATACAGCCCCTAGCAGAATGGGGGCCTGGTCCCTGGCTGGGGGGCCTAGGCATTACCATAATACACCTAGTAAACAACGTACAGCCCCTAGCAGAATGGGGGCCTGGTCCCCGGCTGGGGTGCCTAGGTGTTACCATAACACACCTAATAGGCAATGAACAGTGTCTAGCACCACCAGGGCTCCTAGGCATGATCAACAACCTGAATCACTGAAATTCCTTCCCCCTCCATACTGGGAACACAGCAGCCTTTGCCAAGCCGCCCCAGAGCGGGATTTGCCATTAGAATTGATGACACAGTCCAGTCGTTTCCTTTATCAGGTGGCCAGGGGCTCGGTTTCAATGGCCAGCCCTTTGGAGGTGCAGCGCCCCGGGGCGCCCTCCTGGGGCTTCGGCTCGGGACAGCAGCTTGCCTAGGTGGTGAGCAGTGGGGTTTGGGGTGGGGAGGGAGTTCACTGGCAGCCCCACCTCACGTGGGGTCTTTTCCTCACGTCTAAATGCCCCCTTTCGTCCAAGCCAGGAAAACCTCTGCACTCCCAGCTAGGCGGCCCCTTCAGAAATCTCCGGGGTGGGCTCCTGCCCAAGGGCCATCACTGTGGGATCGGATGAGAAGACCGGCACCTCTCTCAGCTGCTGCCCTGAGCTCCCTGCCCACCCCTGGAGAGGCACCTCAGACAGATCAGCATCCACCACCCTGTCTCCTGCCTCACAATCCCCAACAGAGGCTGAATCGGGAGGGACGGCCCGAGGGTAAAGGTGTGATGCTTCAGTATCCCCTTGCCTGCGGTTTGGTGCGCAGGGCAGCTCCAGGAACCGATGTGGCGGTTTTGCATTATCCCAGCTAGGAGCGACAACAGACCCTCTCTTCATTCCTTGTCTTTGACACCTGGCCTCTGGCTGTGAATACAAGCAGGGATGATAGAACTGCCACCCCAAAAAGAGTCTGCATCACAAATGTCACCTCACTTAATTGCTATTAATCTAATCAATCCAAAGCACATTAGCTGTCCTGGAAACATCACTCCTTGATCAACAGGAGTGCCGAGGATTCTATAGAAATCCAATTTACCACCCTAGAAACATCAGTACATTGCGCAGACATCATAGTCACCCTCATAAAAACATCAACCGCTGACTGGCTTCATTAGTGGAAATAAATTACAGAACTTTCTCTCTCTGCCGTGATTATGGATAAAACCCCATAAAACCGACACTTGAAAGATGTTTTGCTTTAGACTGGTATAAAACCAGCAGAGGATGTTCGGCTTTCTTCAAGCCATTATGTCTTTCACATCATAATTCCCGTGTTTGAAAATCCTTCAGCTATTAAATGAATGACAGAAACGTCCCTTCTGAAAGCACAAAAGCCCTGCTCCTGCAAACACTTCGCTGAGTAACTTGATGCATATCAGTAGTACAGAGTAGCCCCACGGAATGCGATAAATTGGCGAGGGGGCAGAAAGAGCCACCCCAATGACTGGAGAACATCCCCACAGGGAGAAACGACCAGAGCACAGGCTCTTTAGTTTATGGGAAAGAGGGATAGCTCAGTGGTTTGAGCATTGGCCTGCTAAACCCAGGGTTGTGAGTTCAAGCCTTGAGGGGGCCATTTAGGAATCTGGGGCAAAAATTGGGGATTGGCCCTGCTTTGAGCAGGGGGTTGGACTAGATGACCTCCTAAGGTCCCTTCCAACCCTGATATTCTATGATTCTAAGACTTGATTACCATGTGTAAATACCTTCCTGGGAAGAAAACCCTGGGTCCTAAAGGGCCCTTTCATCTAGCGGAGAAGGGCAGAGTAGAACGAATGGCTGGAAACAAGCCAGACACATTGAAATTAGGTGCAATGTTTTAGCAGTGACAGCAATTAACCCATGGTGGAACAAACCCCAGGGGAAGGGGTGGGGGTGATTCTCCATCTCTTGAAGTCTTCGAACCAGGCCAGGAGGCCTTTCTGGAAGGTGCTGGAGCCAACATGAGTTATTGGGCTCAATACAGGGGTGACGGGCTGAATCTGGTGGCCTGCGTTACACAGGACACCAACCTAGGTGATCTAAGAGTCCCTTCTAGCCTCAAACTCTGACAGCAGTGTCCTTGCTTGTAGGACTGGGGCTTTCCGAACTCACGCGTGTGATGTTAGTAACTTTCTCCAGGGGTTAGGGCACTAGCCTAGAGCTTGAGGGACCTGGGGAAATTCCCTGCTCCACCACAGGCTTCCAGAGTGACCTTGGGCAAGTCCCTTAGCCTCTCTGTGACTCAGTTCCCCACCTGTACTGTGGGGACGATAGAACAGGTGCGCTGGAAGAACGGCATTACAGATCCTGAAGCGCTTTCACGATCTACAGATGAAAAATACTAGCTAAGAGCTGGGTAGGAGGACGATGATGCAGGCGGGTAGCAGAGTCACCCCATTAAGCTTGACACATGGGGAGCTCCTGGCACACTTCTTCACAGGGACTGGCCACTCTGTGGCTGCTTAAGCATCCATAGAAAAAAATAGTGGGTGCATAGCACCCACCAGCCACATCTGTTGGGTGCTGTCGGTGGGGGAGGCGCTTGGGAGCGGCAGACAGGCCTCGGGGGCAGACCGGGGCGGGAAGAGGCGGGAAGAGAGGGCTTCGGCTTTGGGGAAGGGGGCAGAGCAGGGGTGTGAAGAGGCAGAGCAAGGGCCGGAGTGGGGGGTGGAAGAGGCGGAGTGAGGGTGGGGCCGTGGTGGAGAGTGAGGGTGGAGCACCCCCGGGGAAAATAAAACTTAGCACCTATGTCCCCAAATGCTGGTTAACGACTGTACTGAGTGCACTGCCCTGCCCAGCCCAACCCGATCCCCTGGAATTTATCCCCTTGCAGCGAGTTAGCAGCTTCCCTCCCCTCCTTACCACAGTCTCCGTAAATTATTCTCGACTTTCCATCGGGACAGGAATTCACAAACTGATCGCTCGGTGGGAAGTGGTGCCTTTCGCAAGTGGGTCGTTGCCAAGTTTTCATTTTACTCAAAAATTGTCTCACTTTATTCATGTAGATACTGTGGGTCAAATCCACCGCTGGTACAAAATGGCATAAATCAGTGGGTTTAAGAGAGCTGCACTCCTTTATGAGAGCAATGAATCAGAACCAGCATCTCAATAGCCTATACTTCTTGCTCCGTTCCGTGTATCTACGTGCCAAAGGTAGACTTGGATTTCTCCTCTGCTTCTAGAATACGCCCATACTTAACCTAAAATGTTATTCAATAAAAGTATGAGGGATTGCAGGGCACACAGGCAAGGAAGAGGCGAAAACTAGGCATCTTGGCTTTTTATTATTAATTATTATTATTATTTAAAGGTAATCTATGCAGGAGAGAATTTTCTGACCCCTCTGCCTTTGTCTGTCCACTATTGTTAGAGTTGCAGTTAATTGAACTGTGAAAACATACATTTGGATAGATTGTAAGGTTTTTCATAATACCAACTCTGAGTGCCCCCTCAAAGTGCTTTAGCCTTGCATCATTCCTGGGCAAGAGGGAAAAGCCAGCCCCCAAGCGATGTAAAAAGCCAGCCCCCAAGCGATGTAAAAAGCCAGCCCTCCAAGCGATGTAAAAAGCCAGCCCCCGAGCGATGTAAAAAGCCAGCCCCCCGAGCGATGTAAAAAGCCAGCCCCTGAGCGATGTAAAAAGCCAGCCCCTGAGCGATGTAAAAAGCCAGCCCCTGAGCGATGTAAAAAGCCAGCCCCTGAGCGATGTAAAAAGCCAGCCCCCGAGCGATGTAAAAAGCCAGCCCCTGAGCGATGTAAAAAGCCAGCCCCTGAGCGATGTAAAAAGCCAGCCCCCGAGCGATGTAAAAAGCCAGCCCCCGAGCGATGTAAAAAGCCAGCCCCCGAGCGATGTAAAAAGCCAGCCCCCCGAGCGATGTAAAAAGCCAGCCCCCGAGCGATGTAAAAAGCCAGCCCCCCAAGCGATGTAAAAAGCCAGCCCCTAAGCGATGTAAAAAGCCAGCCCCCGAGCGATGTAAAAAGCCAGCCCCCAAGCGATGTAAAAAGCCAGCCCCTAAGCGATGTAAAAAGCCAGCCCCCGAGCGATGTAAAAAGCCAGCCCCCTGAGCGATGTAAAAAGCCAGCCCCCGAGCGATGTAAAAAGCCAGCCCCCCAAGCGATGTAAAAAGCCAGCCCCTAAGCGATGTAAAAAGCCAGCCCCTGAGCGATGTAAAAAGCCAGCCCCTGAGCGATGTAAAAAGCCAGCCCCCGAGCGATGTAAAAAGCCAGCCCCTGAGCGATGTAAAAAGCCAGCCCCCCAAGCGATGTAAAAAGCCAGCCCCCCAAGCGATGTAAAAAGCCAGCCCCTAAGCGATGTAAAAAGCCAGCCCCCGAGCGATGTAAAAAGCCAGCCCCCCAAGCGATGTAAAAAGCCAGCCCCTAAGCGATGTAAAAAGCCAGCCCCTGAGCGATGTAAAAAGCCAGCCCCTGAGCGATGTAAAAAGCCAGCCCCCGAGCGATGTAAAAAGCCAGCCCCTGAGCGATGTAAAAAGCCAGCCCCCCGAGCGATGTAAAAAGCCAGCCCCTGAGCGATGTAAAAAGCCAGCCCCCGAGCGATGTAAAAAGCCAGCCCCCGAGCGATGTAAAAAGCCAGCCCCCGAGCGATGTAAAAAGCCAGCCCTCCAAGCGATGTAAAAAGCCAGCCCCTAAGCGATGTAAAAAGCCAGCCCCCGAGCGATGTAAAAAGCCAGCCCCCCAAGCGATGTAAAAAGCCAGCCCCTAAGCGATGTAAAAAGCCAGCCCCTGAGCGATGTAAAAAGCCAGCCCCTGAGCGATGTAAAAAGCCAGCCCCCGAGCGATGTAAAAAGCCAGCCCCTGAGCGATGTAAAAAGCCAGCCCCCCAGCGATGTAAAAAGCCAGCCCCCCAAGCGATGTAAAAAGCCAGCCCCTAAGCGATGTAAAAAGCCAGCCCCTGAGCGATGTAAAAAGCCAGCCCCTGAGCGATGTAAAAAGCCAGCCCCCGAGCGATGTAAAAAGCCAGCCCCCCGAGCGATGTAAAAAGCCAGCCCCCCGAGCGATGTAAAAAGCCAGCCCCCGAGCGATGTAAAAAGCCAGCCCCCTGAGCGATGTAAAAAGCCAGCCCCCGAGCGATGTAAAAAGCCAGCCCCCGAGCGATGTAAAAAGCCAGCCCCCGAGCGATGTAAAAAGCCAGCCCCTGAGCGATGTAAAAAGCCAGCCCCCGAGCGATGTAAAAAGCCAGCCCCCCAAGCGATGTAAAAAGCCAGCCCCCGAGCGATGTAAAAAGCCAGCCCCTGAGCGATGTAAAAAGCCAGCCCCTGAGCGATGTAAAAAGCCAGGCCCTGAGCGATGTAAAAAGCCAGGCCCTGAGCGATGTAAAAAGCCAGCCCCCGAGCGATGTAAAAAGCCAGCCCCCGAGCGATGTAAAAAGCCAGCCCCTGAGCGATGTAAAAAGCCAGCCCCCGAGCGATGTAAAAAGCCAGCCCCTGAGCGATGTAAAAAGCCAGCCCCCGAGCGATGTAAAAAGCCAGCCCCCGAGCGATGCAAAAAGCCAGCCCCCGAGCGATGTAAAAAGCCAGCCCCCGAGCGATGTAAAAAGCCAGCCCCTGAGCGATGTAAAAAGCCACCCCCCGAGCGATGTAAAAAGCCAGCCCCTGAGCGATGTAAAAAGCCAGCCCCCGAGCGATGTAAAAAGCCAGCCCCTGAGCGATGTAAAAAGCCAGCCCCCGAGCGATGTAAAAAGCCAGCCCCCGAGCGATGTAAAAAGCCAGCCCCTGAGCGATGTAAAAAGCCAGCCCCTGAGTGACGTAAAAAGTCAGCCCCTGAGCGATGTAAAAAGCCAGCCCCCGAGCGATGTAAAAAGTCAGCCCCTGAGCGATGTAAAAAGCCAGCCCCTGAGCGATGTAAAAAGCCAGCCCCTGAGCGATGTAAAAAGCCAGCTCACTGAGCTACACCCAGATGTGGCCTCCCAGGTCACTGACCGGAGGGGATTCCATTTACCTTCTCTGACCCGTTCTGTCCCTCTCTAGTCCTTTCCTAGCTGGACAGTACAGACAGCTGCCCCCACACATCTTCCCTCCAAGCTCCCCACGCTCTCCTGTCTCCCACCTGCCCCATATTGCCCTCCCTTTCCCCTCACAGCTGCCTACCAATCGGCAAGTCTAACTAGCCCACAGGCCTCTGTCTTCAGTTTGCCTGGGCTTGGACTTGCTGCCCCAAATCAGTTTGGTGGGAGGCTGAAACTGACTCCCTTGTCTTGTAACAACCCCCCATGGGACGTCTTCTCTCCAGTCATTGCTTCGCCTTCCTGTTTGTTTCCCAAGAGCCCTGTTGATTTTACCCAGTACAGTCAGTCTGTAGCCAACGATCAGATCGACATGATCAGTGCGAAGCCCCACGTTCCTCCTGGGGAGCAGGGTCTCAGCTGAACCCGACTGCTTCTCCCTTCCAGCCAGCCAATCATCTACATTTGGTCTCCCTCACTTCTGTCTAATCACTCTATTGCATTGAGCTGAGCTCACGCCCGTCTGGCAAGAGCTGGAATGAGACATTCCCATCTTCCTGATAAACTCGGCTCATTTTATTACTCCCACCCTATGGTCTGGCTCAGGTACCTATCTAGCTCCTGTTACCATAGCGAGCTATCACTGTATCATAATCTTTCATGTGCTTCTACTCATAATACCCCATGAAGTAGGGAAGGGTTATACTCCTCACATCGGAGATAGTGAAAGAAGACAGACAGAGACCAAAGTCCAGCTCCTTAAATACAAGTACATTAGAACGGCCATTATGGGTCAGACCAATGGTCCACTCAGCCCAGTATCCTGTCTCTGACAGTGGCCAATGCCAGATGCTTTAGAGGGAATGAACAGAACAGGGCGATTACCAAGCGATCCATCCCCCGTTGTCCAGTCCCAGCTTCTGGTGTCCAGTCCAGCAGAAGGTTTAGGGACACCCAGAGCATGGGGTTGCATCCTTGACCATCTTGGAGAATAGCCATTCATCCTCCATGAACTTATCTCGTTCTTTTTTGAACCCAGTTATGCTTTTGGCCTTCCCAACATCCCCTGGCAATGAGCTCCACAGGCTGGCCATGCATTGTGTGAAGTGGTACTGCCTCATGTTTGTTTTAATCCTGCTGCTTATTAATTCCAGTGGGTGACCTCTCATGCTTGTGTTGCATGAAGAAGTAAATAACACTTCCCTCTTTGTATTCTCCAGACCTTTCATGATTTTATAGACCTCTATCCAGAGGCAGATTTGGAGTCTGTGGGGCCCTGGGCCAGAGCAAGTGGGCCCCCTCCCTCCCTGCCCCACTTCTGCCAGGGAGCAGGGTTGGGGTGTGGGGGCTTGCCAGGCAGGCGGCAGGAGCGCTGGGAAGCTCCCATTTTTTTCAGGGTCCCTGGGAACAGGCCTAGTGGCTAATCTGCCACTGCCTCTATCATATCCCCCCCTTATTCATCTCTTTTCCAAGATGAACAGTTCTAGCTTTTTTAGTCTCTCCTCCCATAGAAGCTCTTCCATTTTTGTTTCCCCTCTCTGCACGTTTTCCAATTCCAGACCCAGGTTGCTGCTGAATTTCGGTCGATTCGTCTCTCAGGATCTGGCTGTGGGCAACTTGACCAAGGTCACAGAAGGAGTCCGATAGAGGAGGACTTGAACCTGGGTCTCCAGCACACCAGCCCATCACCCTAAGCCCGGGCCATCCTTCTCCCAGCTTTCTGGCCCAGGGCCTCTTCCTTGTTATTCTTCACCTGGTGCCTAATACAACGGGGCCCTGATCCTTGATATCTATGGGCTACCATCATACTAATAATGGATTATGAGGCACTTATTACTTTGCCCTCTCTTGTATCCCTTTGCTGCTGGCATTCAGGACGATAAATAGATATCAGCTCCCTCGCCGTCCCTACCAATGCATATTGTGCTCAGCAATGGAAAATTTAAGAGCCCCCTATTAATCCAAATTCATTCTTTGCTTCAATCCAAGGCTGCTTATAAAACACTAAAATGGCTCTCGCGTGTGATTATTGCCTAGTATGGCTCCCTGGGGACACTTCCCTTGGCAGAGACTCCTTCTGCCTGTTAATAACGGCCTTGGGGCCCAACTGAGAGCCATCTCCCAGGACCAGGCCCTTCCAGGGACAGGAACACTTCCTCCGACTGCAGCGGGTTCTCTCTGAATCAAGGCTAAAAAGTGCAGCTGAGTTTGCCGGATACCCTTCGAGAAGGACTTTCCTGTGGGGTTGAGGGGAGGCTCTCAGGCAGAGGAGAGGTCCGGCAGAAAGCCAGCTCTTCTTCTTGGGCGGCAGAGCTTTTCTTGCCACACAGACGAATTATTGACGGCATTTGTGTGTTCCAGGCTCCTTCCCGGCCCCAGATGGCCCTGCTGGGGCTAGCAGGAAAGTCTTCGTGCTGAATTGGCTATTTGGCAAGAGACGAACAGGGACTCAGTCCGAAGCACTGGGGCCAGGCGATGCGCTTACGTCTGGAAGGGCAGCAAAGGGTATCAGGCCTGGATTGAGGCGCAACAGGCCCCAGCTCCTGGAGTCATGTGAGGAGGGCGGAATCTCAGCTTCCATTCAGAATAAAGCATCGTTGCAAAGCGAAGCCCCGGTTCCCCATGCTCCCCAGCTCTCAGGGGTTCCCCCTTTTCCTTGCTCATCCCAAAGGGAGGTGTTAGTGCCTGGGGGTAGTTCAGGAGCAAGTCTTTCACCATCCCCACCCACCCCGGCTACCTCCAGTGTGCTGGAGCATTTGCATTTTAACCTCCCTGCCCCCCAGTAACGCACCTTCCCTGGGAAGGGGCACTTGGATATTGGGAATTCTCACTACTGGGGTGTGGGGAGAGATCTGCCCTTCTGGAGCCCCCATGTCATTCCGCCCCCCCCCTCCGCCCCCGCATCCCCGCACCAGTGGGGCTCTCTTTGTCCGCCTCTGGCTCGCTCCCCCCTTTCCATGCTCCCCTGACACCACAGCCCTCTGGTGCCCTCCTGTCGCTGCGCCTCCCCTTGGGCTGCTGACCCATTGTGGGGGGCCCAGAGAGGCAGCAGGGGCCAGGGGCACCAAAATACCAGCTCAGCCAGGGCGCTATTTTCCCTAAGGCCGGCCCTGGCTGTAATTCCCACAGCCCCAGCTCCATTTTGCAGGCAGCACAATCAGAAGTAAGTGACAAGGGTCAGGACAGAGGCGGGGCCCATGGGGAGAGGCCCATGTGCTGCAGTGGAAAGGCAGACATGGCACAGACCCGGAGAATGAGCACTTCCACCACAAACACGGCCATTGGGACCGAGAGAGAGAGGTGCCCAGAGCAACCTCTTCGCAGGACCCTAACAAGGGCAGCCAGGACCCAGGGGCAGAGCTGGGTCAAACCCGAGGCTGGCAGTAGCAGAGGAGTTCGTGGGCAGGTTCCAGGCTGGGGGCGATGCCAAGGACCAGAGTCCAAGTCAGGTTCCAGGGTCTGGATCAGGAGGCAAAGTCCAAATCAAGCCAAGGCTGAAGCCAGGAGTTCAGGGGCAGAAACGGTCACAGCTGCTCCCTGGACACTTCCTGGGGCATTCCTTGGTTTCTATAGGGTGGGGAACCAATGAGGCACCAGGAGGCTGCTGCCCGTCAGACCCCTTGAGGTGGGATTTCTGTCTGTGTCCATAGTGGGTTGTGGGCAGCAGAGGGCAAGCTGGGTGGTGGCATGGGGGTGTCTGTTACTTGGTACCTTTCTATGCTGGGGTTTGAGACCTGCTAGCTCCAGTCAAGCCAGGCTCCTCCAGGAGACTTTCCTCACCCCTTCAGGGCACAGTGCTACCAGGAAGTGTCTGCAGTGACACCAGGCAGCCTGCTAAGAACGAGCTAGGATCTGTTAGCCACCTGGCAAATGAAATCTGACTGTCTTCGGGTTAGCATGAGCGTGCAGTTCCCATTAGTGGGAGTTACTCCCCACAGGGCTAGCCCTGCTCTCTCTCTGACCCCCCAGGAGCTCTCCCCTGTGTCTGTGCACGCTGCTTCTTTTAGCCCGGACACCTCGTGGGCTCTGTTCTCTGGGCTCTGCAGCAAGATATTCACCTTCAGTCACTGAGGTTCCATTCATCTGGGCTGATTCCAGCCCTGCTCTAGGGGACGTGCTAATGCCAGCTGGCTGCATGACCCAGACACCTCCTGCCTCCTGCGCTGATCCAGAGGAAACATCTGAACCCTGCAGCAGCATCCCGGGGTGACAATGCAAAGCCCAACGGGGAGAGTCACAACAATATTACAGAACGCTCCCCCATTCGTCACAGCAGGGTCCAGACTCGGGGGACCTGTGTTCTAGTCCCCGTTCCGCCACTATCCCGCTGGGTGATCTTGGGCAAGTCCCTTCCCGTCTCTGTGCCTCAGTTTCTCCTCCCACTCTTTGTCTGCCTTGTCTCGGCTGTAAGCGCTACCAACAGGGACTGTCTCTTCCCATGTGTGTATGCGCAGTGCCTAGGATAGTGGGGCCTTGATCTCCGTGACAGCCAGGGCGCGGGTATAACATGACTACTGCCAAGAATCACGTGGCAATCATACAGGTGGGGTCAAACCCAAGCCTGGTGAGCAAACACGGGGGTTATTCCTAGGGGGCCAGGTTTGGTCTGTACCATGGCTTGACTTCCTGCAAATGTCGCTCTGCTGGGGGCTATTTTTAGACTCATGTCAGCTCTAATTGACTAATTGCAGGTCTCTGCAAATTACCCTCTCAATGATCGTTACAACTACAGCGCGCGGAAATTACCCTGCTAACGACACTCAGGAATGCACTAACTGGCTTTGCTTTTTCATACGGCCATGCTGGCAATAATTGGAAGCTGAAAGGTCGAGAGCAGGCGGGAGGGGTGGGGACTCCATCTCCTCCGCAGCTCTATGGCAACCAGGACCCACGGGGATACTGTCCCTTGGGCCCTGACCCTTGTTGCAGAAAGTCCTGCTGTTTCAATGGGGCTTTGCCGTCTCTTGTTCTGGTCCCACTGCCTCTCTGTTGCATTCACTTGCTGTACGGTTTCTCCATGCCAGCTGCTCTGTGGATGATGTCCAACACTCCTGCCTCCTGCATTCAGGTGGCGATTGTAACGTGGACTCTCAGCCTTCCTGCCTTGGCGCTGAGACAAATCCTGACTGGAAATAAGGGGCACGTCTTTAACAATGAGGGGAGTTAACCATCAGAACAACTGGACTATGGTGAAGTCTCCAGCACGGGCAACATGCACTGAAGAGCGGCCGAGTGCTGGTGAGATTCCACCGAGTAGATTTGATTCCACTGAATTAGAAGCATTTCACTGGTTTGTGCTGTTTCTTTAGGGCCCTGTAAGCCTGCGCGGCCACCCCTCCTGGTCTATCTCTGAGGGAGGCCAGGCCTCCTTGCTATCCAGCCCTTAGTACCGCAATCAATGAATGGGGAATTAGCAATCTTTAGAGCTCCGTCTGCTTGATCTGGGCTGGGCAATAGTGAGTCTTTGAACCCCAGCCCTCAGGCAGGGCAGGGCACAGATAGGGGCTCTGGCCTGCAGTCGGGGTAGGGCAGTCTCAGGGCTCAGGCAGGGGGGAGCACCAATGTTCCCTCTAATTTTTGACAGGCCGTGTGTGCAAAACATTTCTTTTGTGCAAGTTTTTGTGCTTCTGTGCGAATTTTTGTGTGCACGGTGTTTCGCCGGGTGCGTGGGGTTTAGGATCTGTGTGCACACGCACACCCACACAGCTTAGACGGAACAGTGGTGTGGTGGGGCTGCAGGTTGGGAGTGAGGGCACAGAAAAGGGTGAGGGGGTCTGTAGGTCAGGAGTGAGGGGCACCATCAGGGTAGGGGGGCTGCAGGTCGGGAGTGCAGGGCACTGTGAGGGGGAGCGGGGGCTGCAGGTTGGGAGTGAGGGGTGCCAAAAAGGGTGAGCGGGGCTGTGGTTCAGGAGTGAGGGGGACCATCAGGATGTGGGGGGCTGCGGGTCGGCAGTGAAGGGCACCGTCAAGGTGCGAGGTGACTGTGGGGTGGGAGTCAGGGGCACCAACAGAGTGAGGGGACCCATCAGGGGCGGGGGGGGCTGCGGTTTGGAAGTGAGGGGCATGGTCAAAGTGTGGGGAGGGGTGCTGGTCGGGAGTGAGGGGCACCGTCAGAGTGCGGGAGGGGCTGCAGGTCAGGAGTGAGGGGAGCCCATAAGGGTGGGGGGGAGGCTGAGGGTCAGGAGTGAGGGGCACCATCAGGGTACGAGGGGACTGCGGGGTGGGAGTGAGGGGCACCGGAACAGTGTGTGGGGGGGGCAGTTCAGGAGTGTGGGGTGCCCAAAAAGGTGAGGGGGCTGCGGGTCGGGAGTGAGGGGCACAGTCAGGGTTCAGGGCAATGTCCCCTCTAATTTTTGACAGGCCGTGTGCACAAAAAAATTCTTCTGTGCAAATTTTTGTGCACACGGCCTGTCAAAACCCCTGTGTGTTTTGGGGTTTAGGATCTGTGTGCACACGCACATGCATACAGCTTAGAGGGAACAGTGGTGAGCACCAAACACAAGCCTCCTGGCCCAATGTGGGGAGGCTGCCACCCCAGGGGTAGAGTGGCAGAGGGTAGGGGGACCTGAGCCCACCCTACTCCACTGGGTCCCATCTCAGCGCCCTGACAGGGGCAGACGGGTCTGCCACTGGGTCAGTGAGGATCCGCCCGTAACACATTGACCTAGTATCAGACCAAGGCCCAACCAGGCTGCTGTCTAGTTTCCCTGGGCTACTTCCTACCTCCCTGCGGTTTGGTACCTCCGTGCTGTAGCTATCCTCCATCTCTCCGGGGTCAGTGGTCAGTGGTAGCCCCAGCCTTGGTTGGCCGGCGGCCCTGGGAGCTCTGGTAAGTCCTCAGGCGGCAGCCTCAGCAGCTCCTTCGCGACATCTCGCTCCTACAGCAGGGAGAAGCATCTGTCTCCCTTGGCAGCTCCAGCCCAACTGAGCTGCAGGTCTCACCTTTTGTACTTCCTGTCCCACCCTTCAGCTCCCGGTGGGTCGGACGTGGCTTTCTTCTCTCTGCAGCCAAAGGGGTGGGGCTGTGGCCCCTCCTGGTCTATCTCGGAGGGAGGTCTCCTCACTACAGGCCTCTGGTTTAATACTGAAAAAAATCATAAACCTCAAATGTTCTGCAGGGATGAACTTTAAGGATGCCACCAGTGCAGAGTATGTGACAAATGTAATGGCAACACTATAAAGTTTTTTCTATCTTTGTTGCCATAGTCACAGATTATTTTTGTCATAATTGCTAGAGTCCACCAGTCCACACTTCCTGCTGGTCCCAGTGAGCTGCTGGGTCGGTGTCTAAGGGCTGCCTGGAGACCCATGGACCAGTTGAGTGCTGTGTAATGAACAGTTTCCTTTTATCAGTTTTAATCAGCTCTCTCCATAGCTTGCCCTAGGGAGGGCTCTTAGGCAGAAGCCCGTGAGCTTTCTTACCCATGTCTAAAGAAAGGAACGGTGAGAAAAACATCAGCAGGTGCCAGGAAGTCATCTTCAGGGTGGTGCTAAGCTCTCTCTTCGTTCATCGACACACAGTAGGTTAAGCCTCGGCTATATAGTGACACATAATTTTAATGCGTTTGTTAAAGACAAACAGTGTTCAGTGAGATTTATCATTTCTTAGCTGGTAATTACCTGTCAGCACTAAAATGATGGCCTTTTAGATTAACAGTGGTTTTCTCCTAATTAATTAGGTGTGCAGTGTGCCATGCAAAATCAAGGGCATCAGAAGAGGCGAGAATGGAGTGACACTTTTGGGGGTTACATGAGGTGTCCAGGATGAATCACTACCACCTGCTTACCACAAGAAGGAGCCTTGTCTGTGCCCATGAGGAGAGACCTTTCCCAACCACCGGCTGCTGGCAACCCAAGCACTCTGCTCCGCGCTCAACAAACCCCACCGTCTCCCAGTGCAGACTAGCAATTTACACCTCCCGCTTTGTTACACTTGAGTGCCCAGTCCCCGTCTTCTGGACACTCACAGTGTACACTGATCCGCTGGCTCCGTAGAAGCAGGGTCCCCCAGTTCACTGGTTCCATTTCAGTTCTACACTCTCCTTAGCACAAGGCACTTGGAGGTGTCTCGAGTAAAACCCACTGGAAGTTTATTTAATAGAGCTTGAGCTGGAGATTCAAAGAAAAGTAAACGTAAGGGTTTGGAAACATAAGGTTATAGGTAAAAGAAAAACATAACACGCGAACTATAGCCTGTATTAGTAACAAGTGACATTCCCATCTAAGAAGGTATTTCTCACCCAATGGTCCTACTTGACAGCGCTTGTCCAGGTCAGAAAGCTGAGATCCACCTTTCATGAGACACTGCAATGGGCAGAGTCTCTCATCTGTAGCATCTTGGGTCCTTTCTTCTTCTCGTGTACCATTGTCTTTTACCCCAGGGGTTCCCTATTCACAACCTGTTCTTGGGGTTCATTTGTCTTTAGAGCATCCCTACCTGCATGTCTTGCTCTGTTTCTGTGTCCCGCCTACACCCGTGGTGAGCTGCACACAGCATGTGCTTGTAGATTCTGGAGCCTTGAGCAATTTTATGGATGCCAGGTTCACTAAGGCTAACCAGCTTGCGGTAAAAGGAAAGCTCATCCCAGACCTAGTAGAATCAATTGATGGTAGTATGCTGTCCTCAGGTCCTGTCACCCATGAAATTGTACCCCTTGGGTTGAAATCCAAGGCCATCAAGAAACCCTGCAATTCAACTTGATTAGCTCAATCACACTTCCCAATCACACTTTGCATCTTCTGGCTCTCCGTCCATGATCCAAATATCTCCTGGAAGATGCAAAAGGTAGGATTCAGTTCAAGCTACAGCCAGAAATGGTTTCTAGTCAAGCCAGTCACCAAGTAAATGAGAAACAGCATGGAGAAGGCTGCTGCCTTCTGTGCCCAGCACACTCAAGGAATTGTCGGTTTGCAAATCCCTGCAAAATATTGAGATTTTGCTGAAGTGTTTGATAAAAGAAATGGTGATGTCCTACCCATGCATAGGTCCTGAGACTGCCCCATCTATCTCCAGTCAGTGGCCAAAATTCCAATTGGATGCATCTGTCCCCTGTAGAACCAGACCTCAGGGCCTTACTCAATGAGAATATGGCAAAGAACTTTATCTGTCCATCTACATCCCCCACTGGGACCCTGATTCTCTGTGCCAAAAAGAAGGATGGCTCTTTGCGTCGTTGTGTAGACTATCCAGCCCTGAACAACATCACCATCAAGAATAAATACACCTTACCTTTTATCAGCTAGCAGCTGGAGTGGGTTGGCGCTGCTAAAATATTCACCATGCTTGATCTTCATGGTCTTTACAATCTAGTCCATATTCAAGAGGGTGACGAGAGGAAGACAGAGTTTTGCACCTGCTGTGGCCATTTTGAATACCTTGTCATGCCCTTTGGTCTTGCCAACACCCCAGTCACATCACAGAACTTGGTCAATGACATCTTTAGGACATCTGGCATCTTCATCTTCGTCTTCTCGAAAAGCCAAGCCATTCACGATCGGCATGTCCACTTGTACTCAAACGTTTTCAAGCATATGGCCTGAATGGGAAACCCGAGAAATGTGAGTTCCACGCACCTCTGCTGACTTTTAAGGCGATATCATTTCCCGCCATGGGATATTCATGGATCCCCAAACAATATTTGCAGTTGTGGACAGGGCAGCTCCAAGAAACATCTGTGATGTTCAGTCCTTCCTGGGGTTTACAAACTTCTACTGGCGGTTCATCAAGGGTTTTTCAAAGGTGGTGAATCCAACTACCCAGATGCTCTGCAAGGACACAGCCTTTGTTTGGATGCAGGAGGCCAAATCTGCCTTTGATAAACTGAAAGAAGCATTTACATCAGCATCTGTCTGAGTTCTCCCGGACCAGATGAAACCCTTCATTGTCAAAGCCGACACCTCTAATTACGCAATTGGAGCACTCCAACAGCACAGCAACACGGATCCTCAAGTGTTCTTCACCCCTGTGCTTTCTACTCCCGAAAGCTGATGCCTGTGGAACAGAATTACGAAGTCTGCGACAGGAACTGCAGGCCTCTACAACCGCCCTTGAGGAATGGCGCCATCACTTGACAGGCCACGTGTTTCCCAGTTCAGGGACTCAGGGATCAGAAAAACTTGGAGTACCTGCAAACTGCAAAGGCACTCAATCTGTGCCAGATCTGTCAGTCCCTTTTTTCTCCCAATTTTGATTTCACCATCAAAACGATTGGGTGCCACTTCTTCCCCTGGCCAAGTTCGCATACAACAATTCCAATCACAAGTCAATCCACTGGAGTCCTTTTAATGCCAACTACAGTGTCCACCCTCGATTTCACCTGTCTGTACCGCCGGTGTCTCAGGTTCCAACATGGTAAAGCACCTGTGTCACATCCACGAAGATTGAAAACTCACCTTGAATCAGCCAAAAAGGATTACAAATGATACTCCAACCTTCATCCCTCACCTGGCGGTTGGGGATCAGGTATGGCTTTCGATGCAACACCTGGACACTGCCGGGCTTTCAAGAAAGCTGGACGTCCACTATGTCAGCCTGTTCTGGGTTGTCCAACACGTTAACTGGGTGGTCTTCAAATGCCAGCTGCCCAATATGATGAAGGTGCGCCAGGTTTTTCATGTTTCACTGGTGAAAAAAGTACATCACCAACTCCTTTCCCGGATGGATACAGCCACCTCCTCCCCCCTGTCATGGTCCAGGGGCAGGAAGAATACTGGACTCCAAGGTTCTCCAAAGGAAGCTCATATACCTTGTTGATTGTGAGGTCTATGGTCCAGCTGATCGCTCATGGAAGCCTGCTGACACCATATATGCACCCGACCTATTTTGGGAATTCCATCAGTCATACCCTGACAAAGCAGGCCTGAAGATGGAGCATCTTTTGAAGGGGGCTGATGGGATACTTCTGAGCCTAAGCCTGCTTAAGCCTGATGAGTCATTCCTGAGCCAGGGTGTGATGAGTCATCAGAGGCAATTACCTGCAGGTCCTGTGAAAGGCCATTCAACAAGGGTTCAGCTAATCCACAGGTGAGACCTGTCCAGGTAATCCCCAGGCAAATCCATAACACTTGAGGGAAACAGTCTCTCTAGTCGGCTCAGTGTCTCTACCTGGCTGGGAACAGCCCCGTTGCCAGGAGTTTCAACAGCTGCCCTTGCTCCTGCTCCCGCTCTGGCTGCGCCTCTTTCCACGCTAGCCAGCGCCCCCGGGCGGCGTGTGACTCCTGCATTTGGGGAGGCCGGGCGTGAGTGCCGGAAGCTCCCTAGGAGCAGGCAGGGCAGCGATACCCGAATTGTGGCCCTGTCCCCTGCTCCGCCCAGAGGCCTGCCCCTGCTTGACCTCCTCCCCCCAACGTCCCACCCAGGCTTTACCCCCGCTCTGCCCTAGGCTCTGCTCCCTCTTGGCCCCCCCTCCCGCAAAGCCCCTCCACCCACCGTTCACACCTCTCTGCTCCCTCCCTGAGGCTTCCCCCACCTGCTGCTCACTCCTCTCCTCCCCCGAGGTCCCCCCGCCCACCACTTGCCCATCTCCATCCCTGGTGGGCGGAGGAGCCTTCAGGGAGGAGGTGGAGATGCGCAAGCAGCAGGCCTTGGGGTCATCGGGGGAAGAGGTGGAGCAAGGGCAGGACCATGGGAGTCGGGGGAGGAGGAAGAGGCAGAGCCTCTTAGCGTCTTATACCCACTACCTATGCCAGCCCCTACGTCAGCCTGCATCTGCTCCTCGCCTGGACACTCTGACACAATGTCCTTAAATGACACTTCGCCGTATACGACTCTGTGCTGAGAGCCCACCAGCCCTTCCAGGCTGCGCGGGGCTGGGCAGTGCTTGGCTGCAGAGCTGGTCAGAACATGGATTTTCCATCCTGCAAAGATGTTGAGAGCTGGGAATTGTGTTTAATCCCCAGCCTGGCCAAACCCCCAAAGTTCTGAGTTTCCCCCCCCCGGCTCCTGCAGAGGTTCTCACCCCCCGGTCCACGTAGCCAGGCTCTGTCCTGAGATGTGCAGCGGCCGGGAGCTTTGGATGAGGGGTGCGCATTATTTTGAAGAATAACGGGGAAGAAACAGCTGAACTGCAGGAAGTCCCCAGCTGTGAGATTCAGCTACAACGAGGACCCCTTGTGTAGGGACTCCCCCTATCGCAGGGGATCAGGAGCCAGGCTGTGGGTCTCTGTATGCTCTGACCACTGCAAACCATGTGCATGGGCATCCCAGCTAGACTGAGAGCAGGGGCGCTGGAATAAGGGTCCCAAGGGGGCCATGGCCCCGTCACCTTTAAAGGCAAAGCTCCCCCACTTTTTACCATCCACAAGGGCAAGTGATGGGGGAGGGGGAGCAGAGAGAAGGGAGCTCCTTTAAAAAAAAAAGTATTTATTATTAAACAGGGGGGAGGGATAGCTCAGTGGTTTGAGCACTGGCCTGCTAAACCCAGGGTTGTGAGTTCAGTCCTTGAGGGGGCCATTTAGGGATCTGGGGCAAAAAACTGTCAGGGGACAGTAGTTGGTCCTGCTAATGAAGGCAGGGGACTGGACTCGATGACCTTTCGAGGTCCTTCCAGTTCTATGAGATAGGCATATCTCCAAGTAAAAGCAGTGGGGCAGGGTCTTGGAGGGAAGAGGTGACATGGGGGTGGGGCCTTGAGGGAAGTGGGGAGGGCCTAAGGGGGGTGGGGTCAGGATATGGGCGCTGGTGCCCCCTCCCCCCCACTTTTAGAGAGCTTTCGCCGCTCCTGACTGAGAGTGTCCAAGTCTTGGGCTGACTCACACTGCACACCCTACAGGGAGTGTGTCTCCTCTTCATTCACGCACAGGACGAACCTGATCCTTTGCCAGGAATACAGCGAATTTCTGTCCAGGGGGCTGAGCAGCTCGGTAATAAGCAGGCGATAGGGCACTGGCCCTAATTAGCCCCTTTCTTGGGAGTCTCAGCAGAGATGTCAGGGGCCGGCCGTGTCCCGGAGGAGGGACTGGAGGGCAGGGGTGAGGTCCATTGAGCCAGGTAGCGTGGGCTGCAGGTCAGGACTGGCAGGGCTTGTGTGGGGCCCCGAGACTGGAGAGCAGGGGGCTGGGGTAGGCTAAGATTGCGGTGCATTGCTGGTGCCGTCGGAGGCCAATGCTCCAGTTAAGGCCCGGGGTCCCCTGGTAGAGCTGCCTGGGGGAAGTCTGCAGGGCTGCTGTCTGCTCTAGGTTAGGCACAGGGCAATGCTCGGTGCCCCAAAGAGGGCCCAGCTCACTCTGGCTTGACTCCTGCCAGGGTGAGCGAGCCCCGGCTAGGTGCAGCGGAGCTAGCGAGCACCAGCCCTGGCGCACCCAGACCTGCCCAAGAGCCTCTGTCCACAGGGCAGCCTGTGGTGCTTCCATTCGTGGAGCGTGGCATGGATACCCCGCGCCCCAAGGGCTGCGCCCCAAGGGTGCCCCGGGGTCCGGCAGCCTTGGACTGGCTGTCGTGGGCACGTCCCTCCCTAATGGTCTCTTCCGTCCCGCTCCTAAGTAGCCGGCACTTCCCAGCATGCACTGCGGGCTCCACGGGGACGTGCCGCAGCAGGGCAGAATGTCAACTGCTGATTGTGGCATTTTCCATTGCAAATGGCCGAGCCCCCGGGTGATGGGAGAGAGGCCTCCGGCATGTGGGGGATGGGAACACAGCCCGCCCATTGTGGGGTGTGTGTGAAAAGAGACTCTCAAGGTGTTATGGAGGCGAGGGGAACCCCCGTCTCCATCCCCTAAGGTTGGGTGGGGGGGCGGTCAGAGCCCCTGTGCTGCCTGGAGCTGGTAAATGGGCTGTCCATGCTTATTTTCCTCTGCTAACAGACTCTATTAGCATGAAATATTGCTTTCACCGCCTGCGCCGATGAAAAATGTTAGCTTTCTCCCTGAGTGGTATCTACGGGGGCAGGACTATATTGCCCATAAATAACAGAGACAGGCTCTATTTCAGGCTCTTCATCAATTCATGGATTCCAAGGCCACAAGGAACTATTGTGATCATCCAGTCTGAGCTCCTGCATAGTGCAGGCCAGAAAACTGCCTCAAAACAATTCCCAGAGACGATCGGTTAGAAAGACATCCCGTCTTGATTTAAAAATGGCCAGTGACGGAGAGTCCAACACGCCCCTGGGTAAATTGTTCCACTGTTCTCATGCTAAAATATGTACGCCTTATTTCCAGTCTGATATTGTCTAGCTTCAACTTCCAGCCATTGGATCATGTTATATTTTTCTCTGCTAGCTTGAAGAGCCCGTTATCAAACATTTGTTCCCCATGTAGGTACTTACAGACTGTTCTCAAATCACTCCGTAACTTGCTCTTTCTTAAGCTAAATAGATAGACTCAAGGAGCTCAGTCACTGTCCTTTAATCATTCTCGTGGCTCTTCTCTGAGCCCTCTCCAAAGTATCAACATCTTTCTTGAACGGTGGAGCCCAGAACTGGACACAGGATTCCACCAGAGGTTGCACCAGTGCCAGATACAGAGATAAAATAACCTCTCTGCTCCTACTCGAGATTCCCCTGTTTACGCATCCCAGGATCTCATTAGCTCTTTTGGCCACAGCATCACACTGGGAGCTCAGGTTCCAGGCCGGCCACTGGCGCATCTGTATAAAGTGTAAACATCTCCTTTCCTCTGTGAACGTGACGCTAACTCTCCTAATCCGGCTGAGTGTAAGGGAAGGCAGCTGGGATTGAATGTGCTTTGGGGAGAGCGTGTGAATGCCGTGAGCCCCACTACAGAGGTGGGGGCCCTGTGCTCAGTGTGTCCTGGGGCAGCAGCTGCACGGAGACCTCTGCTGTATATTCTGGGCTGGCTCGAGTGCGCCACGACTCCTGCAGCATGTGACGCTCTGCGTCCCGAGCCCCGTGGGCACGTGCAGACAGGCTGAACATTGCCCCAGACACACCCACGCCCACGAGAGCCCAGGGACTGGAAACCGGTGACAGGGATGGTTGGGGATTTTTGACAAAACGCTTTTTCGTTGGCAGATGCCTATTGGTGGAAACCGAAACCTGGGATGAGAACGGGTCCGTCGCGATGAATTTTTTTGACGTGAACATTTTGTTGGAAAAAAAGTTTCAAAACTCAAAATGTTTTGTTTTGACATTTTCAAAGCAAAAATTCCAGTTTTCCAGTTCAAAGCACCTTTTCCTTTCAAAATTAAAAAAAAAAGATGGTTGAAATCAAAACGAAATGTTGTGAAATTATCTCAGGAAAACGTTTCCATTGGTCGGAACTGAGCATTTTTTCGGTTTGCGAACATTTTTGAGATTTCAACTTTTCATCCCGATTCGGGACAGGAAACATTTTCAGTATCTCAGAAATGTTGATAGGACACGGAAACTGTTTCCCCTGCCCCCAGCTCTCCCAGGCTGCTTTGGCTCCTTGCTTCCTGTCCCTGTTCCCCTACAGCTCCCTTTCTGCCCTGCCTCATGTCTTGTCAGGGCTGTGAGAAGTCCAGGCATTGCTTGGCTGGTCTCAGCTGTACCCAGTTCCTTCCCTCTCCTTCCAGCAGGCTAGAGAGCAGTGGAGACATGAATCTTGGTTCTGCTAGAATAGGCTGGGCACCATGCACTGTCCCTCAATAACTCTTTAGTACAATTTAAAATTCAACAAAAGCAACACCTGGAACTCTCCCAGCCTCTGAGAAGTCACAACAGCAAAGGTCCAGTGTTTAGACAACGTCACTGTCATAATCATACAGCTAAGGGAAGCCTAATATTCCTCCTCACCTGTAAGGAGTTAAGAAACTCATAGCCCAGTTGACACCTGTCCACCAGGACCAATGAAGAAAGAAGATATATTCAAATCTTGAGGGGAGGAGGAGGCCTTTGTTTGTGAGTTCATTCATTTTCTCTTGGGACTAAGAGGACCGGGCAGAAATCAATCTCCTACCACTCATCCTCCACCAAACCTCCAATATTACAGCGTACGTTAGTCAGGCATTGCAAATAGGTTTTGTTTTTGTTTTGCTTGTGAAGTTTCCCTGGGTTAAAAGGGAGGTATTATTCCTGTTTTTCTGTAAGTTTAAGGTTTTGCCCAGAGGGGGAATCCCTCTGAGTTTGGAAATGGAGTATCCTGTAAAATATTTACCATCCTGATTTTACAGAGATGATTTTTACCTTTTTTGTTTTAATAAAATCCTTCTTTTAAGAACCTGACTGTTTTTCCATTGTTCTAAGACCCAGGGGTTGGGTCTTGGATCACTTTGTAACCAACTGGTTAGGAGATTATTCTCAAACCTCCCCAGGAAAAGGGGTGTATGGGCTTGAGGGGATATTTTGGGGGGAAGGGGAACTCCAAGTGGTCCTTTCCCCTGGTTCTTATTTAAATCACTTGATGGTGGCAGCGAATACCTTTTCTCGGGGTACAGGGGAGATTTTGTACCTTGGGGAGTTTTTAACCTAAGCTGGTAGAAATAAGCTTAGGGGGTCTTTCATGCAGGTCCCACGACTGTACCCTAGGGTTCAGAGTCACATTTTCAAACTGCTACACATTTTCAAACAGTCACATTTTCAAACTGCTACATACAGGACTTAGAATCATAGAATCTCAGGGTTGGAAGAGACCTCAGGAGGTTCTAGTCCAACCCCCTGCTCAAAGCAGGACCAACCCCAACTAAATCATCCCAGCCAGGGCTTTGTCAAGCCAGGCCTTAAAAACCTCTAAGGATGGAGATTCCACCACCTCCCTAGGGAACCCATTCCAGTGCTTCACCACCCTCCTAGTGAAATAGTTTCTCCTAATATCCAACCTAAAACTCCCTCCCTGCAACTTGAGACCATTGCTCCTTGTTCTCTCATCTGCCACCACTGAGAACAGCCGAGCTCCATCCTCTTTGGAACCCCCCTTCAGGTAGTTGAAGGCTGCTATCAAATCCCCCCTCACTCTTCTCTTCTGCAGACTAAATAAGACCAGTTCTCTCAGCCTCGCCTCCTAAATCATGTGCCCCAGCCCCCTGATCATTTTCATTGCCCTCCGCTGGACTCTCTCCAATGTATCTTTTTTGTAGTGGTAGTGGTGGGGGGGTCCAAAACTGGACGCAATACTCCAGGTGTGGCCTCACCAGTGCTGAATAGAGGGGAATAATCACTTCTCTCAATCTTTTGGCAATACTTCTACTAATTCAGCCCAATATGCCATTGGCCTTCTTGACATCAAGGGCACACTGTTCACTCATATCCAGCTTCTGTAATCTCCAGGCCCTTTTCTTCAGAACTGCTGCTTAGCCAGTCAGTCCCCAGCCTGTAGCGGTGCATGGGATTCTTCCTTCCTAGGTGCAGGACTCTGCCCTTTTCCTTGTTGAACCTCATCAGATTTCTTTTGGCCCAATCCTCTAATTTGTCTAGGTAGTGACCTGGACCCTATCGCTACCCTGTAGTGTATCTACCTCTCCCCCAAGCTGTGTCATCCACGAACATGCTGCAGGTGCAGTTAATCCCATCATCCAGATCATTAATAAAGATGTTGAACAAAACCGGCCCCAGGACTGAGCCCTGGGGCACTTCCCTTGATACTGGCTGCCAACTAGACATGGAGCCATTGATCATGACCCGTTGAGCCCGACAATCTAGCCAGTTTTCTATCCACCTTACAGTCCATTCATCCAGCCCATACTTCTTTAACTTGCTGGCAAGAATACTGTTCCTAAGAACGCTTTTCCTAAACCTCACACGTAGCAGGCTTTCTTGGTAGGCCCCTGCACAGATGTCAGCTCCAGCATCTGTCACTTACTCGGATATTTTCAGAAAGGTCATTTCAAATTTTAAAGAGTTGTGGGCATCCGATCAGGTTCAGAGACTACATAGTCTATCCAGGAAGGAGCTGCGTCCAGTCAACAAATAGAGCTGATACTGACCATCCAATAGGGAGCCGCTTTAAAGCTGTGGATCAGAGAAAAAGTCCCAGCTCCTGGTTCTATGCCCTGAGGTGTCTTATTACAGTTCCTAGCTGCTCTCACGTCTACTCACTTATTCCCAGCCTGGGCTTCTCCTTCCTCCTTTCCAGGGCCCAGGCCCTGCTATTTGCTGAAGTTGTGAATAGAGCTGGCTTGAAAATGGTATTTTGTTGCTCAATATTTTGACCTTTCATCGAAAAACCAAACCCACCCCCCAAATCTGTTTGGTTTGGTTTTTGCTGGAAAATGTTCATTTTTCTGGGTTTTCATTTTTTTTCCCGATGAAAAATCAGAAGTTTTTGAGGGAAGCTGCTATTTCCCATGAGAATTTTCATTTAGTCAAAACCCCAATTTCCCATTGTAAAAAAATGTGGATGGAAACTTTCCCGTCAGCCCTCGTCTGGAACAATACCTGCCTTTAATTCATACTGTTCCCTCAAAGGGATTTATCGGGTGCGATCAGGTCCCAGCTAAGAGGGTTGGGGAAGCTGTCAATTTCACCTTCCCTAGCAGCGAGCTGTGACAGTAAAGGACCTACGCGCGACACTCATTTTAATGCACTATGGAACTAATGATTTTTATAAACAAGAGACTTTTCCCCCATCAATACCTTCGATTTCTCCAGGACCGTGTGCCTCACGGAGAGATTGTGACTTTCCACTGGCTGCAGCGATACTGGGAACGAATCAAGGCAACTCTTTCCTGGATCTCATTTGGGAGAGGGGGCGAGGGATGCGAGGACACGCAGTGGGACAGCATGTGGCTGTGAATTAATAGCAAAGCCGGGGCACAGGGGCTTTTCTGCCCAAATGGAGAGCTTTGCCAGATGCAGCAAGGGAGATTTAGGTTGGAAATTAGGACAAATTTTCTAGCTATAAGCATAGGTCAGTGCTCGATCAGGTTACGTAAGCCTGTGGAATCGCCATCCTTGGAGGTGTTTAAGAACAGACACCTCTCAGGGATGGTCTAGGGTTACTTGGTCCTGCCCCCACACAGGGGCATGGACTAGACCTCCAGCCCTACATTTCTGGGGTACGAGGAGGGAATCCCTCCACCCCTGCAGCACCCCCATCTCCCTAGCCCTCCGTGCCATCCCAGTGTTCAACAGAAGGGTCTGCTCCCTTCCCACTTCCTGCCTGTCTCTTTCTGGCCTCTCTGTATGGACTCCTTGTGGGATATTGCCCCCTCCCCAGCCTGTCCCCACTCCCACCCCTGCTGGCTCCATGTCTCAGCTCTCCTGGGAGGCAGATGATTGTCACTAGCCCCTTTTACAGTGGAGGTGACTGAGGCAGCCTAGGAGACTTGCCCAAGGCCACAGAAAGAGACACGGCCAGGCCAGGGCTAGAATTCAGGAGCGACCACGGCAAAGCCCAGGAGAAGAGCCGTGCCCCTGCGAGGCTGTCCCGCTGTGTTCAGTGGCAGACCTGGAACACAAAGGGTGAAACTCAACCGGGTACTGGGGGTGGGGGGGTGTTCGTGATAGGATTGAAATGCGGTGAGATCTATTGCTCTCCAGGTCACATCTTTCCTGTACACACACCACACGGGGTGTTAGCCAGGCGCAGACTCTGCGAAGCTGCCACCAGTGTCCCCAGCCGGAGCTGCCCAGAGGTGAGAGCGGGGCAGGCGGGCGAGGGAGCTCGCTTCATTCTCTGGGGGCAACTTGGATTCAGGCAATTGCAAACTTTAGCTGCTGTCAGCAGACTGGGTTTCTTAATTTTGGTTCAGGAAAGTAATACAATTCCTCTCTCTCTCCCGCTCCCTCCAAGAACCTCTTCCCTTGCTGTCCTATAGTACACCAGCCTTCGAGTGGAAGGGCATCCACATGCTGTAGCTTTTATCTTTATGGACCTATGCACACTACCAGTGACGCTGACTTCCGTCAGCATCGGTGGGTGCTGACGCCAGGCCCCGCCCCCCGACGCTGGTGACGTCACGGGGCCCTGCCCCCAACGCCACCGCAACGTCGCCGGCGTCGGGGGCGGGGCCCCGGAACATCGCCCGGTGCTCCGGTAAGTTGGGCGCGAGCTCCGGGGATGGCGGGGAGTTGCCGGTGGGTGCAGAGCACCCACCAATTTTTTTCCGTGGGTGATCCAGCCCCGGAGCACCCACGAAGTCGACGCCTATGCGACACTACTGTCCTTTGGGAGAGAGATTTGGCTTAGTGTCTAGAGCTAGAAACAGCTAGGACTGGGCACATGGTGTAAACAATCCCCATGAAGATGGTGTTGAATTCTCTTTGGCACTGTTCACACCCCTTTTGTGTTTGCTTTTGGCAAACATTTGTGTTTCACTAGCCTTAATGGCCCCTGACGCCGGCATCCTCTAGTGCTTGCGGAAAGTGAATTTAAATTGGCTTCCCGGGAGCATCTGCAACAGAAGAGCTGTGCTCGTCCACTTAGAGAACAGCAACAGTAACAGGTGATTTATCTGACTAATCGCAATTGAGCAATACAGCGTGGCGTTTGGATTTGGAATTTGAACACATCAGATATGTGAAACATTGCCTGGGATAGTTTCAAAGGTTGGATAATACATTTGAGAAAATCACAATTGATCCTGGATATTTTGGGAACAAAAAGAGATGGAACTGACCAACTAACATGCCTTGTGAATTAGAGTTTGAATCCTATGCAGACACCATGTTTCTCCTTGGTCTTGGGTAAGGACCTGTCTGGTTCAATTTCTCTATCTGCACAAAGGGCAGCTTAGAGCCAGCATGTGGGAGATTTAATTAGTCGATGAACGATGCAAGCGGGGCATTGTTCCTGTTCTTTTTGTGTGCGCATTGATATTGTTTATTAATTTGAAAATATATACAACTTTAACGTGAATATAATTTCAAATCCTAGCAAATTAACTGAGCAAATATTAATAACTATAAACATCCAGAGGATAACAGAGCTGTGAGCAATACGCCGCTCAGGTTTATTAAGAGCAAATCATGCTAGACAAACTTAATTACATTTGTGATAGAATTGCTAAATTGGCGGATGAAGGGAATGCGGCAGGCATTCATATCATAGAATCATAGAATCATAGAATCTCAGGGTTGGAAGGGACCTCAGGAGGTATCTAGTCCAACCCCCTGCTCAAAGCAGGACCAACCCCAACTAGATCATCCCAGCCAGGGCTTTGTCAAGCCTGACCTTAAAAACCTCTAAGGAACGAGATTCCACCACCTCCCTAGGTAACCCATTCCAGTGCTTCACCACCCTACTAGTGAAAAAGTTTTTCCTAATATCCAACCTAGACCTCCCTCACTGCAACTTGAGACCATTACTCCTTGTTCTGTCATCTTCTACCACTGAGAACAGTCTAGATCCATCCTCTTTGGAACCCCCTTTTAGGTAGTTGAAAGCAGCTATCAAATCCCCCCTCACTCTTCTCTTCTGCAGGCTAAACAATCCCAGTTCCCTCAGCCTCTCCTCATAAGTCATGTGCTCCAGCCCCCTAATCATTTTTGTTGCCCTCTGTTGGACTCTTTCCAATTTATGCACATCCTTCTTGTAGTGTGGGGCCCAAAACTGGACACAGTACTCCAAATGAGGCCTCACCAGTGCTGAATAGAGGGGAATAATCACGTCTCTCGATCTGCTGGAAATGCCCCTACTTATACAGCCCAAAATGCCGTTAGCCTTCTTGGCAACAAGGGCACACTGTTGACTCATATTCAGCTTTTCGTCCACTGTAACCCCTAGGTCCTTTTCTGCAGAACTGCTGCCCAGCCATTCGGTCCCTAGTCTGTAGCAGTGCATGGGATTCTTCCGTCCTAAGTGCAGGACTCTGCCCTTTTCCTCGTTGAACCTCATCAGATTTCTTTTGGCCCAATCCTCTAATTTGTCTAGGTCCCTCTGTATCCTATCCCTACCCTCCAGTGTGTGTTCCATTCTGTGCATCCGATGAAGTGAGCTGTAGCCTACGAAAGCTTATGCTGAAATACATGTGTTAGTCTCTAAGATGCCGCAAGTACTGACACAGACTAACACGGCCGCTACTCTGAAACCTGTCACTGAGAACAGGACTCCGTGGTTCCCAAATGCAGGAGGGTCTCCCGCTCACTCGCCCCAGCTGAGCAGGGATCTGCCCTCCAAAGCTCCACACTCCAGCCCTGATCCTCCAGGCACCCCCCGCCCCCATATCTCCTCTCTCTGGACCCCTGGGCTTTAGCCCTGGGTTCTGCATGCTCCCAAAGTCCCATCTCGGCTCCCAGCTGATTGTCTGGAGACTGTTCTGGACAGGGGGGCCATGGGATGGGGCCCCGGGATGGGCATGGGGTCACTGAAGGGAGGGGGACCAGCTAGCGGGAAGCCGGGGTGTGTGGTCAGGGAAGAGGGCCAGGACTCCATTGTGCTACTCAGGCCCAGCCCTGCCCAAGGAGAAGAACTGCACTTCACAGGGGGAACAGCCTGGGATGGGAGATCTTCTCCCACCGCTGCTTTCGTGGCATCCAAAGCCTTTCCCCACCTGCCTTGGGGTACTGGACCTGCTCTGCTCACCACTGCCAAGGCAGGGCAGCCCCTGCTCCCTCTGGCTCAGGGGGCCAGTCTCCCTAGAGCCGGGGCAGGGTTTTCAGAGGAGCACCGGGGAGGGGAGGAGCCCAGCACTCACATGAAAGCCCATCACAGTCTTGTGTGTTTAAAAAACCCTCTTTTGGGGTGTTTTTCTGGCAGCCCCAGTTCCTGGAGTCATGTGATCACTTGGGCCCCTCGGCTTTCATGGAACAAACTAAAAGTAAGTGTCTAGCCCTTGTGGTTGCAGAGAAAAGCTGGGGGAAAATAACCCCGAAAGGCTCAGACCCCTGATGGCAAATTCACAGGGATTTTATGGCAAATAAAAAAAATGGGGAGGTTAGGTTTTGCCTGGTTTTCCATAACAACCCCCCAAAATTTAGCAATAAAAATATCAACAAAGGTGGGGAAAATAGTTTTCATGGAATCTCGCTTTATTTTTATTTTATTTTTTGATCACAAGCGCCTGTGTGACCCACTAGTGGTGGTGGCTCAGTCCGGTATAGCGGTTCCTGAGCCAGCGACAGCCTGGGCTAACAGAGCGGAGACTTTTCACTCGGGGCAGAGTGGCTTGTGATCTCCTTAACTAGAGGTCCCAGGTTCAATCCCTACCTGGGGATGTTGCACATACATCAGTGACTCAGAACCTGCATGGCACTACCACCTCCTGCCATGATGGCATCTGTGGGCTAAGTGACCCTGCCAGGACATTGTATGTTTAAGGCGGGCGGGTGGGCGGGCAGGGGGGGGGAATCAGAAGCCAGGTCTCCACTAGACAAATTTGTGGGTGTAGCACTGTCGGTTAAGGGGGGTGATTTGGTGCCTTTTTTATACCAGCAAAAGCCCTGGTGTACACACAGCTATACCGCCATAAAAGTGCTTTTGCTGGGAAGGGTTATTTTGTTTGGGGAGCATGTTTTGCCCGTAGAAGCTGCCTCTACACAAGGAGGGTTTTCTGGTATAATGATAGTGGTAGCCCTTTTCTAGTGCAGACTGGCCCGAGAGAGGGCTTGGAGTGGCTAAGTCAAAGGGGAAAGGAGGCTGGTAGTGGGGCGGTCACCCTGCTCCGGGTAGGAAGGGGTTGAAAGCAGCCAAGGGAGGCTGGTTGGGTAAACAGCCACTGGTGGGGTTGCACCCAATTAGGGCACAGCTGGCCCTGATAAAAGGGCAGGCTGAGGGAATGAGACTCTTGCTCCCGCTGGGGAGCGGAGAGGGCCAGGCTGCCTGGGAGAACAAGCAGGGTGCCTGAGGCAGGGCCGGGCTGGCAGATGAGGACTGGCAGAGGTGGGCTTAGGGGATTGGGGTTCCCTGGGGAGGGGAGACCTAGAGTGTGGGGGCACTGATGTGGGGCAGCACCCCAAGATAAGGGGCACTGGGGTCTGGGAGGGATGTGGGTGCCTGCCGGGCAACAGGCCTCGCGAGGTCTGGAGAAGCATTGGAGCAGCTCCCCTTGTATCGGATCCTGCACTATCAACAGGAGCTTTGCCGCTGACTGCAGGGGGAGCAAGGCCAAGCCCTAGCTGGTGAAAGCTCACTCCCGCAGGGACTCAGCACACCGGGGCTGTGGTCCTAGCCGGGTCCTGTAATTCAGTAACAATAACACCCCCGCTCCTCACCCATCTCGCCTACATTCCCGGCTCCTGGCGCTATCCCAAGATGCTGAAAGTTTGGGAGCCAGCCTCGGGGCTGATGAATATTCCACACCTTGCTGGCATCCTCCCTGTTTTATCTTAGGCAAATCATCTTCGTTAGGAGGCTGCCATCTGGACTTGGCTTGTTGAATCTGATTTGCTCTGTCCCTGGCCAGGAAATGCATTTGATCACCTGGACTGGCAGTTCTCCCTCCTGTTCAATAGATTCATGTTCTTTTGCATCACTTTAAAAAAGATAGATGGGTTTGATGGCGAATGAAAACGATTCCGTGCTGCACTGGGGCCCTCTTCCTGAGATTCATGTCTTTATCTTTTATTACTGAGCTTGTAAGCTCGGGTGCCTTCGGAAGATGTTTAATGCCCAGGAATTGAAAGTCAGACACTGAATTCTTTCCCTCCTGCGTTTTGAGCATGCGGTAATGAGTGTGCTCACACTCATTTATGATTTAGTTGGGGTTGGTCCTGTTTTGAGCAGGGGGTTGGACTAGAACCTCCTGAGGTCCCTTCCACCCCTGAGATTCTGTGATTCTATGATCACGCTATGCTCTCTGGTTTACGTTGCAGTGTAGTGGTGCCGGCGGGTTTGGAATTACTCGTCTCTTCTCCGCATGCCCTCTTTGTTGTCTCTGCGTCAGCAACGTTCCAGTGTTGTGAGGGCGTGGGAGGCCTGATTTTGATCTTCAGTGTCGCCAACCCTCGGTGTTCAAAACTCACGAATCAGGTCCCCAAATGGCTGGAACCGTTTTAAAAATGGCGATTATTTTTTAAAAGTAACTTTTGGGTTCCTTTCATTTGCGCCTTGATTGCTGAACCTTGTGGCATGAGGCTGACGTGTAGCAGGATGACGCGGGAGGCACCAGCAATGAATGGCGTGGCCTCAGGACTGGGGGCAGAGGAATCTTAGTATTGCACTTTGGTAAGCAGGAATAGGTTGGGTGGCTCATAGGACTGGCAATGGATGCAAATCTGTGCCCCGCACAGGTGAGGTCTCACCCACGTACCGTAGGTCATAGAATCATAGAATATCAGGGTTGGAAGGGACCTTAGGAGGTCATCTAGTTCAACCCCCTGCTCAAAGCAGGACCAATCCCCAATTTTTGCCCCAGATCCCTAAATGGCCCCTTCAAGGATTGAACTCACAACCCTGGGTTTAGCAGGCCAATGCTCAAACCACTGAGCTATCCCTCCCCGCCCCAGGTTGTGACTGAAAGTTGTAACATCTGTCGGCTGGTCTATGTGAAGGCAAGTAAAATAAAAGGATTCAAAGCAGATTCTCTCCCCTTCCCTGCATGATGAGAAAGCTAAGGCCCCTCATATTAAATAAATAGTTAAAGCTGCCCAGGACCTTGAGTTCAAAGAGACTCTGTCATGACTCCAGCTGGGAGAAGGGAAACTGTGACTCTTACTGCTATGAACAATATACTGGGCTGGGACTCACAAGACCTGGGCTCTATTCTTGGCTCTGCCACTATCTGCTTAAGTGACTTTGAGGACGTCACAGCATAGCTTTGTGCCTCAGTTTCCCCATTTGCAAAATGGAGATAACGACATTGACCTCTGGCATAAAGCGCTTTGAGGTCTCCTGAGGTATCAGAATGACTAGGAAGGCTTCTGACACAGTCCCACATGACAGTCTCAGAAGCAAACTAAGAAAATGTGGTCTAGATGAAATCGCTAGAAGATGGTGCACCACTGGGTGACAGACTGTGCTCAAAGAGTAGTTGTCACTGGTTTGCTGTCAGACTGAGCGTGTGGCTCTAAAGGGGTTTCCCAGGGGTCATTCCTGGGTCCAGGACTACTCAATATTTTCATTAATGTCTTGGATAATGGAGTAGAAAGTGTGCTTGTAAAATTAGTGAATGACACCAAGCAGAGAGGTGTCGCAAGCCCTTTGCAGGATGGGATTAAAATTCAAAACGACTGTGACAAAGTGGAGAATTAGTCTGAAATCAATAGGGTAAAATTCAAAGAAGACAAATGCAAAGTAAGAAGGAAAAATGAAATTCCCGGCGCGGACATGGGGCATAACTGGCTAGGCAGTCGTACTGCTGAAAAGGATCTGGGGGTGATAGTGGATCCCAGAGTGAATGAGTCAACAATGTGGTGCAGTTATGGAAAAGACTCATCTCATTCCGGGGTGTATTAGCAGGAATGTCGTATGTCAGACCTGGGAGGTAAACGTCCCACTCCACTCGGCACTGGGGAGGCCTCAACCGCAATACTGGGTCCAGTTCTGGGCGCCGCACTTAAGAAAGATGTGGACAAATTGGAGAGAATGCAGAGGCGAGTAACAAAAAACGATCAAAGGGTTAGAAAACCTGCCCTATGAGGAGAGGTTAAAAAAACAGGGCTTGTTTAGTCTTGAGAAAAGAAGGCTGAGGGGGGACCTGATAACAGTCTTCCACTATGTTCAGGGCTGTTATAAAGAGGACGGGGATCCGTTGTTCTCCATCTCCACTGATGGAGTAATAGGACAAGGAGTGATGGGCTTAATCTGCGGCAAGGGAGATTTAGGTGAGATATTGGGGAAAAGTTACTAACTCTCAGGGCATGAAGCTCTGAAGTCCCAGGGAGGTTGTGGAATCCCCGTCCCTGGAAGTGTTTAAGAACGGGCTGGAGAAACACCTGTCAGGGATGGTCTAGTTTTACTTGGTCCGACTCAGCACAGGGGACTGGACTTGCTGCCCTCTCGAGGTCCCTTCCAGCCCCACATTTCTATGAGTCTGATTTTAATACAGAATATTAATTGCCTAATCAAATCATTCAAGGGCCTTGCTATTGAAAGAGGCTGGTTCAGTGTCCGGGACTGTCTACAGATGCATTCCGATGGGCAGCTTGTGACTCGTTTCGCAGGGTAAGTGTGACATTGAGAATAGCCCCAGGGCAGAGGCACCCTGGTGTCTCGCCCGCCCAATATACCCCAGCTGTTAGAATCTGTAAATAACCTACTGTTAGAATCTGTGTCTCAAAGATGTCCTGCCGGATGCCATCAGGAAGCTCATAACTCATTTCCTACCTCTATTCCTGTTACTGAGCCTCGCTTAACCTATATCCTACTACTAATGCATTCATAGAATCATAGAATATCAGGGTTGGAAGGGATCTGATCAAACCCCCTGATCAAAGCAGGACCAATCCCCAATTTTTGCCCCAGATCTCTAAATGGCCCCCTCAAGGATTGAACTCACAGCCCTGGGTTTAGCAGGCCAATGCTCAAACCACTGAGCTATCCCTCCCCCTGCTATTTGTTTGAGTTTACTATACACCAGCTCAGTGCTGTGTTTAAAGGGAAGGGTGTATTTACCACGGTTAAGCTGATATGCTCAAAGTGGTTTTGTCTCTTTACAGGAGCACCAACTCGTATTATTTCTCTGAGCTGTCCAGGAGAGGGCTGGACACTTGGGGGAATCCAGGACTGGGAGTGTGTTGGGGTCACCTTGCTGGGTGTAACCAAGGCTGGTGGAAGCCAGAGTGGGGCTGTAGCCAGGCTGCTGGGGAGAGAGCTGCTGATCCTGGGCTGTTTAAGCTCACAGACACGCAGGACGTGACCTGCATGCTGCTTGCTGACTGTCAGCGTCCCGGGCGGGGAGTTACAGCAGAATAGCATTGCAGGGCACCCAGGGCTATAGGGAAAGTGATGAGACAACCCCTTACTGGTCCCAATTACACCCCAGAATGTGACAGTGTGTCTGCACTAGAAACCCTACCGTGGCAGTGCTGTAGCATAGGCACATTCTGCAGCGGCAGGAGGGATTCTTCCATCGCTGGAGTAAATCCACCTCTCCCAGAGGCAGTAGCTACACTAACGGAAGAATTCTTCTATTGACTTAGTGGTGTCTGCACCGGGGTTGAGCTGGATCACACAGAGTGTGAAATGTTTCGCAGCTCTGAGCGATGTAGTTAGCTCGACCTAACTTTGTCCTGCAGACCAGGCCTCAGGCAACAAACATATCCCTGTGCCTATCCTTTTTAATAGAGGGGAGGAGGAGAGAGGAGGAAAATAATCCCCGGGGAAGATGGAAGGAGAGGACATGGATGGTCTGGCACAGATGAGAGCTTAACAATGGGTGGAAGTGGGAATGACAGACGTGGATGGTTAAATAGGAGCAGCGTTGAAATAGCTCTTCACAGTGAGCAGAGATCAGAACGGCTGATACTGGAGGAAGCATTTGTCTTGCTGCGATTGGAACAGCTGATCCAACAGGGCCAGCTGGACTGAAGTCAGTGTGACGGCATATGGCCAACCCAAGTGTTCAAAAACGCATTAGTCAGGCCCCAGGAAAGCATGAGATTGGCTTAAAAATATTGAGATTTGATCATTTTGGGTTTTCTTTTATTGGCCTTATGGTTTGGAACCTTTGGGCTCTGTGTTTCCCAACTTTTCTCCATAATTACAATGGGGAGAACAATAGTTTAAACCGCCCCCCCCCCCCCCCTGCTGATTCTTATATAATCCCCTGACTCCAGGGCTGGAACTTCAATAAAACAATGCAAGACTTCTGAGACTTGGAAACGTGAACTGTGGGTGCTCAGCACCCTGGGTCACTCCCCACCCCCTAAAACGAGGCACCCAAAATTGGAGGCCACTTCTAAAAATTGGAGTGATTTTTGC